>VXAY01004374.1:31186-58641 GCA_013399855.1 Oxyruncus cristatus | reverse complement strand
TTTGGAGCATCACGCTGAAGAAGATTGTGAATAAAGTTGGTGCAAGAACGCAACCTTGTTTCACACCACTGGTTATTAGAAAGGGCTCAGAAAGTGCATCACCATATCTGACTTGGCCATGCTGATCCTCATGAAGCAAAATGATCATTTTGAGGAACTTGAGGGGACATCCTAATCGTTCCAAAATCTGCCACAAACATTTTCTGCTCACAGTATCAAAAGCTTTGGTGAAATCAACAAAAGTTACATGGAGTCCTTTATTCTGTTTCCTACAATTCTCTTGCAGCTGTCTGAGAACAAATATCATGTCTGTGGTGCTCCTATTGGCTCTGAAACCACGCTGGCTTCCAGACAGAAGGTCTTCTGCGATAGCGGGTATTAGTCTGTTCAGAAGTATTCTTGCAAGGATTTTACCAGCCTCACCTGCCCTCCCATCAGTCCGGGGATCTCCCCACGCCCGTCTGGCCCCCTCCCAGCTCCCACCCAGCCCAGCCCCACAACAGATCAATTGTAAATACTAAGATACAACTTTTTCTTGAAATTATTTGATCACTTGTTTAAAATCTTGAAGCAGTCAAGCACCAGAGTCAACAATTTTTGGGGAAAGTTTCCATGGCTTCCTCTTTTGCACTAGGAAAAATGAATTCTGTAATAGTTCCTATCCTACCTTTAATAGCAGCTTGTCTAAAAAAGCAGAGAAGATGAAAGCTCTCTCTTGCTAACAACTCCAAGCTCTTTCATGAGTCAAGACTAAGCTGTTTGCTTTCCAGGTAAATACAAAAGTCACCTGCTCATATCGACTCCGGCTCAAAAACCTTGCAGAGGAAAGCCCATATCATAGAGATGACACAAAGCTCCCAAAATTTGTATATAAAAGCCCATACTGCAGATATTTTAACATGATGCCCAGAGACTGAGAGACTGCTCTCAGAACAGGACACACTAAAGAATCAGTACGCCATTTATTATTTACTACCCTGATCTCCTATCAGTACCTTCACCAGTAGAATACAAAAAGTTCCCACACTTTCTCATTTGGCTTCAGTCTGACTTAGGCAAAAAATTAGACAAGGAAATACAAAGGAACTGTATGCCAGGATTTTATGTCAACATTCTTGGACAACAGGACCACTGAAATTGCCTGAGCTTAGGGCCAGAGTTACTGGGTTAAACAGCATCACAAGGGTTACAAAGGTGATTTGTGATTTATAACAGTGACTCCTGCTTCTACCAGCTTTTGTGCTAACAGCACACCTACTGAAATGTGTGACCACACAGGGTAGGGGAAGCACCTGCTCAGATATTACAGCAAACACAACAAAAAAATGTTCCTTAAAGACGCTGGAATACTTATACAAAGAAAGTAGAAGGTGAAAAAAGACTAACTTGCACACATAGAATTTTCTTCCATCCTTCAAAATCCTTCTTTTTTCAGGCTGTAAAGAGGTGGCATTCAAATTTGACCATGATTCAAATTTGAGTTTAGTCCTTCAAAATTTAAGAGCTAATATACAAAACTTGAAATGCCCAAGGTGAAAGGATTCTGGTACAGATCTAAACACTTACAAATAAATATTCTTAAACTAAAAATCCAGTTTATATTGAAGCCTCAAGCAAAAAAAAAACCCAAAACTTCCACATGGCTCCCAGGATTACCAGGACCTTTTGCTCAAGAAATTATAGCCTGAAGTCTTACACAGAAAGATGGGAGATGAGCATGGAAACTATTACTTTTCAATCTTTAAAAAGAATCTGTGCTACACCTTGTTGATGCACAGCATAAAGCAGAATTAAGCACATAAGTTTCATGAAATATTTTTCTTCTACTTCCATCAATATTTCCTTGTTTCAGATCAAAGTCAAAGAAGAAACACAGCCCCTGGAAGCAGCTAATTTGCATACACACTGAAAAAAACAATCATTTACATCATAAACTCCCTTAAAAATGCCCTAGATTTGTGCATGGTGTTCAAGTCCATTTTGCACATCTTTATTATTACATCATCTGCTCTGAATTTTAATCATGGAAATGGTAAAGTTATTCATTATTTGAAAACATGGTCACAATTGCAGATTAATGTACTTAATCACCCCTTACCTACTCCTTCATATACATACATATATTTCTGTATTTATATATATGTATGTATGTATGTATGAATGTATGTATGTACACTGGGTAAAAACAGACATTCTGCTGTTAACAAGGAATGGGGAGGGGGCAGTGGAAGGTCAGGGAAGATTTCAATTATATATGTATACACCTCAAATACATACCAACATATTGAGCAAGAATGGGTTAAGAAGAAAAAAATAATTTAAAATCCCATCTCTGCAGATCACATAAGACAATGAATCAGAGGGAGAGCAGGTTTTGAATCACTGCTACTAGCACAATTGAAGCTAATGTGCAGCTAGGGGATACATTTTGCTTTGCATGTGCCATTCTATAACATTATGGATTTATAAAAGTAGAGCCTCAGAAAAAGATCAATGTATGACAGTTCTCTTTGATCTCTTGGTTTACTTACTTCTGCAAGGGAAATCAGATTTTAAAAGCCACAAGAATTTACCACTTTGAAGTATTTTAACTTTTCATTAACTGGAATAGTAGTACTCGATTACAAGACAAATTCAGAAGGTAGAGCTTATTTTATTTTTGCAGACTTAAGCTTGTTTCACAACTAACAGCAAATACAGTACTTAATTTTCAGGTACATGATTTCTCAATAATATTGGAGTTATGGGAAAGAAATGGATGCTTAAGAGAGTTGACCTGTTTTGCTCTGGAATTAATAGTGCAACATCCCCACTCAAATTCCAAGAAAAGCCACTAGGAGATAAATTTATTTTTCTCTTCATGTTTATTCAGTTGGCAAGCTTGACCCTGAGAACTGACCAAATTTATAAGGGCCACTTTGCCCTTTCTCAAACAAATTAGAATTTGCTAATGAAAGGAAAACAGAACTCTTTACTCTGATTAAAATTTGTTCTTGATACTGCCATTCTTTAATGTCTTTAAAATGACATCTGTGGATAAATACAGTGGAAGTGCCTAAAGCTAACAAACATGCAGCTTATTTTAGACAATTAACCTGGAAGTTACTTGTCTTGCTTTGCAGATTATATGCCATGAACTCAGTTTCCTGAGTGAAATGGGAATGGGAAATATAAATTTATATCATATACAATATTTGAGTATTTATTTTGAAATATCTAAACTGTGACTCTGAGCCAAAATATTATAAAGCTATCTTTTTTATTATTGTTGTTGTTTACCACTTCGGGGCCATCCTATGTAGGATTTATTATTTCTACTTAAGATTTGATCATAGTATCCAGAAGGCATGATGGCAGAGAAAGCTAGAGATTAGAAATTAACCAATATACTCTGCCTAAAAAAGTTTCTCTAAAAAGATAAATACAAAAACTTCACTGCATGACCAAAAATGTGAACAACAAGGTTTTTGTTTCTTTCTTTTTTGGGGGGGAAATAACTGGAAACCAGAATAATAAGAGAAGAACAAAAAATTACTTGCCATGGTTTTTTTTAATAAGTAGTCCTACAGTTCTGGTGTTAAGACTGTTTAATCCTGTGTGCACAAACTGAGAGGGTGGGGAAAAAAAAAAAATCACCAATGGAACATACATGCTTGGATTGGTAACCACAGAAATGAGGAGGGGGGGAAACAAAAACAAAACAACAACAGCAACCATGAAAAAAAAAATCCATACATTGGGATAAATGTATGTATAAAAAGATAAAACTGCTACACTGACAGGACTGGTGACACAAGAGTTAACTGGTGACACTAGGGGAGTATGAAACCACTAAGAACATCTACCAAGAAACAGCTCCCCAACAAGTTATTATGGAATTGTCTTTGCCTATTTATACTCAATTTCTAATTCTGCCCACATAATCAATACATGCATAAGTTTATCCAATAGGATCAAAGATTTCAATCTTATCACATGGACACCCACACACATGCTAAGGAAAGGAACGGGCTTGTCATAGGTTTAGCCCCTGTACCTTCTGCACAGTCTTTATCAACCCATAAATTTTGCTAATAAGCAGGAAGAGTTTGCACAGACAAAACAGATCTCCTTGAAATGGGGATTAATATTAAGATTTATTGCTACACACAACAAGAACTAAGGGAAATACTTATATACACAACAACTCTAACTAGTTTTCCTATAATAACAAATTTACATATTTACAAGTACCACTCCTCCTTCTCTTCCTCAAAAGCAGTCCAGAGGAAAGAAAGAGAAGAGAGGGGAAAAAAAGTCTTTAAGGTAACAGTTCCGAACTGCTGTAGCTTGAATTCCTCTCTCTCTCTCCACTGGAATGCAGGAAGTTTACCTTCCACCTTTAGCTGCTTGTCTACGGCTGCTGAGAGTTTACCATGTTGTCACTACGGGATCCAGGTCTCCGTGGAGTTTCTTCACGAGGAGTTTTAGGGGGGTTTCCTTAGACTCACCACCCCTCGCCAGGTCACAGGGATTCTGGGTTTCTTTTGGTTCAGTCCACATCCAAGAACACTTTCTGATGTTGTGCTTCTGCTGCTTCAAGTAGCCTCTTCTCTTTTGCTCTCCGGAATTCTTCTGACTCTCTGCTTTTGGCCAGACGCCCAATTTTGGCTCTCAGCCACGGCTGGTTACTCCAACTTCACCACCGCTCTCCCACTTGCCATTACACCCAGTCCCCAATCCCACTGGGCCCCTGGGGTTCAGGGGCTTAGTGTTAAGGCTTATCTTTTGGACACAGTCCCAAGGTCATCAGAAGTTCGGCCCCTCAAAGGAGAATTCATCAATTTCTCCACCATTCCATGGCTGCAATTTTCCTGGAGCTTGCTACATACAGCTTTCAGGTGATCCAATCTTGGCCTCAAGCCATCTCTGCCCTCCCTGGGCTATCCTGGCCTCCGGGGGGAGAACCCACACAAAAGTTTCTTCACTCCAAATCATTTCCACAGGTGGCAAGGGTTTTAGTTTCAAAGTCTTTTCCTCTGCTGGAGGGAGAAAGGGGGGGCTCCCCCACACCTCTGCACTCCCTCCTTTTCACTGACCTTGGAGTCTCTGTCTTATCTCAGGTTCTCCTCTGCTCTCCGCCGGCTGAAGTTTCTCCTGTAACGTCTCAGCCGAGCAGCTTTTCTCTGGAGTTTCCTCTCCACTCTGCTACATGCCTCGGCCAGAGGGTTCAGAGCCATGCCTGCCCCCGGCCCAAGGCCAGGGGAGGAGGGGGCCTGGCCCCCATTCAAGGGGAGGCCCTGCTGCCTCACTTACATCATGGCTCTGAATTTCTTTCTGCCCCACACACACAACACCACCTTCTTTTCCAATTTGTGTTAAATACGTAATTCATAGAGATGTCACAGAAGTCCTCGATTGGCTACTTGGCCGGAATTTTCACTTGGAATCAACCATCTTCTACCCTAATACTGAGGAGGATGGGCTAAACCATGACAGGGCTTCACTGTAAACTGCTAATTTATTTACTATCAAAAGCAATTTTTTCCAGACAAAAGCTTACTATTCATAAAAGTTGCCTTCTCCAGGAAGAAGTTGGATCTGAAGGAAACAGGGAAATGAAAACAACTTTCCAGAGAGAAATCGTGTTGACTCACACAGAGCCAGCTTGAAACCAAAGCATCAGCTCATGGAAGAACAAACTTTTTTGATCAAAAGAGACAAAACAGAGCCAATACAGGGCTCAACTGGAGGTACAAGACTGCAAAGGAGCAGCGACTGAACCCTGGCAAATCCTGAAATTCCCAGCAAAACAGTCAGAGCCAAAAGGGACACCACAAGAAGCAAATGTCAGAAGTCATGACAAAAGCAGGAACATTTACCTGGTGGTTACCTCTCCTAGAAGCAACATGGGGAATCCAGCTGAATCAGCAAAAAGTAGCAGGCAAAATCAGTCTGAGTAAAAATACACTGATGATACCAAAGCAGATACAACAATGAGCTTTGGTAAATAAGTTTGTGTAGCTTAATCCTAGAAACACAACCCTGCTTTGCAGACAACTCGCAGTACACAGCAAACCTACATGCACTCACCAAAACTCAGGAGTGATAAGGCGCACCTTACATGCCCATATGGCAGTTTTGCACCAACTGCACTACTTTCTCTAGATTTTGACCACTTATGCAATCTGTTGCTTGATTTTCAAATACCTGCATAATTAACAAACCAATGGGACTGCAATTACATCCAATTTTTTAAGTGATAGCCACAGAGAATGTATAATCGGGTCTTCCTTACATGCACGTACGATGTTTCAGTTTTCTGAAGTCTGTATATACCACAATTATAAATATGTTTTGGACAAAGTCCATTTTGTTCCCAGAGTCTCAAGAGAATAACACTTAACATTAGATTTTAAAATTACCTGGTTTACTGTTGTCCATTAATATTCCTATTACTGTAATTCGTTACATATGATGGTTGTATTACTTAAAGTGAATTTCATTCAATTTTCTAATGGTGATCAGGTACTACAGATCAGAATATAAGGTCTTCTTGTGTATTGCATGGACTGTCCTACCCTAGTTACTATGAAGTCCAATGGCAAATGTCATCTTCTCTTGCCTCGCTTTAGAAGTGGAAGGTGGGGATGCAAGGATGACCAAAAACTTTCTCCACTGATTATTTCTTTGCCCCAGCTCTGCCCTCCTCCTATTACTCATAATAAAAACCGCATTTCCTGCTTGTGTCAAGGAAATGTGAAGGCAGCACAGCTAATGCGGCATGTGGACAGCAGAGCAGTGACAGCAGCAGGAAAACAGAAAAACAAGGTCAGAAGTATGTCTCAGGTCATTCAACATGGTCTTCTGCTCCAACCATCACTCAACCATAGGTCAGCAAAAGCAGCTCTCAAAAAACACATTCAAGATGGAGTGTTAACTAAAATTGACCATCTCCTTTTCCAGACTACACAGTGACTGCACATCTAAAGAATCCCTTGAGCAGAGAAATTCTTGAAGCTTATGTGAACCATTTCTCCTAAAGCAATTTCTCCAGTGCACAGTGCACTGTACCCTGAGTAAAGTAATCCACAAATTCCATGAGCCCTTGAAGAGAGTATAGAGGGACCCCTCTCTGCCCACAAAGCCATTACAGTTCCTGCTTCCTAGCGAAACAAGGTTCAGGACAGAGGTGTCAGCTGAGTTCAAATAAATAATGGAAAATGTGCAGCTGATCAGGAAACCAAAGCATAATGAATGTTTTGTGTTGAAGCCTAGCTGAGAGGGAAGACCATTAACAAGCACCTTCCGAGGCAGACTCTTACTGTTTTACAGTAATAGTTTTAGAATTTGGAAGTAGTTCTTCCAAACACACACTTACGAAAAATCTGAAATAACCACCAAAAACGTCAAAATTTGCCTCATGTCAGAAACTGAAAGCGTACCTTCTTCCTAAGTGCTGATGATTAACTTCTGACCAAGCTGGTTTTTAAAACAGCTATGGCAACCTTTTAAATTATTAAAATGACAGACTCCTGTAAACCAAGTGATACCTGCAATAACTTCAGTTTTGGTTTTCTGGAGTTTTCTTTTATTTGGTTTTTTGTTTTGGTGGGAGTTTCGGGGTGTTTTTTTGGTTTGTTTTTCCTTCTGTAGGGAGCACCGCAGCACAAAGGGAAATAAAGAAATGTACAATGCAAAGGTCAGTGTGTCAGTAGGAAAAAAAAAAAATCCCTGATTTGATTAAAGAAAGCACTAAAAGCTACCACAACCTTTCAACTAAAGGTTTTTTAAATTCTTTTGTTACATACTACTTACTCAAACATCAACTACTTATAAACTTTGGGCTAATCAGGAATGTTACTTGATGTCAGCTAGTGGCCCACTGCATTATCCTTTGGTAATCTGTTTATTTTACAGAACAGAGATGCAGAATATAAGCAATGAGAAAAACCTCTTTTTTCAAGTCATGCACTGTGTCTACACTGGCTGAGTCCTTATGCCTTGTAGAGGACTTTGCAAGACCTCTTTTACTCACTAATGCACTAAAAAATCAAGGAAAGCTGGCACAAAGATAAAACAGGCTATATTCAGTATTTTTTTTCCTCCTTTTATGCAATATTTAAATGTTATCCATAAAGACAACAATCATGTTTAATGACAGATAATTTGAGTTATTTGAAGACACATAACTACTTTCGCCAGAAAAACTACATTACTTAACAAGGTTACCCAAGATGAAAAGTGAGGCCTAACAGCAAGAGTAGGAAGTATGACATGTTTGCAGCCAAGGCAAAGAAATATCTACTGTGAAAAAAATAATCTGAAGCCAGATGCATTTTTAAAGGAATTTGTTTCTGAATTAACTCTGAGTGTATCATGTTAAAAAAAAAAAATCCACTGAAAGTTCAGCTTATGAACATATCAAGCATCCAGGTAATTTCATTAACATACCAGAAAGACAACTAATTTGTCTGCATTTCTGAATACCAGAAACCACTATTTTCCTTGAATTTACTGTTGAAATGTCACACAAATTATGTGAGTTTATCAGATGCAGCTTCCAGGGCCTTTTGAGATCCAATCACAATAAAAAGGCAGTTTCTGTTCTCTAACATGTAACAAACTATGCTGAAATCCAAACTAAACCTCAACTTATGTTGAGAGATACAAAATCAACATTCTGTGATTCGACTGGTATTTGCTTTTAATCACATCCACAATTCAACAGCCAACATAGGGAATGGTGTGAAAATGCAGATATCACAATGTTGAAAATGAATTTTCCCTCTCATAACATTTGGAAAGTCAAAATTATTTCAAGCACAAGCCTTCTGCCAGTATTCCAGGGCAAAGTACTGGATTTTTTACCAAAGTCTTTATGTTATAATCTGATCCCCCTTGCTACTTCCTATCAACTCTAACATAGAAGCAACGTTTTTTTTAAATTAATGAAAAAATTGTCAGCTATATGTGTAAATATTAATTTAATTATGTATTTGGCATTCCTTTCCATCAATGCAGCAAAACTCAAATATTTAAAATTTTGAGAGTGTGAATTTTCTCAGTCTCCCGAAACTATTATTTTTTACCAGGAGGATTAGGATTAAAATGCTTCTAAAATTTCATTACAAAAAAATAAAAAAGCATTCAATGCAAATTAATTAATCAATATCCTAATTCACAAAAAAAGGACATATTCCCAGGTTGGATTTTATGTTCACTAACTGTAGGTCCTCAAAAATGAATTTATTACATGTGACTAAATACTGCGAGCAAATCTTACAGTCCAGCTGAAACTTAACAGGACATTTAGATACCTGTATATATAGTACTGGCATTCAAAAGGTTAATTGCAAAGCAGAATAAATCCAACCATAGCAAAAGGTTACAGGTACACAGATTTTTTTAAGTCAGCAAGCTACCTGCATTAGTCTATGGAATCAATTAACAAACATTCATCTGGAAGCATCCAAGATCATTTAAAACACAAAGAAGTCACGACGAACAAGCAAACCTCTGTTGCTGGACACCTGTGTTCAGTGCACTGTTGAAACCAGCAACACTTTAGAGCATCACTCCTGCTATGAAAGGTACCCTGTAATGAGGATGGCATCAAGTTGTGTTCATGAAGAAGTCAAAGGTCCCTACTCTAGGAAAGCCAGACGTGAAAAGAAAAAGCTAACAACAATCATCTTAACCTTGTTACAGCCCACTAAAAAAATCAGTACCATTTAACTAAGATCTCCCCTTGTGCTGTTTTTAGCACAGTCAATTTTAGTTTATTCTATTTTATTACCTGAGGTGAGAAGTTCATTTCCTTTTAAAAACAAACAGATAAGTATTTTTAATACTGTTCACTCCCTGATTAGTATAGCTTTTCTGAAAAAAACCAACCAAACAAACAATTGTCTTAAGAGAATTCTATCAGAAAGAGCAATGCATGGTAATGAGATTTATCTTCTCACCATAACAGGAAATTCTGCAAGCTGACATTTAGAAACAAGTATTTTTTTTTTTCCTGTAGAGTGTGGCAAATAGCCATGACACGACTGATGTGGCATACTAATGCACTCAACTATGGAATACAAATCAATAGGAAAAAGTAAATTGCCACTCTGGTAATATTTACCATGCAATGAAGGACCTTTTGGCGTTCTTGCGTATTTTCTTTTGAGGGGTGTGGCAGGGGGTGGGAAATAAAGGCACTCCAGAAGGAAAAGATTCACTTTCCATTCTTTGTGACTGAGCAAGAATTCCAGTTCTCTCCATTTATATTTAATTACTTCATTTTGCTGTACACACAGTCTACTAGACTATTCTACACCACACACTGAAGATAAATATTTGATTTCTGACAAGGTTTGACTGTGTTTTGTAAGGATTGTCATCAGCTTCACGCATGTGCTCAAACCAACTAAGTAACATTTATTTCATCCTGAATTGGCTTGATTTTTTTCTGGTTTTAAGTCCCAAGCTTTAAAGCCTAAAAATGTTAAATTCCTCAGGAATGGTAATTAGCCATTGGTAATTTTTGCTCATGTAAAACAAAAATGTATAAAAAAAGGACATTTTAAATAATTAAACTCCCTTCCTGAGCAATAAAAGAAACAACTGATTCCCAAATATATTTAATTGAACCTACTGCTGTTTCAAATTCAATTTCTCTTTAATTGGTAACTCTAGTACATGGTGAATTATTAACCAGCAATCCCCAAGAACAGGATATAAAATAAAAAGAGAAAAGGCTTCCAACGTAGCTGGAAGATAAACTCGCTTTTTTCAAGACACTCTGTAGAATTCTCCTGCTGTGCTGCTTTTTTTATTACCATCCACCTGAAGTTCTGCTGGAAGGTTTCCTCTAAGGAGTCCACAGAAATCAGCTTGAGGATGACGGTATTATGGGACTTGCCTTCTCTGAAACGTTAAAGATTTTCCGAAGGGCTACAGGCACAAGAATCCATACTGACACTTCTAAAGAAGCTGAAGAGTAAGTAAAAACTCTTTAAAGGTACCTCTGCTCACATGTGTAACTGCAGCCAAGAACTGCTTCCCCATCAACCCATTAGACAGACAAGAATCAGTCAGAGATATTACAGGAAGCCACACAGCAAAGAACACAACTGCTTAATGCCAATAGTGCAAAGCACACAGTATATCTGTATAAGCAATGTTCTAGAACAGTAAGCAAACACTATTCTACTGTGTTATATGTTATGTTCTTTAGATGCCTACAGTTATTTCAGCTTTCCTGTGTTTAAAAAAAGGCTATTATCCCAGTCACCAGCACAATTACATTAACTGCAGTCAGCACTACAAGCACTCAATGTTATTCCAAATCTGAGGCCACTCATCATTTACCCAAAAAATGCTGATGAACAGACATCTTTCTTCAAAAATACATATTCAAAAATACATCAGCCTTCGTTACAGAGCCGAGCTTTGAAACACGAATGACCAAGGTACATCTGGTACCACTGTGGGGTTTTCTATTTCTCTTTTTTAAACTAAAGTCCACTGGATGAGAGGAGCTGGCATTTCAGCTCTGCTGGCTGAGGAACATCTCAACTGAGATTGCCAAAGTCTGTGAAGAACATACAAAAAACGATGTTAGTGGCCAAAGGATAATTCCACAGGTTCTAACAATATCTTAACTATCCTAACACAAGACACAGAACTTTACCCCATTGCCAGAAAGGTGTGAGTTACTCCTATTCTTTGGAAGAGTTCCCCAGGCAAAGAAATGCACAACAAAAACTTATGAAAACCTGAGACCCAGGCATATGCATAAACTCAGCATTCATCTCCTCACCAAATACACATCCTTGGAGTATCAGTCCATCTTCTGAGAAGCAGTACCATTTCTACAAGGAAGATTGAGATTTGGTATACAACTTACTTCATTAAAAAATTGAAAAGCTAGTTCACAAAATTTAGTCTGCTCCAATCTTGATGATGGGCAGGAGAATATAATTAGAGCTTATACAGGTTGTCTGCAGAACAGGTGCATGATGAAATGGGTGTCAAGAGATCAATTTTCTGATCAGCTCTATCAGACTTGTTTCTACGTGGATTTTCCACAGAAGGAAGAGACAGACACAACTGAACTGAATGGTTTCCTGACATGATTTGAATTTGTCTAAACCACGGAATTTGACAGCACCTGAAAACCCCATGATGGTAGAAACAGTAATTGCCAATTACTCCCCTCTGCAGTCTCACCTTCATTCGTGGAAATATATAAAAAATATTTTTTCTTAAGAATTATATTAATTCAACAATTTATTCTACCACGAACATGCCTGATCTAAATTACTAAGAGTTAGAGACAAGAAATCATGTACAGTATGAAGTGGGTCCAGAAGTTCAGTTTCAGTCACACTTCCAATGAGGTTTTATCACTGGATTACAGTTCAACCCTGGTACAATTCCCCTGATCTCATCCCTTTAGCCTGAAAGCAGAATTATTTGATTAAAAAGGAAGATAACTGAATTGACTCATATAAGAGAGAATTAAAGATGCATGAAAGTTAACCTAGCTAGGAATTTATTTTTTTTTTAGTAGTAGTTTACATCAACAAGATCCCACATTCCATTCAGGTCTTTTAATACAATTTAAAAATTAGTTTATTTGTCCTCCCCCAAGTTACTCTCTACTTCCAGTGTTACTAGAAACTAAAGGTGCTTAGGTAAGAGCTGCAGTACATGATTAAAGCATTGCCAGGATAATATGCTTAGCCTTGCACCATAATTATTATCTGAAAAAGTAATTACCCCTAAGGCGAAACAATTCTGCTTGATAATTTTATATATAAGCTTTTAACCTGCATGCACACTTCAGTTGTGCAAGAGGTATGTGACACGTTCACAGATCAATTCAGATTGCTAGAAGAAATGTATTTATAAATATTACTCAGGGTTGTGGGGTTTTCTATAAAATACAAATTACCTGCAAAACAAGGCATTAGCAGATTACACAGGTAAAACCTTTTGAGCAACTCCAATTACTTCAGACTGAGTAACCGTACTTCAAGATGGAAAAATAGAGTAGCAGAAGCATTCCTATGCCTTTGCATGCATCCTATGCCTTTGCATGCATCCAACAGTGCAGTGGCAGTGTGCACTTCCCATGCACATGCATGTACTGGCTGATGTAAACTACAGATTTACTGGTTTATAAACCTCAGCTTTGAGTCACTGTAGATTTGGGGGTACAGCTTCTCAATGTTTACTGCCTGGAAATAACACGATGAAGCCATAGCAGCAGCTTTACAATGTGGGCATTCACAGCCCTCAGTCCTATTGCAAAGTCCACCCTGCCCTATGCTCTGACTTGCTGTCGCACCCTCCCAGACACAAATTACAATGGTTCTTCAGACAGAGGGTTTCTTAGCCCTTTGCATTATCAGAAAATGCCCTCACGGTACTTCTCCTTGCAGTTTGATCAAAGACTACTCCCCTTCTAGAGGCAGAGAAACTCATCTCAGAAAACTATGACCTCAGCCCTGCCAGGCTGAGTTGTCTTTTTGACGACTTCAAGCCACTGCATAATTTAAGCTGATAGTATACAAGTTAAAAGCTAAACTAAGACTGAATTTCACATTTAAAGGCCTTCAAGGCTTGCACAAAATGCTTCAGAATACCAGAATATAGGAAGTCCCCCTCTGTCTGGCCTTGTGAGTGCTCAACTGGATGTCGCACATAAAACATCTACAAACAAACAGAAACTATTACAGTTACAGTACCTTCTCCCAGCACAAGGAAATGGTCCGGAGGGCCAAGCAGAACATTTAGGATTTCAATCTCATCTGAATTAAACAAAGCAAACCAATGCAGTGCCAGACCTGTCACCACTCTACCACACACAACCACAGTGCTCAGCCAGTGCATGGACAGAGGTGCACTGGATGTTTTTGAAAGAAGAGAATCTTCCTGATTCAAGAGGGGGAAAACAAAGTTCATTAACAGCATTATTATTAGAAATCTGCTGCTGCAAACATCTAGGCTTCATTTATCAACAAGAGACCAGTTTTGAAAGAGACTCCAAAATAGAACATGGAGCCTTTACTGGTGCAACAGGACATACAGAAAATAATATCCACGAGTTAGCATCATTCTTCTTGCATTTAGTCTGCTCCAACTCAGGGAGCAATTACTGCAGCATTCCTTTTATTAAGGATGTTCACGATTCAATATAAACATCACCAACTGAAACTCCACAAGCTCACAGTACGCACTCCTTACACAGGGTGTCTTTAAGCAACATTAGCCAAACAAATTCAACATTTCCAATGTTGTGTGGGCTTTTTTGTGTGTGTGTAAATTTTGTATTTAAATCATGTGACAACACTGTCAAATACTGGAGGCAAAAGAGATTAAAATACCACTTGATTATCTGGTTGTCCCTGCCATAAAAATGAGTCCTTTTGTATTGTTATTGTTCTTTCCTTAATCCCAATGGCTATATGCTTCAATTTTTGGATTTGAGACAGCAGTACTGTTGATTTAAAGAGAGGTCCAGTTTTATGACAACTCAATAATCAGATGTTATACTGTGTATCTGCTGTTTTCTTCTTTAAGCAGTGGGTTCTTATTATTTCTAAAGATGTTAAAAGAGGCATCATTTTCTTTCATCTCAAAAAGCACAAGCCAAACTGTCTACTTAAGCAATAAATGAGCAATATCACCTCAGAGAGAGAGTTAGAACTTCATGGCAAATACATCTCCAAGCACAATGCAGCAGATTAATTTCTATGTTGGACCTGTCACTGCAGTAATTATTTTTCCCCAACTATGACAACACTATCCTCCAGTACAAAAATTGTTTTTTTTTTTTCTGATCTGCAATTCCGTAAACAAGATGAAGTGACTTGTAGTGGACTAGCATGCATTTATTTGGAAAAAGATACAGACAGACAGGAAGACACATTCATAAAGTCATTTATAAAGCCATTTTTGTTTTAGCATTATGACAAGAAATAATACACACTAATAAGAACCAGGTTTGCTTCCAAAGAGGACATTCCCTTCAATCAGCACAATCCCAAGCACAACCAAGCAGATGAAAGCTGCAAACACCCACAAATCTCACTCACCTTTTCCCACCTCCTTATTGAAAACAAAGGAAGCAATGGATGCTTACACACTCCAGGAACAAGTACCCTAAAGGGTGAGAGTGCAGCGTCACAGCAACTCGAATCACAAGCACAGGCCAGTCTAAGGAACACCACAGAACAAAATCAAACTCAGGAGCAAGATACACAGTACGGGGAACAGCTTCAGGTGCTGAATAACACTTGAGACAGTCTGTATGGAACACGTACAGCGAATTAAAATTGATGTAAGTAGCAGTGTGAACCACATGCATATTATGTCAAGAGATTCAGCTACTCCTAATTACTTTAACAACACGTGCAAGTGTGTTAATGGAATATCCTAAAAAGTACCTAAAAAGCAACATTGACATACTATTCTAAAAGCAGAGTCTCAAATGCAGAATTCAATATAGATCAGACTGAAAGCCCTGAAAAAATTATAGTAAATATCATAATTTATACTGAAATATTTACCCGTGTGGTACCTCTTTTTTTTTTTTTTAATAAAGTGAAAGTGAAGCAAGTTATCTGACAAAGACTTTCATTAGTGCTGTAATAAGGTGCCACTACATTTTTACTACAAAAACAATTCACAAGGCATGTGCAACAACACATCTCAATTATGAAGACCCAGGTTAAACATCTGCTGTTATAAATTCACTTGGGAGGAGGCAGAGAACTGAATCAAGTTGGACTACATAAATTTAAAGCAGCGAGCTTATTTTCCATTTATACTGCCAGATCAGCAGCAACGACACTGCAGGTACAAACCTTTTAAAATTCTGCTTTCTACTGCTATCTTTTATGTGTGAGTCTTCAAAAACTGGGGAAAAATAAAAGAACCAAACCGCAAACCACATGGTCCACAAAAAGGGTTTTGAGTAAATTACTTGACTAGTATTTGTCTTTACCTTATTTATAACATACTATTTAGTGAAAAGCTATGTTATATATTACCTAGGCATGTTATGCTTGATCTCTTTGTCTAAGGTTCCTCATCCAGTATTGCCTTGCAGCATAATAAGTAAGCACTCACAGTAATTTTCTCTATTTCCGTGTTGTGACTCCATTTTCTCCTAGACAATGGTCAAGTGAATATAGTTTGAAATAAAATCTATTGCTCCTAGCTTTTGCTAGATTAGAAGTGAGAGTTGTCTACTATATTTAGAAGCATTACTTTTTTACAGTATTAGAATGCCTCAGTTTAAAACAGTTCTCTGCTTGTTAAGGTACAGTTGCAGCTTGCTTAAAAATTAAATGGTTAACCTTTAAATACATGTATGAAGAGGTTACAGAAATATGCACATAACATTCAATGCTTTGGAGCAGCAGCCAGCAAGTGAATCAAAGAGATGTCTGTGGAACAGCATGGGTTAAAGACATCAGAAATCACTGAGGCAACTAAGCTGCATTACTTTACAAGAATTGCATGCTTTGATGTTTCTTCTACGCATTCCTGGATATTCACACTTACCACATTGAAATCTCAGTAAGTTTCTTTCTTAATAGTGGGGGTTTTTTTCCTAATTGTCTTCTCTCTCCTATTAGGCTTCCCATTATTAGAGTGACAAATACAGAAAATAATTATTAACAAATGATCACCAAAAGAAGAAAAAAAAAAAAAATCACATCTATCCACATGCTACTTAAAACCAGGGAAATGATCTCTTAATCTAACTTTGAAAACACACAGCTTTTTGTATGCGGATTTAGCTTTCTTTTATATCAAACATACACCAAGCATTGCCTAACATTAATATGATGAATGTGTGCAACACATTTAATTATTAATTCTAACACTATAATAAGCTAACAAATCATTAAGAGTTCACACAGAATTCAAAGAGAAACAGGATAACCAATTTACCTTTTGACATTAATCAACAAGAAGAGGAGCACAATTCTGTGGTTGCATCACCTGAATTATCCATATTTTTTTCTAACTCAAGAAGATAAATCTGTTAACAAAGTGGTCATGACATTCCTGGTGTCATGTGGTGCACCAAGGAGATCAACAAAGCATGAACTTCACCTTGTCAGATCAAGAGAAGCCAATTTTCAAGTGTTGCAGCTCAAAATTTGCACATCTTAAAAACAGATTTTAAATAGTTGCTGTTAACATGAACTCCCACACCTCCTGCTTTTGTTCATCTAGTGTAATCCATCATGCAAGCAATCTGGTTCACTTCCATTTGGCTATACTGCCTGCAGGATTATTCCATATAAAATGTAGACTCTGAACTAAACTGTTTCTTGGTGCCCAAAACCTACATATCTTCTTTTCCAAGTAAGTCATCCATCCTCTAGTGAATGAATATCTAGAAACCTTTTCATCAATTTTTAACTTCATAACAACATAATACAGAATAGCATAACAGTGCAAGGGCGAGGTGAGATACCAAAAATGCCAAGTTTCTGGCATAGGGAATTTCAAGGTCCAACCAGACAATTAATGGTGCAAGACTGAAGTCATACTGATGCCTGCTCTTAGGACTTTTAAAGAATATTTTAATGCTGTCATTGCTATGTTTGAAAAGCTTGTCACTGGCAACATACACTGAAACACTTCAGCTTCGAAGTTATTTAGTTCAAAAACAAATTGAAAAAAAAAAAAGGGCACAGAGCTGTATCTTCCCTCTCCCCAGTGACTTAATTATCAAACAAATTCCTCATAGGCAGATGCAATATGGCAACAGGTACAATGGTTTAAAATACTAAATAATAATCTAATATTGCGTATCATCAAAAGAGACAGAGAAAACTAAGAATAGTAAGTCACACAATTTTCTATGGCCTTCCAATTAAGCTAGACAAATATTTAAAAAGATATTTTGCTAACATCTGTCTCTAAAAAAACAGATTACTGGATTCTAACCACGCTTCCTTGACCTCCTTCTAGCCCAATATAAAAGGAAAGTAATCACGGCTTTAAAATCTTGTCAGCATAAATTGTTTCATAGGGTCACATGGGACCAAGTCTTTTCAGCAGCCAGGTTTACAGGCTCCCAGTTTAAAGCCCTTATCAGCATTTAAAAATCAGGTTCTCCTTCACTGTTTCAATACCAACCTAAAGCCTGTACACAGAACTAAAGCATGCAGTCAAGAGGCTCCAATCCCAACTTAAAATCCCTGCATCTCAATTTAGGATGTTACTAAGTTTGAATGAAGTTTCTGATCATGACACCTCTAATCAGGGAGAAGTTTGAAAGGTGAAAAGAAACCTACTCCTGAGGCTGTAACAGGCTGTAAAGAACACCACCAGTAGGAGGCTTCATGTAATATAGTTTCTGCCTTCAGAAAGGAAGCCAGTGGAGAGCAGGCCCAGACTCCTGCAAGTTTATCACACACCTCTCCAACATATACAAGCAGAGAAATTGAGTATCCAGTAGAGATTTTATGACCTCTAAGGCTATTAACTAGTGGTGACACCCTGGACATGCTGGGCCATCACCATTACTGTCAGAGGGTAGGTTAATGACATGTTAATGGCACGCTGTCCACAGTTCAACTTCCTCCGTATTGAAGAGGGTGCACTACAGTCATTTTCTCTACCAGGATACACACTGACATACCTTAAAATGAGAGAGTGGGATGCTGTGCAGGGATTAATTATGTTTCCAAGCTCCAGGATTTTCACATGCATTACTGAGCCCTCCAAAACCTGAACTTGAATTTCTAAGCAGCAATTATAACAGACTTGTTATAAAGATAGGAGAGATTAAAGATGTTCCTTTTTCTTTCACTTTTCTGAATCTAGCTATCCTGACCACTCTGGAAACACCTTCAATTTTCTAGTCAATCAGCATTTCACCAAGGGATAGACAATTTGAACCACAGTGTCTCAGATAAAGCGACTTGATTATTGAGAGAAATCGTAACACTGTAATTTGGCTTAGTTCTCTGCCAGGCAATGGTAGGTTAGGAACCTGTCCTAAGGCTTTTGAACTTCCAATATTCACTAGTTTTAAGAATTCTCAACTGTGGTCAAGCAAAAGACAACTTGAACATTTAAGCACAAGCAAATGGATAAGAGAGTTTTATTCAAGGAATATCACTGTTCCATTAGCCAGTCCAGCATATCAAAGCACATTAATCTGTTCCATCTGCTGTGCATCACTAAGTGCTTTATGAAAAAAGGTTAGCACTAGGGGTAGAACAGATAGCAGGTATTTGTACAAACAGCAGTTTGGCCCCATTGTGAAGTTGGTTCACTTCCTATTTGTTAGATAAACAGTGATGCTTAAACATGCATTCCAGATACAGCCACACACTTCCCTTTAGTATAGGTATTTGGGAAAAAGTACCACCATCCAAAACCTCAGGTCACATACACACTGGCCATGTCTTACTCTGAGCATACTGAATAAAGACACTTTAAAAAGACAACTAATGTGTTTGCGCAAGCAGAGAACAGACAGATAAGGAAGAAAAGAAAAGCTCAGTCAGTTGACATCAGTATACCTTCTCAAATGGTCAGACTCAAATTTGGCAAGGTAATCAACCTGAAAACTCAGAAATTTTACAAGCAATGTCTTTTTTTTTTCCTGCTTCTTCTTTTACAGGTATTCTCTTTGCAATGCAAAACAGAAGTTTCTGGAAAAAATCTTCAATTCAGCGGTTGGCTTGACAGATGCCCAGTATCTCAAACATCCGACGTGTCTCCTAAAATAAAACCAGCTTGAACAGATGATACTGTGCATCAAACTGCTTTTCCTTTTTACCGACAATCTTGAGGCCACTGCACAGATGCCCAGCCAACAATTCTTGCAAGAGAATTAGGGGAATTCCTGCAGTTTGGTCACATAAAATGGACAGATTTTTATCCCCACTTCTCTTTAATTATTGCAGTCAAAAACCAGTGACAATAGGAAATAATCTTCAAATAACTGAAACCCAAAACAGCAGCTATACCAGAGTACTGCTAATCAGCAGTAGCAAAGGTTACTTTATCAAGTTCTTGAAGGGGCAGCCCACCAATGTAATTATTCAAGTTCACCATAATATCATTCATGCAATGGGCACATGCTTTTTTATCTTACATTGTTCTTAGTCTTGATAACGTTATGTCCTTACAGTAACAAGCCAGTTACTGGTATGCTAAAAAATCTGGATGTTGCATTTAGACACTGGTACAAACTTGCCCTTCTCTCAGCAGCCTTCTTTAACTGCATTAACTGAAGAAAAAGTTATCAGCCATCAGCAAAATTTTACCAGTAGCTTCCTTTGCTCTCCTATGCCCTATTTTCAGTGAAAGCATAGCTTGTCAAAGGAACAAAACAGCAGCAGAGACTTCAATGTCTGCACTGTTACCAAGAACTAAAACTTGACTGATGTGCATTCAAAATTCATCATCCTCTTACAGCACAGTGAATACAGATAATAAATGCATTCCTCCTTGGCCTACACACTACAAAATCACCACTAGGTGGAAAGGAGGAACTGTTTTGATTCAGACTGAGACTAGAGGAGAATGAACAAAGTCTCAGCAGAAGCATAATGCCACTAAGAAAAGACTTCTATGCATGGCAGCTCTTTAGCACATGAAATTACTGATACAGAGGTGATATGCTAATCCACATCCTGGAAAGTAATTATACAATGCACAAGATAGCTCCAAAAATTAACCAAAAAAACCCCAAACCAAACAACCCCCAAAAAAGCTAAACCCATAACCCTTTCCAAACTCCTCTATTTCATTTTTTTTCAGGTCACTCATACAACCACACAGACTCACAGATTTAAACAGTTTGAAAGCAAAATGTCTGCTAGCACCTGCGTATCTTCTGCTCAAAAATTTACCTTATGGGTATGTAAGAACTTGCTACTGATATTGCAGCTAAACTAGCCATGTTCCATCAAAATCATTAAAGTAGATCAATGAAAGTAAGGCAACTATTCCTCTTCCTCTTTGTTTTTAAGTAGTCAAGATACCTCTTGATTTAGTTGTAAAAAGAACTTACCTCTCCACCTGTACAATATCTTTTAAACAAACACAACTAACTTCAGCATCCAGCTGAACACATATACCTCTGGAAGCATCACTGAAAAAATTCTATTGCATAGAAAAAAGCTTACATAATTCATCTGAGGAAACAAGCATTGGTGGCTGAATTAAGGCAAGAATCATCACCCATAGCAGAAAAAAGTAGCAACAACTAGTGTGGAGAAAAATAAACTAAAAATACAGGGAAGGAAAAAAGCCATCTCTACAAAACCAATTCTGTTGGTTTAAACCTATACCAGGGCTATAACACGGCTGATAAATCAGCCACGCTAGTAAAGTGCTCAAGGCTGAAGCCAGGCACAGAGTAACAAAATGAAGGCAGCAAATCACAACTCCAGGTGCATGGCTGCACATATTCATCATGTCACATGAACATGGAATCAAGTCACCAAACTGGACAACCTCAGGCCAGCGTGCTGCACACAACCACATCACCACACGGCCCGCACTGCAGGTTCCTTAGCTTACCACTGCAACATTCTTTCAAGTCTGCCCTTGCTCTCCTGCAGAAAGCCAGTTTATAATCAAGAGAACCATGGAAAAACAGATGGCTTTCTTGTACCTCTCCTGAGAGCACACCTGTTAAGGGAAAAAAATACCTTAACCCAACTGGTCACAGCATTCTCCATCTTCATATAAAATTACAGTGTGATTCTGGCCTCCATGCAACTCAAATCCTAAACCCATACAAAAGTATCCATTAATGAGATTGATTGATTTAAGATAAGCAAAAAGTTCTAAATTCTTGGCAATAAGATGGTCAGTGAATCCAGCTTCGGAACACGCAAACCCTCAACTTTTGCTTATTAAAGGCTTTTTCTGGCAAATTTTCTTTATCAAGCCAAAAAATACCATAAAAAAAAGGTTTTAATTAATGCTATGTTCCCCTGCCACATACTACTACTCTTAAGATACTTATAACATCTTAGATAAATTCATCATGTTTTTCAAAAACTTTGTTGAAATAAAAGTGTACACTATAAATACTGATTTGATTTTTAAAGACCTCCCAACTGACCCCATTTATTAATGTAATCCTGTCCCCTTGTAGTAGGAAAGGAAGTTAGACCTTCACGTAGCTGAACCAACAGGCAGCAGTGAGGCTGCAGTAATAACTGAGAGACAATCAAAATTTTTCAAGCTCTCATCTATTCCACATTATCCATAGTATTATTTTATCTTCTCCCTAAATAAAATAGAACAGTCTCACCTTTTCACACAGTAAAAGTACAAGTCACTTTGGAGATGCACCCAGTTCAGACATTACACTCTGCATTACGAAATTGGTATTGATGTCACTGTTTACAATTAACAGTCTTCAAAAGACAGATTTTTCTTCTCACAAGATGACAACTGACAGACAGACATACCCTGCAGTGCTACAGGGATAGCTGTTAAAAGTCCCATACCTGACCACACTTTCATTTGGCCCTACAGAACTCAGCAGCACTTCCCTATATACAGTTGGGGACTTCAGGGAGAGAAAAAGCTAGAATAACATTTTACACATAACTTAAGTGACATTCCAAACATGGAACGTTTCATGCACAGCTCTTCCCTAAAAGAGCAGTGACATAATTGCATACCTATTGCAAACAACTAAACCCTTATGGACCCATTCCTTATTTCAATGGCAGTACTGGCATCATTTGGAAACCAATATCAATGGCCATTTCCAACAGCTCTGCAGACAGGACATTACCTTGTTTCAACTTTACTACTCATAAGACATGGAGATATTACTACAAGTTGAAGCAATTTCTTGGAATTGTTACATGGCAAGACCACCAAGCACACTTAGAGAAAAAAAAGTTTATAACTTGGAAGCTAAGATCCCAGTACTGGTTATCAGGATGATGTTTGAAGAGTTAAACACATTTAACTGTAAACCCAGCATGAGCTTATAGAGCTGCATTCAGGAAAGAATACATATATATACACACATACATTTGCAAACTGAGTTTCAGCTGCCAACCTGTGTCAGCTAAAAGTGCATGGAGCTACATCTACATAAATGCATGTAACAACTGTTTTTCAGACAATTTCCTTGTAGAAAGTTTTTGAAATGCAGTATATACATAAACAAAGAACTGGAGGCTTTGGCCAGCTGCCAGCCACCAATCCAGCCATTCTCTCATTCCCCTCCTCAACAAGATAGGGGAGTAAACAAGATGGAGGAGTTCATGAGATAAAATATAGACAGAGAAATCTTTTAACAATTACCATCATAGGCAAAACAGGTTCAACTTGGGGGAAATTAATTTAGTTTCTTCCAAATTAAAAGACAGATGGCTAATCAGAAACAAAGACTAACTAAAAGCAACCCCTACCTTTTCCAAAACTCAACTTCACTCCCGCATTTCCAACTCCTCTACCTCTTCCCTCCCAAGCAATGAAGGGAATTAGGAATGGACATTGGAGTCATTCAGTAACAGCTCCTCTCTGCCACTCCTGCCTTCTCATACTTTTGCCCTGCTCATCATAGAGGGCACCCCTGCAGCCTCCTACTGCCAGCACCTGGCCATCCACACCCAGTAAAACTGCACTTTTTGAAGGGAAACAACTTGAGAAGGACTTCATGTCCTTACTGAAGCTCACCAAATACAATGGATTTACACAGGTGTTCATGAGCCCCAAACCTGTATTCCAGTTTTAGGCACCTGCAGAAGGCAGGCAGCTTGCCATTTTGCCAGGCAAGAGAGATTTTTATTTATAGAAACTCCCAACAAACCTTGCCTGAAGCCATCAAGACTGAACTCTGCAAAGACACCTTTCAGTCACTAACAGCACAGGACATGAAAGTGGAGAGGAAAACCAGAACTTCATTCCCTGTGACAATTTCAGCCAGATACTAGGAAGCCTCAAAACTACCAAAACATCTACGTGTAACCAAGAGCCAAGCAACTCACCCGTGTTACCTCCATCCAACACTAGGTTTGGCTCATGACATCTTACATAACCTTACATTTTGTGTCCACACATCCACAAAGAAAGATTTAAGCAAGAGACAACATGCAAGAACACTACAGTATGCATGATGAGCACAATAAAGTAATCCAGACAATGACAGTTTTGATAGAGTCTTGTTATAAAAGCCTTCCAACTGCTTTAGTGGTTAGTTGGATAGTGCTGAGCTATAATTCCAAAAACTCAGGAGCTGTGCTGAAGTGATCACCAATGTACAGGAAACCACTCAAACTTCAGAAGGCCTTCTACTACATCCTCTGCAAATGCAGTCACCAGAATTAAGTGCTATGTCTGTAGGATAATACCTTCAAAGTCATTTTCCCCCCACACCACTTTCACTTACATTATTTGGATCTTTAAAGTAGACACTTATGCTTATAAAAATCCTGCAGGAAGAACAATAATTGTTCAAGCACTACAGGAAATGAATACAGCCATACCACATATTTTTATGTGCATCAATATATGCCCAATAATATTTAAAAAAAGCTTATTCTTAAGGTTTCTAGTATGTAAATATCATTAACCCACTGAAGACCAATTATCTCCTACCTGCGTGCACTAAAACTGTGTGGTTTCAGGGGAGTTCGCCAGTCTTTGGATCTAGCTTTATACTTAGGGTAAACAAACACCTATTGTTATGGGATGTCTTTTGCCCACAGGTTTATTGAAGCAGCTTAACTGGCTTTATTCGGTTACTATAAGAACAAGTAGAGATATTGCACAGTTATCTACACCAAACTGCAGGAGACATCTCTTAGCAGTGACATCAGAAGTGAAAATAGGCCAAGGCATTCTACTTTTCACACTTGCTAAAGTATAGGGAAGACTATGTATTTTCCCACGTTCGTTTACGTATTTATAACATCTTTAAGAATTAGAATCATGTACAGTGGTATTGCTTTGTCTTCTAGGAGACTGGGCAAATCTATTTAAAGGCAAAAAACTAAACATAGGGAAGAAGCTGCCAAAGACTAACCACATGTAAGAAGAAAGTTCCTATCCAAAAAAATTAAGGCAGACAGAAAACATAGCCTTAGATAAGCAAGGCATCAAGGAGGGGGATTACCAAACTCAAATTTAAGCAGTAAGGATTAAGAGACTAACCACCTATTAAATCTCTCATGAAAGCACTTTACCTCAGCAATAACCAAGGAAGACAGTGGGATTAATGACTAATGAAAAACACCACACCCAGTCAGAAATTTCAACTGACATGATTTTGTGGCTACAGTATAACCAAAGCTGTAACAGCAGCTCTTGCTTATGCAGAAAAAAAAGCACTTAAGCTTATGCAGAAAAAACTGTCCATGAATCAACTGCTGCCTGAAACTCAGTACTTATTAGGCCAGGCACCAATCACGAACTTTAGGTGGCTAAAAGGGGCAACACCATCAATACCCAAGTCAGCAAGGCTTCTACCAGCCTTTATCAAACCCTGAGGCTTACCTAGGTCCTGTACAACTGGCCATGTACTGGGTCATCAAGCCCCCGGATCAGGCTAGTGTTGATCTGAAGTCATTTCCTCCGAACACATACAATGTGAACACTGTCGGCAACAACATTTCATACGACATTCCCTTTGCTTTGTGGTACTTGGTTATGTAAGGCAAGGTTCTTTCTGTTTCCTCATTTGTTTTGTACGAACTAGATTTCTGCAAAAAGCCTATCTTCATATAAGGTTCATCAGACAACTGTAGAAACCTTTTTCCAGAAACTGTACATACAAAGTTTTAGTGCCAAAATTACTTTTCTGCAACACAATCTATTAAAGCTCCCAAAATGAAAAAATTAAAAGAAAAGCATTAATAACAAGTAGATCACTAGCATGGAAATATTTTTTTTAATATAATAACAGCAGGGGGTTGGGTTTTTTTTTTCCTAAAGAAATTCAAAAAACATGAAGATTTCTTTAACTGCAACTAGACATAGGTGAGATACTAGCACACCCTTACCTTGAAAAACACTCCTAAGTTGTCCTGGATTAAAGCCCAGGTCCTCAGAGATGTTTAGTTTCTAATTCCAATTCTGTCTTTGTTTTCCACTGACTGATTTATGACTTAATATATCTACATTTTTCATCTGCAGTTTCTGCCATTTTTTTTTAATTTAATTACCACGTCAGAAAAACACACGACTTATGAGAGTCTTACTGGGAAAGCACACCTGGAATGAAAGTGCTTTACCTCCTACTGCTATAAAACCTGTCTCTACCTGCTTGTTAAGTCACAAGGGCATGAATAAGTGCAGGGCTATTCCTCTGTTGTGCACAAGGTACACGATGCCACAGCTCCTGGCGCAGCTGCTCTCTTGGGCAGCGCGCAGGTGAGATAATGTAGGGCTGTAACAGCAGGGCTTGCACCTCCCTGCTGTTTGAGTGGCTACCAACACACCAAAGTTCAGATGTATTTTTCCTCAAATAAGCTTACACTTAAAGCACCTGATGGTGTGGCTTTAAGTTTTTGACTATTTTTAACATATTTCTTCCTTCAACTTGTGTCTGACAGTCCTGTTAACACAATGTTAATAGTAAGAGAACCATATAGATTACTGAACACTACAGAGAATCTTTTCCTCTAGTGCACCTCATTATACCTTCCTTAACCTAATCTCCCTCTTCCTCCTCCTCCTCTCACATCTTTACCCTACTTTAAATGTAGGACCACTGCTGTTTGAATGTAACCCTTAAAGTTTCAGTTGCTTCAATTTTCAGTCACAAGTTATTACCTCCCATGAGAGCGTAAAACTATGCATGCTGAGTTTGGGCAGAAGCAAGCCACGGGAGACCACAAAAATAATTGCCAGGAGGGAAGTTAATACTCAACACAGTGACAGTATTGTAAATTACTACAGATATTGGAGGAGCTGTTGACTCCCTTGAAGGCATGGAGGGCCTGCAGAGACCTTGACAAATCAGAGGACTGGGCAATCACCAACCACGTGAAGGTGGTTCAACAAGGGAAAAGTGCCAGATTCTGCATCTGGGATGGCGCAACCCTGGATGTTCGTACAGACTGGGGAGTGAGATGCTTGAAAGCAGCGCCTGGGAGTCCTGGTCAAGGCCAAGTTGGATATGAGTCAGCAGTGTCCTGGAAGCCAGGAGGGGCAACCGTGTCCTGGGGGGCATCAGGCAAAGCATCACCAGCTGGTAGAGGGAGGGGATTGTCCTGCTCTGCTCTGCACTGGGGCAGTTTCACCCTGAATGCTGTGTGCGGTTTCGGGCGCCACAATATAAGAAAAATATTAAGCCATCAGAGAGTGTTCAAAGGAGGGCAAGGAAGATGGTGAAGGGCCTTGAAGGGAAGCCATATGAGGAGCAGCTGAGGTCACTTGGTCTGTTCAGCCTGGAGAAGAGGAGACTGAGGGGAGACCTCACTGTAATCTACAACTTCCTTATGGGGGGGTGGGGG
>VXAY01004374.1:8427-21399 GCA_013399855.1 Oxyruncus cristatus | reverse complement strand
AGGGAGGGAGGGATGAAGAAGCGGCGTCCCGCGGCCGGCGGTCCCTGATCCCGGCAGCCCGCGGGGCGTGGGGGCAGCGCGATCTGCCAGAGCCCCCGGCCGGCCGGCCGGGAGAGCTCGGCGGTGCCGCAGCCAGCCGTGCTCTGCTCCCGGACCAGGTCACGTCGTTGAGTAGGGACAGGTATTTTACATCACATTAGGGTTTTCAACGCCCCTCACTTCCTTTAAAACGGAGCTACTAGCACTTTATCGCAGCAGTCTTGCCTGCCTGCTACCGTTTGTGAAAGGCTACAGATGCCTAGATGCGATTTTGCAGCAAACAAAGTCCCTACGGGTGTTTGACTTTGAAATGGGCGTCGGCATTGGGATTTGTGACCAAGCTTTCGGAGTCATTGCAACCAAAGCATATCACAGAAGTAAGGCATCTGAAAGCTTTTGTAAATCCTCCTATAGAACTCCTTCGCCTTTAAATGGGCTTTAAACCTCGTTATTCTACCAATTTTTACTATATTCTTTGAAGATATTACTTTCGAAAGTTCCTTTCTTTTTTTTTGTCCTAAAGGCATAGGTTCTCATCTAATGTACTAGTATTATATAAAAATATATACCAGAGCCTTATTTGTTTATGCCTGGGCCCCGGGTTAATCCAACTGTGGAATCAAAACAGACTAAGAACTTTTGTAATCAATGAAGTCCCACAGCATCACTGCAGAGTAGCTATCTTCTCTATTTCACAGAAAAAGAAATGTGAGCACAGATCAGTTATTGATGTGTTCTAATTAACACAGTACATAGTTGATGAAAATTGGAACCAGAATGCAAGTCTCCACTTTTTCAGATTTCTAATTTGACCAGTTTATCCAGTATTGCCATATGGTAAATTTTTAAAAAATTATTATTATTATTATTATTACTACTACTACTACTACAACAACTATATGGGTTATCAGTTTAACAATGGAAGGAAAACAATGATATAAAATTCTCCAAATCTCATTCCTTCTCTGCTTTGAGTGAGTTATTAGGTTGGATATTAGGTTGTAACAATGCTGATAGCTCTTTGTGGTTTCTTGCCAGTACTTAGATCAGACCTTAAAAATTAGTTTATTGTGGAAGAAGATCATAATAGTCACTAGGGACAGAATTTGATCCAGAAATTTGCCTATTCTAACAATTAGTGATAAGGGTACCTGAAATATACACAGAAAGACAAAAACTCATTTTGGCTAAATGAATTAGTCACATACAGTACTGCAAACCTAATTCTAATAATTTTAACTAACAAGTGAAAAGAGTTACTCCTCAGTTCTCCAGGTTCTGCACATGAGCTGTTATATCTCCAAAACCTGGACTTCTTAATAATTCTTGACTCCTTGAATTTTAAAGCCAAACCTCTTCCAGTCAGATTCTGTCTCTAGTTTAATGTCATTCTCGTAGCAGAACAACTGACTTAATTTCCTACCTATTCTTTGGAATGTATAAGAAAATTGCCAGGTAGTGAAAAGGAACACTGCAGGTCTGTCACTTCTTTTTCTTGCTGCCAGAGATGAGACTGGGAAAAACAGAGCTTAGCCAAAGCACTTCTACACTTCAGTTATTATCAGCTGCCAGAACAACCTCTAATCTGGGGGCAGCAAGGAATGCTTTAGAATAGTCACTGAACTGCTCAAATTTATGCCATAAATTGAAATCTAAGAAGGCACTCAAAATTTATTATACCACCCCAGAGTTACAGAAGACAAGTGACAGGATTGTTCTGCTCTGGCCTATAGGCAATGCCAGATCACATGCTCTGCTAACATTATCTTATACAAACAGAAGAGTGGTGCTGTGCTGCATATAGTTGCTAAATACGAGCTGAAGCTAAAAGCAGCAAAGATAGAAGTTTACATCATTTTCCATCCTGGGAAAAGCACTGTTCCTAGCACTGCACCATCACAAATCAGTGATGTACTTTGTGGCAAAACGCTGAATATCTGTCATGACTTGAGAAGCTCATTTTGAAAACATTTGTTGAGAAGATGTCCCTATTTAATAAGCTTTGAGCACCTCCTGTCATGCATTGGATTCATTTGGTGGAGAGTATGGAGAGAAGGGTGCAGCTCAGAGTGGTCCAGCATCAGCTATAACAGGAGGCAGGCTCAACTTTAGAAACTTTCACCCATTCACACCATTTTTTCCACCTGTACATTTACAAGCAGCCATCCCCCAATCTACTCAATATTCCCATTCTGTCCTCCCCCAGTACACGCAGCAGTCACTCACTCCGTGTGTTTACAGCTGTTCACTATATGCACTAGTCACTGCTCTCATGTCAGTTAACTGAAAACAAAATACGAGAAATAAAATGTATCTCAAAACTCCCCAATTATATACCTGATTGTTAATGCTTGGGAAATTCTTACACTCTATTTGGTCTTGAAGGACTGGAAGAGTGACAGGTTAACAGATTTATTGATGAATTTGGCACTAGGTCACTGGAAAAAGGCATGAAGAGGTATAGAAAAAAATTGTCAGTAAATCACAGCTATACGTGAGGCAGCATGAAAAGACAAATAAGAAGATAATGACTGGCTTTGTAACTGGCCCTTCAAGATAAAGATGAGGGTCTTTACCAAGAAATGATAGTGAGAAATCAAAGGAGCAGATACATGGTAAAAATGACAGGCAGAAAAACTTAACATTGCAGCAGTGTGTTGAATAAAACAGAGAAGTCAGACAGAAAAACTATGAAGCTCATGACAAAATGAAAACAGGTGGGACAATGGTTGAAGCAGGGGAGCCATCTGTCCCATGTTACAGCTTTAATGGGTCAAATGCAAAAAGTAGAGCTTTATAGTAGCTGCTCCTTCAGTTTCATGGCATCAGTTGTCTTCATTGCCTTTTTGAACTAGGCAGTGTTCCATCAAATTCTTTTTTATACTGGTTAGAATATTCTTCTTCCCATTTGATTCTGAATATTTAAGCAAAAGTCCACCTCTGCAAGAAGGAGTTTTCAAAATAAACTGACAGTGGGGTTAGCACTTTAGAAAATCCCTAGGCAAGACTGACTGATCTGGCAAATACAAGGCTCTCCAAATAAGACACTTACACTACCAGCAACAACAGTGCTTCCCTTTCTGCATAGTAAATATGCATTAAACCTGACCTGGAAGAACCACTTCTTTGTGTTAAAGAGTCTCCATGCTTACTCAGTTCTCACCCTTCCTGTTGAGACTGCCAACAGCATTGCCAATTAGTGCCAATCCTGAATGCAAATTGTAATATGAATAGGCCTTTCAATATTTAATTCTAGACTTTTGCAGTGGTGGTGTATAAATGTTTCATTATCACTACTGTAAGAGACAGTTCATTCGCTCATATTTCTGCCACACCTCTGAAAAAAATGAAACTTGTCTACCTGAAGTACTAGCAGAAAATGTGCAACCAGGAACTTGTTCTGTTGAGTGCTCCTTCCAGGTCTAGCAGAACACTCTGGAATCAGAGTTCTTTTTCTTGAGAATCCTGATTTATTGAGAATACATATTACAGGGCCATAAAGACAACACTCAGTTTTTATGTGACATGCTTTGGCTCTGCATACTCACTCTCAAGCTGTATCAAAGATCAGGAGTTCAAAAACTTTCACTTGGTGGGGTACAACCCACTAGTGTTAGTGGCAGGAATACTCACTAATGCCAACTGCAGTGGTACACTGGAAGCATGTATAAATGTGCCCAATAACAACTCTCATCTCTGGGCTGGGGCAGGCACCACCAAACATTCAGCATAGTTTGGAGATCCTCTCTTTCTATCTTTAAAAGTCTCCTTAGGATAATTCAGAGTAAGCAGAACTCTCTTCATATCTGCCTAAGAGAATCAATTCTTAGACCTACGCTCTCACCATTAAAAGCTTTTTTGACAATGAATGTGAAGCACGATTTACTTTCCATAGCACTTGCCGAGCATGAAGCAAGGGCATTTGAACATACTGATTAGATTCAGATCGTCTCAAAAGGCATTAATAAGCTGGTCATGTTACATTGTAAATCCTAGCAACAATAGGTATATGCATGAACAGAAATATCCCATTCAAATCTGTGGAACGTGTAATAAACTTGAGAAAAATAAAATATCTTCTACTAATTGAATATGTTACCAGACGTAAATGGTGTGTGCCAGAGGAGATAAAACAAGTAGTGTAGGCCTCCACCTGCTACAGGTGCTGTTATCAAAACCAAGTAGTGCCACCATCTTGGCAACTAGAGATGATGTGATCAGGATTAAACAGTGTAATTGGTAAAGACACTTCTCCCTGATTACTGACACTCGAGGACCTGCATGAGTACTGCATGAATCACTGACAGGAGACCTGCAGAAAATCATGCTTAGAGGAAACCCCTGGCAAATGTTTACCCTCTGACATTTACATTTCTGATACCTTCGAGATGAAAAAAAAAAGGAATGCTGCCCAACACTCCAGGCCTTTATATACCACAGAGCAATGGAAGATTCTACAGGAAGACAGGGAAACAGAACCCACCGATTGGCTTGTCATGTCTCTGTCAAGGCACTGCTGTGGGGTTATACCACTGCGACAAAACATCAGAAGCCCATCCTGAGTTTCAGTCAGATTCAGGGAGATTGTGAGTTGTGTGCTGTAAGGGACCAGTAGAAGGGAAATGGTCTTAATCTGACTTCAGACATGGAAGTGTACTGTCAGCACTTTGTGTGGAATTTTTGCAGAAGTCTGCTGACAGAGGTGCTTGGGTTCTTGGTGGATAAACCTTGAGTAAGGAGCCTTCCACAATTTCTCCATCACCTTCACTATGTCTGTGTATCAGGGATATATAGTGACATTCCAGAAGCAGAGAAGAGCAGTGGAAGCATGGCATGGGCCTGTTACAAAATGGCATACAGGAGAAGCTTACTAATTCTAAGACCTCTTTCCCCAAAATTCACATTCTGCTTTATTCAAGGTCAGTGTTAAGTTTCTCATAAAATTATGGAAAAAATGTTTCTTCTCATATTGTAACAAGATTGTCACTCTTCCTTAAGAGTAGAAAGATGATAATTTCTCACTTTACCATGGCCTTATTCTGGTGCCCCGTCATGACTGTTATGAAGACCAGTGTTATGAAGAAGAGATAGGCAGGAAGAGATGGTCCAGACTCGGGATGGAAATCAGAGATAACCAAAGCTTCAGCAGTAGATAGAGTAGGGAGAAGAGAGGAGCTCTGAGACAGCTATGTATTGCTACGTATAATCTAGACCAGGGCTGCATTTTGTGGTGTATTCTGGTCACTACTTTTAGCACTCCCAAACCATGTTCTAATCTTTAGCTCAAAAGGTGTAAACCTAATTCATACCTGCACCCTGAGAAATGCTGCATTTTCCAGACTCCAGGGGGTAGTGGACTTCCCTGGACAAATTTAGATACCCTCAGCTGTCTACACAGCATCCTTTCCTCAGGTGTTAAGGCCGTGGTTGACAGTGTTATTACGGACTGCAAAGTTTGTGGAGAGAAATCCTCCTCAGCAAGTGTTAGCCAGAACCTCTTTGAAAAACAACATCAAAATGGAGACCAAATAGGAAATCCAGTGACTGCCCTGAATTGTCAAACTCTCCAAAGCTCCATGGCAACAACTGAGGTAAAAACAGGTTTGAGGCAGCCTACGAGGTTTTTGTAAGCTCTGCCTGCCCTCATCCCAGGCCTCACAGTGCCTAAATAGAGCAGGCATGGTGTTTGAGAAAAAGCTGTGATTTTCTCTGAGAAATCATGTATTGTGTGGGAACAATAAAAATGGGGCTACAGTATATAAATGGTATTGTTTGTGGAGACATTTTTGCTCGCAGAAAGAGCAAAAACGAAGTCCTCCCTGTACATGTAAATAGGATTAATATTCTGAGTTTTACTCTGTTCTGATTTCTCTCTCATTAAAATTAGGGTAATATCACAAACTCAAAATGTCATAATTCTTAAGCTAGGAGGACCTCACATGCTTAACAAGACAGATACAATTTTTAACCACATATACCTTGTGTAAAGTAAAATATTTGAAAGCTAATTTTCACTTGCTCTGTCTATCAGAATTAGGAAAAAAGTTTTGTTTTTTTCCAAAATATGCCGCTTCACTTTTTTTTTTATTTGTAAGATTCAAACAGCAAAAGTGAACCTCTTTTGTGGACTACCTCCCATTTTTTAAGTAAAATATTATGACATAGGGATTTATTTTTCTTTATTCTATTACTCTTTTTTTTCATTGGCTGTATTTGTGTCCTACCGTGTATCAAAACTGTGTTCTATTTTTCTAGGGAGAGACTGAATAGGGAGGAAATTCACTCTTGTAATCATCATCCTCACTATGATATAGGCATTTATGTGAGTGGAAGGTCTGCTAAAGGTGACTGAATTTTCTGTTTACTTTGTCTGTGCAGGAAGCTTTCTTGTCAAGAGGTATGTTTGGCCTCCAGATCTTACATATCTTTGCCGGGGCTTCACGCATGGCATGAGATAAGGGGCAGTACAGACTCAGTGGATTCTACATTGAAATTTGGTCTTTCATTTCATTTCACTTTTAGCTCAGTAGACTAATTACATCAATAGTACCACTCTGTGAACATTGGTATACTTTGCTAAAAATATTACTATAAACATAAATTTTTCAACTTTTATTCTGTGTTGTATTTGTCTGATTGGCAGTTTCTTCCTTGAACAGTAAGGTCTAAAAAAAAAAAAAACAGCAGTGTTTTGGGAGCTGAAGTTGACAAATCCATGTTCTTAGATTCATTTACTGCCAAAATCTAAGTGCTATTTATGCCACTAGCTGCCAGTTTAAAATAAAAACTCCGCTGAATAGGGATGTAGGAAACTCTCAACTTATCCAAACTTTGCATATTTAAAATTCAAACATTTCTTTCTTAGATTCCATATTAGAAGTAGTGGTCAACATTTAAAAAAGTAAATGCCTCAAGTCAGATTCCTAAACATATACAAAGGATCCTTAAAAGCCACTTAAAAATCTGAAACCAGGTTAATTTTATGTAGGAAACTAATTTGAGGTATCTAGCTGTGAGAATAATAGATGTTGTTGCTCAGCTGGCCTTGGCTTCCTATCCAAGCAGGTTGTTCTAACTTCTGTAAACCCACACAAACTTGTCATATGTGCTAAGGAAACAACTTTTTCTCTCAGGAAAAAATGAGTAAGACCTTTAAAATGTGAAAAAAATAAGTTGTAATTATGATGATAATAGTAATGATAATAAATGTATTTTGATAATGATAAAATCTTTTTAAGTAAGCCAAGATTTTTGGGTATGGATGCATTTTCTACAGCTGATTTAATAATTCGGCGGTTTTGATATCAACAACACAGATCAAATTTGCACCTTCTCAAAGTTATTCTCTCTTTTCAATGAAATTCTCTTTAAATATGGTGGTTTGTGCTCTATACTATCTCTGCATATGTGACATCTTTTTTATAGAATATTGTGACATCAATTTTTATAGAAATATTTCATCTTTCTAACCTGTTTATGGCAACAATGTAATAAACATTTCTCCAGTGAAGCTTTTCCCTGATGCAGCTACTGAGTATGATAGGGGAAGCACTGATTCATAGATTTCAGAGATATGATAAAAATACATGGATTGAAAAATCTGATCATACATATTAACAGAAAAGCTGCCTGTATGAATCACTGTCCCATACTAAGGTTTGGCAACACAAACAATGTTTCAAAATGTATCAAAATTAGAGACCTGTATTGAAAGAGTGATCCACTTTTAGTAGTGGTGTTGCCCAGTGCTTTCATCATCATAAGACTCTTGGGGCTTATAATTTTGCAAATCGCCCTCATTCAAACCAAAATTTTCTATTATGCGAACTTAGCTGAAGTTATGATCAACTATATGTGTTTTTTTGTTGTCAAGGTTCTGGCTATTTTGTGCCTTTTTTTTTTTTTTGGATTTGTTGAATTTCCAACAAAAACAGTTCAACCCTTTCCAAAAATACATCAGAGGAAATGCACTGTCTAATCACTTTTAAAATTCTCGCAGTGATTCAATACAAAGCTCCTGTGGTTTTGTGCCTCAGAGCCAGAATCAAAATCTGATGGGAGGAGCACCTTGCTGTCAGGGATTTGATTTTACGATCCTTAGGAGAATGCAGCCTAATTTCATCACAGACCAGTCTTAATTCATAGAAAACCAGTTTAAACATCTTTGTGTATAACAAATAAATCACACGCATTTTGTCTGAAATGGACCTGATATTCACCCATGTATAAAAGAATCGCACAGCCTGAGAGAGGTTTCAAAGGCACTGCTGAAAATTTAAAAATTTAAAGTGTTATCTTTTCCTGCGCTTTTATTGCCTTTGCTACTGAAGCCATGTAGAAAAGGGCATGAAGATTTAAACTGGAGGGAAGTCAAAGGAGCAAGAGCACAGGAAGAATCAAAATCAGACACGAGAGACTGGAAGGAGAAGAGCTGAAGGTGAGTTGGAGCAAGAAGGTGGAAATGTGGCAGGTGCAGTGAGTATGTGCAGAAAGTGTTGGACAGAGAGAAGAATAGGATCTCAGGAGAGAGAGAAGTATGGGGCCAAAAATGCTACAGACCATAGGAGGCAGGGATGTTGAGACCCCCTTGGGCGTAACTTGGTCTGGTACCTGCAGGTGATTGCAAAATCTCAACTCTGTTCATGCTTCTTTTAAACAACTGGGGTGAAACCTTACAACTGGCTTGAGACCCAATAGCTGTGGTGAATCTTTATATACAGGGTGCATCTCCTCCCTGGTGCTAGTTCGCTCACATTAAGAGGTTCTTGTTTAAGATGGGGTGTGTTGGCCCTGTCTGGCTGCAGCCCCACTACCAGCCCCTGATGCTCCATCTCCACCATGAGATGGGGGCGAAAACTGCAGGAACATGAACAAGAAGCTCACGGGTGAAGATGCAGGCAGGGAAATGGTTTCCCAATTGCTGTCACAGGCAAAATAGACCCACCTTTGGGTAATGTAACAATTTATTACCAATTAATGTTCCTAAGTACTGATTCAGGAAGTGGGAAGCAGAGAGGGAAGAGGCAAACTCTAGAACACCTTTCCCCCTCCATTGGTCTGAGTGCCCCTCTGTCCTTTCTCATTCCTTTTCTCCTCTCATATCCCTGCACAGATGGTGTTCCCTGCCATTTTGTCAATCCCTGCTCCCTGAGGTGCTGCAGCACGGCCGACCTGGGCAGCAGCATCTTGGCCTTTGTCCCTTGAGAAGCCAGCTGCAACCAGTGGGAACCATCTGAAACATGCACACTGGGCCGGAACCAGCTGGAACTGGCACGTGGGGCAATGTTCATGGCAGCCCCCACCACACACTGGTAACTGCATGAATCCAAGCAAGGGCAGGCTGGAGGCTGCAGGGCTTGGTATGGGCCACTGAGGTGGTGATTGAGGTCAGGGGCTGAGTCCAGCAGGGTAGAGCACAGGAAAGCACCCCAAACTTTGGCAATACCCATGTTGAGGTTTCCCTGGTAACCTCAGCATGCCCAGTCAGTGTGTCCCTGCTTTGAGTTGATGTTTGAGGATGTGGTAAACATTCCATCCCGACTGGCCTGAGGAGGGAAGAAGCAGTGGTGCAGGTGCCTCTGAGTTGTGGGAGAAGCTGAAAAGTGGTTCCTGAAAGGTAAGGGTCTATGAAACACCATGCAGGAGAGCAGACAGGGGTGGAGGCTAATCCGGACCACAGGCAAAACAGAAGTGAAACAGAGCAGCGTCTCCGCCCTACAGCAGCCAGAATACAAACACATTCTGCTTTGTGTCCCTTTACTTCTTTGTGTACCTTAATAAAGATACTTTGCTTTACTGTGCTTTATCACTATACTGTACTACAAGAAGGTATCTCAGAATCATAGAATGTTAAGGGGTGGAAGCGACCTTAAAGAGCACCTAGTGCCAACGTTCCCTGCCATGGACTGGGACACCTTGCACTGGACCAGGTTGCTCAAAGCCACATCCAACCTGACCTTTATCACTACCAGGGTTGGGGCATCCACAACCTCCCTGGGCAACCTGTTCCAGTGCCTCACCACCCTCACAGTGAAGAATTTTTTCCTGATATCTAGCCTAAACTTTCCCTCTTTCAGTTGTGTTCATATATTTCAAAACCTATTTCACATACAACTTCATAAAGACATCTAGAAACATAATAATTTCAAAATCAGAAGTTGAATCAGAATGATATGGACAAATGTAGGGATATTCTTTCTTTTGTATGTCTTTCTCAAAGACAAAGTTAAATTTCAATCTAAACTGTGAAAAAAAAAAAAGGATAGGAAAAATCCTCTGGAAACTTTTGAATAACCCTTCACCCTTTGGAAAACTGGCCTATTGCGTCTTCAGCCAAGCTCACCCAGTCAGTGTGTCTCTAGTAGCTGAAACTCTGGTTCTACGTGAATAAAGATAAAATCAGTCACAGAGCTGTTGCAATAAGAAATTAATTAATTTACAGAAGACTCTTTTCTTACAGTAATAAATGTCACAGAAACCAGCAGGCAAAAATAATTCTATGTTCATAAGGACTGGGATTTATGAGGTATGTCAGGCCTGAGGTCACCCATGAAGCAAAGGAAATACAGAAATATTAAAAAGATACTCCCTTAAGGAGCACTCGACATGTAACCTGTTACACAAGTCTGTTTTTAAATGCAATAAGGCATCCCTCTGTGTACAATTACGCAGGAAACCTTGATTCTGACTCATTCAAAATTAAATAGCTTATTTAATGATTTTAAAGTCCTTTCAATATTGAAGATATACAACACAAAAAATCCTGAAGTAAACTCATGAGATGCTAAGGTGTCTTAGCCACCCTGTAAAATTAGAAGAGAAAAGCAAATTATTTCCAAGAATGCCATCAACAATTGAGCAAAAAGAGGTTCAGCAACTTCTTAAATAGCAGTTTTAAAGACTCTTTCAACAGCCAGACTTCATTCAGAAAGAATATTTTCAAGTTTTCAAAACCATTCATAACCATTTTGATGTGTTACATTTTTTATTGTCATTGTGGTGCATTTACTGTGATAATTAGAACTGATGGCAAATACAGGGAAATTTTATAAGGATATTTAATCACTCTAATGCAGTTGTAGGTCCTGATGGATTTAGTAATTACTTTTAAAATTAAATTCCAGACAAATCAAACAATTAAATACTTGATCCTGTTAAAAAAGAATTGTCAGTGACAGAAAAGCTAAAGAAGCCTTAGAAAGCATAATATGTACATATTTCTCCACTCTATATCATGTTAACTTATTGAAAGAAAAATTTATCCAAAGCACATAACCTGTTTTTCAGTTCAGCTGTTATGGTAGGATTTAGAGAGTTAACAATAATAAGGTCTCTTATCCCTGCAGCATTTTATTCTGACTCCAGGAGGGTCAAAGCCATAATTCTTTTCCGTGGTGAAATTGTCCTGCTATTAACCCCCATTATATTTTATGCAGAACAGTTAATGCAAGCACACTGTAGTGTTGTGTAACCAAATCATAACTCATTAAATGAGTAAAAATTTTAAGTGAGACAAGTGAAGTAAAGCAATCCTTTAACTTTTCTAACACGTAGAAAACAGAGGTCAGAAATTTTATTGAGGACCAGAGGGTCAGTAGAAGTGGTGAGTGTTTGCCCTTCCGTGACTGCATGATTTCATCGGGAACTCGGGCTGGCCAGTTGTGATCCTGCATCTCTGTCCCCTGTGAGAAGTCTCCCTGCAAGTGTAAGGAAGTGAGATACATATGTAGGTGTGCCTGCTGTGACAAATTTTGTCATTTATGTAACATCAGCTACTGAAGGCTTATAGGAATAAAAAAAGAAAAAAAAACATTCTCGATGCATACACAGTGTTTTCATCTACAAAATAATTGCTTTGTGTTAATGAATGAATTTATAAGATTGATATGATGTTACATGTTAAATAATGTTGAGAGTGTTTTGTAAATGAATTATTTTTTTACTGCAGTAGTTCTGTGAGTGAAAAATAATTTTATAGTTCGCAAGTATTCTTTTAAAATTCACACTATTTATCCGGATCTGTAGTTGGGTAGATAAACTAAAAAATGCACAATTACTATTTGGCTAAGTTGAAATAATTGTTTCTTTTTGATTTGCTAAATTGTTTTGGTGTGAATGAGCCAATGTATTTAAAACCCATAAATAGAATCAAGAGATCTAAATGTGTGCTAAGCGTATAGATTTTCTTTTTTTTTTCTATTTTATGGAGAATATGTATGTTTAAATATTAACATATATTTTGTGACACCATTCAGGTCTGAGTACTGTAAAATGTATGTATTAGACCAGGGATTTTTAAGTATGTAATGTCCTATCATAAAACACAATTCTCAAAGTATGACTTAAGTCTGCCACGAAACCAAGTTAACTAAGGAGTGCTTAACAAAGAAACAGAACTGAAGATGAGAGGGTAAAGTGCCCCTGAATTTTAGGATAGCAAAATTCCAGCTCTTCAAGGAGACAGTAAATAGGAGACTGCCCTGAGGGACAAGGGAGTGGAACAGAGCTGGCACATCTTTAAGGAAGTCTTCCATACAGTGCAATAGCTGGCAAACCCCAGGAGCAAGAAATTGGGCAAGGAAGGCAATGGTATGACTGGTCAAACTAAGTGGAAAGAAGCAAATGAACTGGCAGTGGAAGCAAGGACAGGTCACCTGGGAAGAGTACAGAGATGAAGTTTGGTTCTGTAGGGTTACAGTGAGGAAGGCCACGGCAAGGCTGAAACTGTACTCGGCAAGGAACACAGAGAATAAGGAGAAGGGTTCTACGTGTATGTTAACCAGAAAAGAAAGGTCGGAGAAGGTGTAACCCGCTGATAAATAACGCTGGAGAACTGGTAACAGACTCACCAAGGTTTTTGCCTCCGTCTTCACTGGTAACCTCTCTTCCCACATCACCTGAATGGATGGACAGGAGGGTGGGTGGGGATGGGGG
>VXAY01004373.1:64420-75159 GCA_013399855.1 Oxyruncus cristatus | reverse complement strand
AGTCTTTAATTAGCTGAAAGGCAGGAATAGAATTACGTAACCCAAGCAGAAAATGCGTTTAATAGGTTAAATATGCTTTCATGGATTTTATGTTTATTCCTGAAATAGACTCCACTGATAGCTAAAAGATGTTGGTTTTGGCGTGAAAATGAGTAGTAGAATTAAATGGATATTTAAATTTGGCAAAAAGAGAATTTAAATAATGGTGGGTAGTAATCCAATATAATATCCTGTTACCTTGTTTTCTTTTTTTTTGTTGTTGTCATTGTGGCACGGTAGACCACACAGGTCAATTTTTTTTCCACCATTTTCATTTTCTCTGAGGAAAATGTGACAATTTTTCTTTCTGTTTTTTTTAAGCTCATAATTTTAAGTCTGAAGGTCAAGCTGAAAACCTTTGATATTTACACATTTTCCCATTCTGCTTATGGAACATGACTGCTACATGCTCCACCATGACATTTAAGAGGAAAAAAAAGTTAAAAAAATGTTATAGCTGCCTCTCACAGTGCTAGTCCACTAAATATGTACTTCTTTTGCTGACCAGTTGAGAATTTTTTTTTATTCTTTAAAAAAATAACCCTAAAACTAAACTAAAATCCCCCCAAATATAGTGACTTGATAGACCATGCATCAAGTGCTGACAGCACGACTTAAGCAACCTTTTTTCCTGTTTTGGCCTTTTATTTACATGATGTTTTTAACTGAATTTTGACTTGCATTTAAAATGTGAAATTACCGTTATATTCCTCCTTCATAGCAGAACTACCTTGTTGCACTTCCCTTAATGCCAGAGAATTATGTTGAAACATCTACTAAATAACTCTTCATTTCTACCTTTGAAGTGAAGTAGAAAATGTTTTGGTACAGTATCAAATAAGATTGTTTGAAGCAAATTTTAACATTTGTTTTTATTCTTTTTCCTTTTTTTTAACAAAAAAAAATTGTTAAAAAAAAAAAAAGGCATTTGTAAAAAGTATTTGTAAGAAGAATTCAGAATAGAAGCCAGTTCCAGACAGATTTTCCCCAAATTGTCCAAAAAAATTCTCTAAGGGTTCTGCTTGGAACCTTTATACACTGAAATATCATATTATATGTGAAAGCAGTTTGGCTGAACTAAACAGTCATGAGGATACAAATAAGGTGAAATGAGTTGCAGTGATCCAGGACTTACATTCCCTTAGTTCCTCTTGAAAAAAAAAAAAACAAAACCCAAACAAAATGGCAATATCTCATAACTGACTGGGACAGAAACTTTGGTAGATCAATAAAATGCATGAAGTTAATAACCATATCTCCTACACAGAGCTAAGTGGAGAGAAACAAGGCACAGCAACACAAAGGTTTTGCACTGGAATATTTGCACGAAGAAAGTCTTCCTTAGATGCTTGTCACTACACCAATTCTGAGGTGATATGAGAGAGTGTAATTTATTATTTTATTAGCTCTCAGAGTGCTAAATTGGTAAGACTAATCCATAGCTTATGCAAGAGAAATTACATTTTTTATGTGTCTTGCTCAGTTTGGTGGATGAGAGTCAATTTCTCTGTGAAACAATAAATACTAGGACAAGATCCAAAATATTTGAAAGGAATTTTAAAAAGGGTAGAGAAATAAACAGATAAAATTTGTCTTCTACAGGAACTATTGCTTTCTCCCCGGTGAGGGAAGTTCAATTCACTTTTTCCTGGCTCACCACTCTCACTGTAAAAAGCTTCTTTCTTATATCTAACAGTCACCTCTTTTGCTTACAGAATCTATACCGGGCTACAGAATTGCTGATATTCATAATAACCTTATTCATGGCACTTCAGATACTGTCTTTATCATATCTTGAAAAATCTACTTTTCATGTAAAGCAATCGATGTGCCAATAGCTTCTAGGTGAGTGAGTAAAGTAAAATTAGAAGGATTAGTAAACCAATTACCTAAATTGAACTTGAGAACTAACATGGACTTGTATTCTTTACCTGTGGATTGTTAAATTCATGTGCTTAAATTAAAAGTACCATTTTCTTCTGTTAGATATGGGTTTTCCTTCACTTTTTATTATCTCAAGGAAAACTCTGCTCAACTCTCAGTGTGCATATGTAACAAAAAATGCTTCTAAAACAAACCATGAATTCAGGCTGAGTCCATTTGTTTCAATGATTGTCGTGGTAATTTTTCAGCATATGGTGAATATATGTCATAAAATAGTCATCACATATCTGGGAAGAATAGTAACATCTTTAATATTTAAAACTGAATAAACCATTAACATTTGTTGCATAACATTCTGCGTGAAAAGAGTCTNGTCATAAAATAGTCATCACATATCTGGGAAGAATAGTAACATCTTTAATATTTAAAACTGAATAAACCATTAACATTTGTTGCATAACATTCTGCGTGAAAAGAGTCTGACACCATCCTCTTGACACCCCTTGGAGGTATTTGTATGGGTTGATGAGATCTCCCCCCCCCTCCCAGTCTTCTCTTAACGTTGATTTTAGACAATAATTTTATCCTCCTCCATTAGTATGCTGACCTGGCTAGACTCTTGAAAGAGGTTAGTTAACCTTTGGTGGAGAGGATTTCTGCCCGACACAACTATACCATGACAGGTGGCTTCATTAGGGTTGTGTTCTTTCTTCAGTAGAAATATAAGAAAGGCAGATAAAATATTTTGAGGAAGTACAGCCCAGTGGGCAAAATGGACCACTTACCATTGAATTCTCTACTAAAATGAAACAGAACAAATTGTGTGATATAGCGGCTTTTAGTCTTATTTTATAGATGGATCTTAACTCTTAAATAAATTTTCTGAATATATTTGTATAATGCCACATCAAATTAGAAGGTAAAAATATGAAAGAAGAGACAAACCGGTTAGAGTACAATAATATTTATTCTCTTTCTTTGAACTTGTTTCCTAGCTTATCTGGTGTTATCAGTGTTTACTGTGTTTATCTACTAGAATTGTTTATCCAAACATTCAAAGAAACAGAATTCCACCACAGACCCCATCCATCCTGGCAGCATTTCCACAGGGCCTTTAGGCAAGACTTGCCAAACCACCCTCTATTTTTGGTGCAGATGGCAGTGAATGGAAACAGAAGGTGATAAAATGACTGGCAAAAAAGGGCCACTGAGGTACATTCATATTGTGTGTACCTGCTTCAGTGTCCCACAATGTGGAGCAACATCTGAGCAATGAGGTACAACTAAATGAGTTAACGTAAAGGGTTAAAAGAAAATTGTTACAAGCCAGAGTTGTTGCAAACCCTAGGGATTAATAAATGAAATGGAAAAATGGGTCTAGCTATGAAGGTTGGTTTTGTGAAGAAGTTATGCTGTCCCCAGCCATAAATCACACCTCTAATCCACAACAGTTCTACTCAAATCAACAGATTCTAAATTTACAGCTATAAGTGATATCAATGTGATATCAACTAAACATAAAGGTCTTACCTAAATTAAATGACAAGTGAAGCCTGATAATGTTGGGGTAATGGCATAGGCAATTTGAATGCTAATTGATTAGTGGATTGTACTGGACAAAAGTATTTAGTGATTTATTGCAGTGTTCTTTGATTAGATTTGCTGTATTACCAAGAGGGGTTTTTTAAGTGAATAATGTTTTTTTTTAAAAAATTGCATATAACAAAAATTATAGCAACTCTCAAATTTATATAAGGCAGGAGAATCTTAGCCATTGTGATAATGCAATGAAAACTGTTTATATGGAACCACAGATTTAAAATATTACGGTATTATTGCATTCTTCTGCAAAAAACCACAGAAAGATGTCACATTAAATTTCTTTTTGTGTGAGACATTCCTGCTTTGATACAGCTTGCATGATCATTTAAGGCTAACAATAATGGTACAACTCTTGCACTTAAGAACTTCCCAAGAAGTTACACGTGTAAAAGACTTATTTTACCATTTCATTGAATTTCAGCTTCAGAGATTTGGGATTATTTCTAAGAATCTTATTCTCCAAGTTCTTTCCTTTTTCCCTTGAGATTTGAACACCTGAAATTGCTAATGAAGTGCCAACACTAGTCTGACTTTGATAATAAAGGCTATTGAAAACAGTAAACCAAAGACTTTTGGGGAAGAAAATGCCCTTGAGTCCATAAACACCAGCCTTTAGGGACATGTACATATTCAGACTGTCATGCATATTAATGTGCGCTAAATTAGTTCAATATCAGTGCTCTCACGTACAATGTACATACCAATTATGATTATTAATTCAGTGATCCTATGATCTTTTGTGATGCTAAAGACAGGTGTATTATTTCAGCTATAATTTCAGGCAGGATTATTTTATTTTAACATTTAATGTAGAAAACATAAGCATCCACAGCATTACCCAGGTTATTAAAGTTTTAATTTTACCGCTACACAATGTAGTATTTTGGTTTTACTTTGTTAACTTTATATGGAAGCCCTTACAGATGAAATTTAATGTTATCTTAGATTAATAATGTACTGAGAAACAGAACAGATTAAAATTTGCAATATCTGGACTTCAGTTTTCAATTAGTAGCCTACATTTATTAAATATATTACTTAATTTATTACTTATGTGTTGTGTGCTTTCACCTATGCTGCTCTTTCTTAATTTTTTTTTTTACCTTATCTGCAGTACAGCAGAGAAATCATGCCATTTTAAATCTTATACTTAACTTTTCTTTGTAAAAAGATAGAACATAAATTAGTCTTAAAAGATAAGAACAAATTCCCCAACCGAAGAAACTTGTTATTACCTTCTAACACCTTTTTTTTATAACTAACCATATTTTGTCTACTTTTTCTAAATTTGATTCCCATTTTTAACAACATTGATATTTATGTCCATAATATGTAAAAGTAAGTTTTTGAGAATTACCCCTTGAGCTATATACACAGGAGAAGTTCACAAACTAAGCTATCCCAGTGCCTGGGAAGCCTTTAATTACAGTTCACCTGGTTACAAAACTGTGGTGTATTTTTCCTATAGAATATTTGAAGTGTCCTATTTCCCACTATTTATTTATAATTCCCTTTGTTTAATGCTACTGTTGAAACTCTAGACATCCACAGGATCTGGAAACTGTGGAAAGGTTAAGTACTAGACTAAACATATAAAAAAGTTTTGGAAACTGCTTTTCTTTGTTCAGTATTTGTTTCTGGGCTATATCAATTCTGGGTTTATGACCTCCGTGGATGGTTCCTGCTGTTTGGCATCCACTCCCAACCATTCCATCAACTTTGCCGCTGGCCCAACTCCTCAACTCAATCCAACAAATCATGGATATGGTATTTGTTTATATTTATGTATATGTATATGTCTGTGTATACGTATATGTCTGTGTATACGTATATGTCTGTGTATATTTATTTTTATTATTACATGTGCTGGGAAAATAAATGTCTCCACACTGTGGACTCAGCGCCAACCAACCTTACCTATATAATTTCTCCCCATTATTCACAAAAATAAGGTAGTCAGACATAAACCACCTTCAGCATTATGAGTGGCTCTTCACCTGTGCAAACTCTCAAAATGTGCCTTGAAGTGATGCCAAATGTTGCTCCAGTTTAACAGTAAAGAGACTTTACCTGCCCTGGTAAAGTCACTGGTATGGTTTATCTCTGGGTTTACACCTGGTATCAGTCTCCAAAAGTTTTATTCCGGCCTTCATTGCCTAAGTTTCCCCTGGTGTTCCCAGCAACAGTCACAGTTCTGCCTCAAGACCTAAGTATGACAGTGAAGTATTTGGATTTTTCTTTATTTGGACCCTTTGGAGCTGTTACTGTGACTCTGCTCAGCTACCATTAAAGCAATTGTACAATGTAGAACAATATAATGTAGTCCCATTTTCATAATGGAAATTTTAGTCAATCATTCAATCACTTCATTTCTGACAGCATTTAATATTTGTACCCTCAAAAACACTGCTAATTTATAAGGCAAAAAAAAACCCTTTAAAGACTGTTTCCACACAGTCATATTTTTATTTTATGTGTGATTTTTAAAGTAAAATAAGTTATAGTATTTCTATTATGTATTCAGAGTTTTTTTCTTTACCCTTAATATACTGAGGTACTACTGTGTGGTAGTCGTACCTGGGTGCAATTACTATGTATATACTTACTAGAGATATGTACTAATTGTAAAGTACTATGCTTGTAAATTACCAACACTAAAAGCTATGTTGGGAATTGCAAAAGAATCTGTGAATTATTTGTGAAAATGAAATAACAAAAAAAGAAATCATAAAAAAAAAAGTATATTGACTTATAGGTATTACAACTACTGGTTTTGCTTATTTTTTAAATTATTTTACAAATATATCCTTCCAAATTGATTTTTTATTTTGTCCATGTGAAAAGAAAAAGTATTTGGATTTGATTATTATTTTTTGAATTCAAAGTTTACTGGTGAGTACTTCAAAATATTGTGGGTTTTTTAGGCTTGTTTCACTGTTAGCCCATGTGAAGGTAGTCCACAGGCAGCCAGTACTACTAAGTAGATGGAGTACAGAAAATACTATAAGACTAAATGGGCAAGAACTGACAGCTCTTGCAACTCGCTGAGCCATTTAGGATGAGCAATGACTCAGAGCTGGAGTCCTACTGAGAAAGATCAATAGTGAATGCATTATCATAGTTATTTCCAATGACAGGAATAATAATGCAGTATTTATTTCTGGTACAAGGTTGTTTCAAGCATCATTTTTTCCCCTCTCATGATTTGGGTTGTACTTCATTCTAGGGCAATATAGAGATATCTCACTGTGCTCAATACTATGACTCCACTCAATCTAGCTGTTAAATACATTTTTTTCGCATTATGTTGGTTAATTAAACTTTCTGTGAGGATTGTGGTAATTGAGTGTAAGGCTCCCATTAACAGCAGTAGGGCTGCAAGACGAGTAATGTAGCCTTCCATGGTTTTATTATTTCTCTGTTAAAAGAAAAAAACTAAACAAACAGCCTGCAGCTTTATGTCAGTTGAAACACAGGAAAAAAACCCCAACAGGTAAGAAGAAGGAAAACAAAAAAATTTCTCCAAACCTAGGAAAGAAACCACATGGAGATTAAACCTAAGAATAGTTCAAATGTGTATGAAGGGATGAATTTTTCTTACTTTAGCCACTTTAAGGCTTTAATCTGTTGACTTTCAGTAAACTTGTTAATCCTAAACTTCTTTGACATATTGACACCTTTTTTTTTCCTTTTCCCAATAAACCATCAAAAATATCTCACACAACAAGGTAATTTGGCAGCCATTTCCTTATTTTCTGTACGATAAAACTGCTTCAAGAAAATTATATTAAAGCTCATAGGGGATGAAGTTAAAATCATAACTAGAATTAAACCTGAAGGCTTTCTAGCTTCTAGTTCTATGATTCTGTTTATATTTATGTTCATCTGAAATAAAGTACTCTTCACATAAATACCTGGAAGTGTATTTTACCACTTACAGTTAACACTTCAACTTTCAAAAAGTACTCTACAAGTCCTAAATTTTTAAAACTCCAAAGGATTCTTTACATACACTTCTCAGTAAACTTCAAAACACAAATTTGTTTTGACATGTTTATTGTCAATTGTCTTGATGTGTTTGTCATTATGTGTCAACCCCTTGTCACATGGGTGTAATTTCTTTTACAACTTATCTGCAATTTCTTAGGAAGTGTTTTGACTTCCCATAAATTGGGAGTTATTTTCAAAGATAGAGATATATGGATATATATAGTAAATAATATTTAAAATATGACTGCAGAAGAAGCTCTGTTTATACCACTGCTTCTTCATCCATCTGCTTTAATACTGTGATCAGAGAGGAATTTCAAAGTCTATCAACTAAAGTAGGACAAAGAACACCATTATTTAAATGTTTCTCAGTTTGTTTTCTCAAGCCACTTGCCTCCAACTTTTTCTGCTTTTCTACTGATTTCTTTAGGTTGAAGCTTCTTGTTTTGACATACAATAAACAAACTGATCTTCCTTACATTTAAATTTAGGTGTCCTTATAATTGCTTGTAAAAAAAAAAATTAGAATATAATGGCGATCAGAAGGTTTTAAGCTTTGGGCAAATTAGAAACTCTCCCTCTACCACTGTTACTTACAGATTCGGTGAATGGGGGAAGGAACTGAAAAGGGAATTGATCCCAAGTTATTCTGTTATGTCTGGGCTATATTCAGCTAGATGGACCAAGGTCTTAGAACCAGCAGGTATTTGGGGAAAAGAAATTATAAGCACATGTATAGAAAATATGAAATAGATTTCAGGTTCTTGAATTTTTCTTGAAAATGTGCCAAGTGTTTTACAAACATGCTGAGAAACAGAATCTAAATTTATTATTTTGTAAACAATTTGCTTGTCTTATTTTATAATTTTTCATGGAAAACACTTGCCACCTAAAGGCACAGTAGTTATGAGCAGAAAGTTTTAATATTAGTGAGCTGAAATGGTGACATCATCAAAAACCCTTATACGTTACAACAAGCCCCATTCCAATTTTAAGTCAAATTTGGATATTGCAGGTCTGCCCTATATCTACTGAAGCAGAGATCATAGGTGGAGTTTCCATGCACCTGTACAACTTTAGTAATGAGATATTTCTTAGGCATAATAAGAATTTTTTTTTATTAATGTGTTTATAAAGATATAAATTCTCTGAGAAATGCTGTGAATGGTCACTAGAGGAGGAAAACAAAGTAGCATGTGGCTGGCACTCAGACAAGCTGAGTAGTCCCTACTTCACACCTAATGGCCATGAGCTTCTATTCTGTTAAAAAGAGGTGCTGAGAAGGCTCTTGACCACCAGAAACTGCTTTTGTCCAAGATCTCATCACCCACAGTAACCTCAGTAACCACCCTCTGAGCACTGACTTTCTACTTCAATTTCCCTGGTCAGAGACTTCAGATAATTGCCTAACCCTGTGTGTACCAGAAAGTTACAGAACTGTTTCAGAAAGAAATTACTTTCAGAAAAATGTTATTATCAGTTTTCTTAATTTAAAACACCCAAATATTAAAATCTAGAGGAACACACAGAATGTCATATAAACTTTCAGTAGTTCTTGAAATAAGGAATGCTTTGTTATTTTCCGGTTTGTCTACTACTCTGTTGTTCCAGAAGGACATATTCTTCTTCCAGAAGCAAATCCAGCCTGTTCTGCATGGAATTAATCCAAGTTTGAAGCAAATGTGTTGTAAATGTGTTAAATAAATCTAAGCATCTACTCACATGTGCTGTTGGACTTGTGTCGTGCAAGAAGATTGTGTAGGTTCAGCTGAATCTATTAACAGTCAAGAAGTACTTGTTTGTATTACTAAAATTTTGAATATCAACACTTTTTACCTTGTATCTATGATATATGAATTATCCCTTTGGCTCTGCCACTAAAAAGCTCCTTCTAATATCTTGTTCTTGTTTGTGTTTCTCAAAGTGGTTTCCTTTGTACATGAAGAATAGTACAAAAATCTGCAGGTTTTCTAGAACTACCACAGTGGTTGAAACAAAAATGGTCCTCAGTCTTTTTTAGATACTCTTCAATAATTAATTTCCAGTAGTGCAAACCAGTTAATTAACTTGGTGACTTCTGAGTATCACTGCCTGAAGAACAACATAAGAAAAAATAAACCAGTTTTGGCAAGTAATGAAGAAGGTGTATGAAGACTGCAGTCCTGATGTACTTGTTGTGCCAAATAAGACAGGGCTTTCTAGTCTGCTGCCATTGTTCTATCACTTTGCAGCTATTTATCAACTTCATATCTGATATCCATATATGTTTTTATATATATATACATATATGTGTATATGTATTTAAATAAATAACAAAAGAAAAAAAAAACAAAAGTACAAAAAATGGGTTTGATGTGCTGAATAATGTTTATTATGAACCATGTATTAGACATATATAATCTGCATTTTATTTATTTATTTATTTTATTGCTCTTTAATTTTAGGGGATTTTTTGGATTATCCCATTACTTTTAGGCTGTTCATTGGTTGCTCCACTCATTTATCCAACAGCCAAATTATTTCTACCATTTTATGACAGATAGCTATACTTCAGAATTTCCTGAGTGAAGAAAAAGGAAATCACAGTAGACCCCTATATAAACAACACAGGAAAATTTAATTAACTACATATATTTTATTACATATCTTGTAGCACATCAAAGACCAGGTCACCATCTTCTTGAAAACAGTAAACTGGGCTTCTGGCCATAGGGAGACAACTTGGATGATTTTAATCCTTTTTACTTCAAATCATGCAAAGCAAGTGCATGAAATTACAATGAGACCTAAAATTCTAATATAAGAAAATAAAGATAGATTTTTTTCATTACTTCTTTTTGCTCCTGTTGAAAGAACTGGAGCCTTTGAAATNGAAATGTAATTTTCTTAGTATCCTTCAGGTGAAAAAAAAGGAACAAAATGAAATGATGACACTCTCTGCCCCTCACACACACAATCTACCTGATTCCATTTAAAGACCTACACTCACTTTGTATTTAATTCCTCAGAGAGGCCTCTCAAAATTTGCAGCTTATTTCTGAAGTAATTCTGTAAAGTGACCAAGTGCCCCCAATTTTAATGGACTGTGTCAGCCTCGTGGGGATTGTTACTGGAACATTAACTTGTCCCTTTTAAAGCCACAAGCTGGAAAGGCACAGTATTTGCTGACTTTCTGAAAGAGGACAGTCTAAAGAATGTTTTTCTATAACCCAAACCCCAGCACT
>VXAY01004373.1:45847-56222 GCA_013399855.1 Oxyruncus cristatus | reverse complement strand
ATCACAGGGAAAGGTCTGGAAAGTCCTGTTAATGTTACTACGCATCTGTTTCAGCAGTTCTCTAAATGGTACGAATTATTTCATGTATATCCTCTTCCATTCTCCCCTGCACGTCCAGTATTGTCCATTCTAAACAAATGTCACAGGATAAGAAGGATGTTATGGTTTAAGGAGCCTGTACATCTTAAAATACAGAACTACTTGAAACCTCCAGGCAAAAAGTTGTTTCTAAGGAGTGCACATTCCAAAAGCTTTTAAACTGCTTTCCATAGTTCAGAGCCTCCTGGATTACACTTTACTTATTATGTTCTTATGTAACTTCAGTTGCAAAACTGCATTTGTCTTCTAAATTTTCATTGCCCTATGAAGAATAATGAAATCACAGAGCAAGTAAAACCAACTCAATGGTGAATGAAAAGCCAATGTTGCAAAACTGTATCAAAAGTTTGAACTGAACTGTTTAACTTTACCAGCTAATTTACTAAAGTATCACGCTAAGGCATCAACACAATTTATCACTACTGCTGTAGCCTGGCATGTTTGCACCATCACTAGGAATAGAAATGTTTCTGGAAAACAAGTTAGAAACATCAGGGAAATACAAGGTAAATACTGAAATGCATCAGTAAATACACTGAATATCTGCAACTGGGCATCAAGGAGTTGTTTAGAATGAAACCAGTGCAAATATGAGGTTCTAGGTAAGGATCCATGCTTATTAGTGAAATTACCTGAGAATGGAACTATCATGATCTTTTAAGGTAAAACAAATAGCAGTCACTTCTCTAAAGGGCTTTGCAAGATAAGTCAAATATATGCATGCAACAACACTTTTAAGTGGGCTAGTGAAGAGCTACTAAGGGTAGCAGAAAAGAATTGTAGCAGAGATTTTCAAGAGACTTAGTTTTTCATGACAACATCTTTTAAACATGTGAAATATGTTTTCTTTGATTTGTTCCACAAATCAACGTATTTCTGTGAGAGAGGTTTTGGGCTTTTTCCACCATCAGATGATTGAAGTTAGTATACAGGGTTCACACACTCTGTGTAGTTACAATGAGAAAGCACGTGAACCCTTTGTCAATGACTCTGAAATTACTGCATTTTGTTGTGAATAATATTTCATAAGGATTTGGAAAGAGAAGATCCAAAGTTTACCTCCATGCTCTTCCAGGAATATCACACTACTTTTCCCTCCTAACACTTTCTGATACTCAGAAGTAGATCCAGAGCTCTGGAGAGATGAACCTAATAATAAATTTCTCTCTTCATTTCTCTATGTCATAGAGCTTCATTAAAAGAGATATTAACATTTCACTCATCAACATTTCATCATGTTTTAGTTCAGAAATGCCAAGAGAACTCACCCACCATATTCCTGGTTGGATTGATCTTTACATACAAGCATATAGAGAGAAGTGTTGGCAACATAAATTGTTCCATTTGGCAGTGATTAAATTACAAAAAAATTGTTCAAGATTAGACAAAATCCACGAGAGTGAAACTTTGTTTGCCTTTTCTGTTATTTTTTGAACAAACACAAAGAAATGAGTAATACAAAGGCAAGCAGGAGGCAACATACAACTTCAAAATGATTGCAAATATTCATTTGTTATATTAGCAACACAAAACAAGTATTTCCATAGTATTTTTTGTGACTCAAATGATCAAACTTGAGTTTTGAACACACCAGCAAGAATCACATCTCAAAATTTAGGGGATTGGGAACAGCTATTTGGCTGTTCTATTACTGCCACAGTTCAATGAATAACAAACAGCATAAGGGACCCATTGCATAAACAGTGAAAAGATTTTATTTGATTGTTCCCTCCCTCCAAGATTTTGCAATAAACCTAAACATATTTGGTTGAAATGAAAACTTCTATTCTTCGTACTTTTTTAGTATAAAAACTAAATACGAAAACAATAGAAAAGTAACATTACAGATTTAAAGTAACAAAAGAAATCAGTCCTATCTATTACTTTTAAATTTACTTAAAACTATAGGGTTTTAAGATAACCCTATAGTTTCCCACAGTAATATTTTTTCAAGCTAATACCACTGTCTGCTACTGCTTAAGCTGTAAATATCTAAAGTATAGCCCTTTTTCTCCATCCCCTCAGAACTTCTCCCTTTGTTAAAAATATTTGCAACCTACTGAAATTCAAATGGAGATAAACATTGCAGTATCATGCCAACAAATTACTGAAAATATGCACATATTTTAAACTATATTTTTAAGGTTTTTTACTTCGAGAAGTACATCCCTGTTCCTTTCAGGAAAAAAAGGACAAATATTAAACATTTCTTATTTTGCGCAAAAGGTCATGTATTACCAAGCAAACTTGGCCATTCTCCATCATGATTACTGGAGCAAAAAGTAGTGACTCTGCCTTACTAAAACAATCAGTTCTCTCTCATTTGAGGTAAATTTCTAGCTACTCTTCATCAAGTGATGATTTTCCCTACCTTCAATGATGAAGAAGATGTCAGACTATATTAATGGGCCATCAAACTACTGTCACATTCTTAAGATCATTTATCTGTTAGATTGTCATGTACACTAAGCTCGGTCAGTTGTTTGGGGTTTTTGCGGTTTTTTTAAAACCATATCCAGTGAAGGTACACCCAAGCACAATAAAACCCTATAAAATTATTTCATGTTACTATCTTTTGATAGTGTCAAAAGAGTTTATATTTCCTCTAGAAGTCCAGCAGTATCTCTAGTTTTATTTTTGCCCTTATTTACATAACTGCTAGAATTTAATTTTTCACTTCATTAGCAACCCCAGCCCATCCTAGTATTCTAAATGAGTAAGAACTCTTCACATTTCCTTCAATCACAAACATTCATTATAATTTTTCTGGGTGATGGGTTATATCTGAAAATCAACATAATTCCAATATGTCTAATTTACACCCAACAGAGTTCTAAATTCTCCCTAATCATTTTTCAACAAATGCAGAAAAAGGAAAGAATTTAATGTAAGTATTTCAAATGCATTTCAAACCAAATTTTCTCACTGAAAATCTTTGCTGAACTCTTCACTTATCTCCTTTCCTGATGTGTAGACACAGAGACATGTTTTCTGAAAATACATCTCTTTTCTCGTGCACATCAAGATCTCAGAATATTCTGTGTCAAAACTCCTTTTCCCATCATTTACTTTACTGAGTCAATAAGCACACTTCTACTCTACAAACTTTCATTATTCAAATTCTCTCCCTTTGAACTCTGTTTTTTTTTTTTTGCTTGTGTATGATGGTGGGGGGGTTTTTCTGCCTTCCTTGCTTGAAACAGAACACATTGACAAGCTCAATTACATCTCCATATGAGATGAATGTGCTAATTTCAACTTCTAAAGCCAATGGAAAATCTTCTGGATTCCACTGGTCTGGATTCCTGAAGGAGAAAGGGAAAAAATATCTCCACTATTGAACAGCCTTGGAGATCAATTGGACAGATCACATGGAGAGCATGGATCTGGCTTGTATCATTTAGACAACAAGAAACAGGTTGATGCAAACACAGTCCCACTGTCAGTGATGGAAGAGTTATGTGAATTCTTAACAGGAGTTCGACCCCTAAAAATTGATCCCTGGAAGTATTCGAGGCCATGTTGGATGGAGCTTGGAGCAACCTGGTCTAGTGGAAGGTGTCCCTGCCCATGGTGGGGGGGTGAAAGGAGATGATCTTTAATGTCCCTTCAAGTCCAAATTATGCTGTGATTCTGTGCTCATCCACTGGTGGTATTAAGAGTGCAGGTTGACATCAGTGAGAAGATCCTCTCTCTTTTCTTCTTTGAGAAGCCACGGAGGTTGGGGGACTTCTCAAAAGACTGGAATAGGGCTAATGACACCCTTATCTACAAGGAGGGCTCAAAGAAGAATCCAGGAAATTTTAGGCCCATCAGAATTACTTCAGTCCCTTGGAAAGTTGTGGAATGAATCCACCTGGGGGCTACCACAGATGAAGTACGTGACTGGAAAAAGCACTGAGTCACCAAGAACAAATCATTCTTGACAAACCTCATCACCCTCTATGACAAAGTCCCCTGCTCAGCTGATGTAGAGGCAAACAGCGACCACTGTCTAACTGGATTTCTCCAAGGCTTTCAACATGTGTTCCTATAGCCTTCTCCTGGAGAAACTCATTCATTATGATCCAGACAAGGGGTCTGTGTGGTGGCTGAAGAACTGGCTGGCAGACAACACCCAGGGAGGTCATGGTAAATAGTCCCTTTCCACACTGGCAGCCTGTCCCAAATAGTGTCCCCCAGGCATCAATAATGGGCCCAATGTGGTTTATCTTCATATGTGATCTGGGTGATGAGACCAAGAGTACCCTGAGGAATTTTGTTTATGATGCCAAAGTATGTGGGCAATTGAACACTTTGGAAGGAAGAGTCACCCTGCACGAAGACCTGGACAGACTGGAAGAGGGGAAAAAAGAACCTTATGAAGCTCAGCAAGGACAGCCTTGCACTTGGGAAAACTTGCGCAGCACAGGCTGGAATTCACGAGGCTGGGGAGCAGCTCTGTGAAAAGGAACCTGGAGGTCTTGGGAAGAACCAACTCAAATGAGTGATCAGGGTTCTGCGGCAGCAAAGAAAACAAATGGGATGCTGGGTGGCATCAACAAGGGCGCCCCCAGCAGAGATAAAGGTGTCATTATACCACTCTACTCAGTGTTTGTTTGGTCACACCTGGAATAAAATATTCAGGTTTGGTCTCTGTTGTGCAAAACAGATGTGGGTGGGCTGGAGAGGGTCCAGGGAAGGGCCATGAAGATGATCCAAAGGCTGGGAAGTCTGGCATGTGAGGAGAAGCTGAGAGACCTGGGTTTGTCCTGAAAAAAGAAGGCTGAGGGGAGACCTCACCACCATGTTCCACTATTTAAAGGGTGCCTACAAAGAAGGTGGAGACTCCCTTTGTACAAGGAGTCACATAGAAAAGACAAGAGGTACAAATTACTCCTCAGGAGACTCTGATTGAACATTACAGGAAAATATTTCTTTAACTATATTATGCTTTTCAAACATTAGGCACATTCACCTATGAATAACTCAGCTTTTTGATAACGCTTTCTTAAAGTGTGTGGCCATATCATCTATGGAAAAAAAAAAAAATGCTACCACCACCTCATCTCTAATTATGTGGTACATAAAAAAAAATAAGGGAACTATAATAATGTTTTTATAGTTCCTGAATGTTTTAAAGTCCAAAACTACTGGAAAAACGGAACAAACCAAAATTGAAATCAGACGTATAGATGTTTTTATTAAACTGAGAAGTTAGAATATTTTTTTTAGGAAGTGTGCTGTAGTAACTTAAATATTTCACTTAGTTTGAAGATTACCCTGACTCAAAAGAGTACAAAAGTAGATAATCTTCTTCCAAAAATACTTATTGGAAGTTATCACAAAAAAGGAGAAAAGTTTTAAGAAAAACAATGAGGTAGTGTAGATGCATAATTTCTAGAACTTAACAAGAAAACAGAGCAGATTCAGCAACATCCACACTATGAAGAACAGTTTGCTACATTTTAATTAACCTTTCAGCAACACGGACATTTACTTTATTGAACTTTTACAGAAATCAACAGTAGCCTTAAAACATACTTCAAAGGGAAAAATAGTGGCCCAGGAGCTACATACACATCCTCTTAAGTATCCGCTTGGCTGACAGTCTGGAAAATGTCAGCTTCAAAGGATTAGAGCTTTATTTGGGGATCCTAATTTAAAGTGTTCCTATGGGATGTAATGGTATCAGTGGTCATGCCATGAAATAAAGTAGAAAGATGTCACTAACTTTTATTGACAGCTCCATGAAGTGTAAAATTAAGGTGACCATTGTGATTTTGCTGCAGAGCCCTTTATCCACAGGGCTCCCACTTGGCTTTGAGGGACAGCACATTCCTGGCACAGTAAAACATTTTGGGTCACTCTGGAGCGTTGCAGATTAAGAGTAAGTTACATTACTCGGCACAAATTTTCCCAAAGCTTCTGTCAGTGTTTGTGGAGTAGGTGCTTCTTGGCATCATTAACAATGAGTTTTCTTTGAATATTATTCAAACAAGGTTGAGGAGAAAAGACAATGCAGAAAGAATCGTGCCTTGCAGAATATACCATCCAAGGAGTCTTTCTGCTGTGCCTTCTGCAATCGGACTTGCCTATCTCATACTGGCCTTTTCAACCACCATCGCGCTTCCAACAAACGTGGGTAGAGCCCTTCCCAAATCTTCGTTCGCGAAGCTTAGCCATGATGATTCAAAAGAGGAGACAAGGTGCAGCTCTCAAATTTCACAATAACAGTTTGAGGCAGAATGTGAGTGCCTGAACCCAAAATAGGAAATGAATGAAATTACCATCAACATTCAAAAGATCCAAATTCTCATTATGAACAACCTGATAACCAGTTCTCAAGTTATTTCACCAGAAAGAGAATATTTGGTCACTGAGATCCATGCCTTTCTGCTGCCTAAGAAGGTTAAACCCCTCTGCCTCTCACTATTAATAGAGAATAATAATAGAGTTTTAGGTGCAAATGAGTAAATTTTCACCCCCCAACTCTGAACAGGTTACACTGTCCCTTCATGCTGTAGGTCAAAACAGAGAAAATAACAGGTTTACTTCTGACTTTTTTGGTCTCCAATGGATTAACTACAAAATGCCAGAATCATAATTTATTACCAAGTGTTACACTTTAAAAGACTGACACAATGCTAAAATAAAAGTGAAATGTCACAGAAAACTGAGACACTGAATCCTGCGAAACTCATGGATAATGAGAAAAGAGTAAGCCAACAGCAAATCATTGTAACGTGTGATACCATTACATCTGGAATCCCTCATTATGAGCTAGAACTCCCACGCACAAGACATTTAGGAGAATTAACATGCAAGTATTGGGCCAAATACTTCTACTCATATGAAATTCTATGCTCCATTGACTCCGACATTATGTTGATTTATACTGGTTGAGAACTACTTTTCATGTAGTAAAACTTTTTTCAGGTAATTGAGTCATCTGATTGTTTCTTATTCCTTGTTTTAGAAAACTTTTCCATAAGAATCTGAAAGATTCAAACCCATTGAATCTGTTCAGTTAGGAACCAAATTATAAATGCAGCACATAACACTTAACAATAAAGCACATAATGGTAACAAAAGCTTAATGTATTGCAGTCCTAAGGGGCAACAGGAGCTGTTTTATTCTGTACTACTGCTTGCTCAGATTGAGTGGTGCATTTCAGCACATATTATCTTTTCATTACAGTCATTAAAATGAATGAAAAGAACCTGAGATACATTTCGTACCTACATTATTTGAGAAATGTCACCAAACATGATTTATAAGTTCTACATATGAGTTTTCCTTTATTCTGAAAGTTAAAGTTTCAACAGACCTTTGCAGAACTGAAGTTTGACAAAAATACAGTCTAAGCTGTATTCTGTTATTCTATAAAATACCGGACAAAATAGACAAGAATTGCTTTAGGGGAAATGTAGTGGAGCTTTAAAGATCTTGAGGTTTAAAGGTAATAAAATAATTCCATAATATCCTTGCTCTTATAAAATTCTGGCCCCTTGTCAATGTCACTAGTTATTTTTCTCTATAGTCCCTTACATTTTGAGTTGTGTCTTGAGCTAAAAGACACTTTATCTTCTACACTTGCATTCATCCCTAGAGAAAATTTCAAATAGGCTCAACTGAATGAGATTGTGGAACCAAATGAGGTTATGGAAGACACGATTCAAAAGGCTGAGTAGATGAGGGGGCAAGGGGGACTTTATTTGAAACATTAAAATAGAGAGGGATAAAGCAAATCCAAAAGGAGGGAACATGCACATTTATCCTTCTGGCAGAGCAAAGTTGTCATAATCCACATAAAGGACGGCCATGAAAGGTTTCCTTTGAAACACAACAACACAAAGCTATATCTGATTCATGGTGTCATGTCATGCCGAGCACATCCTGAAACATGCATAGAGAAAATGCTCAACAGCTCTAAAAGTATCCACCAGATTGATCAGATTCTTCTTTTGGAAAAGAGGTTCACACCACACTAGGCAGCAGAGAAAAGCTTTTTGTCTTCCTTTTGGGCCATGAGATACAATAGAGGGGTTGCTGTTTGAATTCACCATATTTTTCAATCTGTTTTGTGCCTTGTACTTCTGTATTTTGTGCATGTAGAAAAAAAAAAATTAAAACAAACAGAATTTCCTGTAGTTATTGGTGATGCAGTCACAGGACACATTAATCTCAATATACTGAAGCAAATACATCACTATGTCAGCACTCTTTCATAAGTGAGTTGGCTTTAAATGAAACTAGTGATTCTTAGATTTGAATAATATGGCTAGGGTAATCTTAATCCAATGCTCATATAAATTCTCCATTTATTCAGTGCTCCAGGAATTTAAATTTAGCTTTTCTACTGTGACAGACATTAGTAAAGACAAATCCATGACCAGACGTGGTCTTGCAGTCATGAATTGCACAGACAGTGCTAAATGGAGCCACTACTTCTTGCAGGGCAGTTTCTGCTTTTTCTGCACGACATAACTTTTGTATTTTTTCCTTGTGCCTGTAAATCTGAGACAACAAATGTGGGAAATCCACACAAGGTAAGTAACAAAACTTAATCATGTCATAATCTTACCGGTAACCTCTTTCAAAGTGGAGAATTGCATTGTAACATGAGTATAATTCCCATTATTCCTGTGAGAAAATAAAGTTTTTCTAGTTTACATGACTTCTTTTTCATTAAGTTTTTGTGAAAACTTCAGTTAAGTGGTATAATTGTACTCTGTGTGAGCAGATGTGCATACAGAGGAAAAAAATGAAAATGACCAGAACTTCACAGCCGAAATTTCAAACATAACATTGTCTCCAGTCACAGAGTAATAGAGTATTAAATTCGTATTGAATTTCATAGCTATTATTGATTATGCTTGCCTATTAACAAGTCTGATTTAAGCATCTGATAAAGTCTTTGTAGGAATTTAATCTGCTTTTGATTTCACTCTTACACCAGGCATTGATTGCGCGTCACTCATTATATTGATCATTTTGCATGCATTTACATCCTTTCCTCAACAGTTTTCTTTTAATGTGATTTTACCATAGCTTTATATTTTTAATTAAAATGTTAAAGGTTTTTTAAACTGATAAGACTTCTTTGATAAGGCTTATTTTGTCCCCAGGATGAAGACTACTATATTACTAGAAAAGCAAGGGAATTCAGGATATTATTTGCAGGTTTTGCAGGTAAATATGTTTGAATTGATGTACTTTATCAAGTTTACTTAACGAAAATGTAGTCTCTTGCTGCTGAAAAATTACCACTTGTTGTTGCTTCTTTTTCTTTGTTCTTTTTTCTTTTTCCTCTTTTCTTTTTTCTTTTTTCTTTTTCATTTTTTCTTTTTTCTTTTTTATTTTTTCTTTTTTCTTTTTTCTGTTTTCTTTTTTCTTTTTTCTTTTTTATTTTTTCTTTTTTATTTTTTCTCCTTTAAGAACTAAATATCATAAATTCATCACCTCAGTCCTGGTCTGTCTTCTATTTTCAAAATGGAATTTCTGAATCTTTTTCTGAGGCATATTACCCTATAACTATACCTACTTTCCTTAACTCTTCTAGAGACAATTTCCCTACCACTCCAATTCTGAATCGTGTTATGTTAGGTGCCATGGTACTGAGAAAGAAGTATTCTGCAGCAAGAAGAGCCGTAACTACTTTTGCTCCACTACCGGGAGGGCATCACAACATTATTAAACAATGTGTCTTTTTCAGAGGAAAATGGAAGTTATCATTAGTCACCAATAAACTGTCTTTCCATTCCTTTTTTAACTCAAGCGCTGAGAAAGGTACAGCACAAAACTGAGCCAGGCAATGCATATATGCACAAAATTCTTGTAAATTATTAACATGATAAGGATATGATATATTATGTAAGATATTGGTGTTTATACATTTATAATGGTGACAATTGCCTTCAGCATTAGAAGACTGGATTTTTTATGTTCTTTCCTACTAGTTTCCTTGACGTTCTGCCAGCTTGTTAGAGGAAGATCCCAAGCCTTATTTGTATATGTTAGATGTGTGCAGGGATGTTATCTCGATATCAGCACTCCCAGCATGACAGCCACAGTTAATTAACTAATGTCTAGTGGCCTTGAAGTCTCTAAATCCAAATAGAAAGAAAAGCAGGATTCTACTCCTGCTCTATCATCTGAGAAAATAAGAAAAGGATGGATGGATTTTGAAATACCAAGGCACATGTTATTTAGCATCAGATCTTGCAGAACTAGCTATACCAAGACTCACAAAAAAAAAAAAAAAAAAAAAAAAAAAAATTGATTAAAAAAAAT
>VXAY01004373.1:15022-35179 GCA_013399855.1 Oxyruncus cristatus | reverse complement strand
GTCCCATAGGGATTTTTTTTGGAAAAAAAAAAAAAAAAAAAAAAACAAACCAAAAACCAAAAGCCAACCAACCAACCAACCAACCAAACAAACAAAAAAACCCCAACAAAAATCTGGTTCAGATTTATTCTAAATGTTCAGGTCTTTCTCAGAGTCACTTCAACTATGGGAATACACAGAGATGATCTGGGGCCCCAGCAATGAAGCCTGATAAGTCTGTCCACACCTTTTGGTAGAAATACCCAAATTTCTACTGGTGGTGGCAAAAATAACTTCTTCGAAGTAGCATTCATGGAAAAACACAAAACATAGGAACCCAAGTCAGAATTTCACATGGTAGGATTCTTGAAACACAAACTTCAGTGCTTTTGCACAAAATTAAAAAATCAGTTGAGCAATAGCATTTAAAGACCAACTGAATTGACAGACTCATTTAAGTCACACCAGCAGACTCCCACATCTCATGTTTATTACAATCTGTTTTACATTCTTTAGCCATCAGAACTTTTCATTTTAGCAAGCAAATTATTGTAATTGAGGGACACCAGTAATATTCTGGTCCAGCCCGTAATGTAGTTTGTTTTAAACACGTACAAAGCATTGGCACTCTATCTCACTGTTTTTATGCTTCAAATTTATGTATTTGATCCATGGACTACACTAGAAACTCATTTGGGAAAGGCCTTTGTACAGATTACGTGAGTGACTGCTGCATTTACTGCTCAGTCAAGCACTGAAATGTACACCCTTAAAACAGATTCATCAAAACCATGATTATTCAGTCCACCAAGGTGCAGGAGAAATATGTGGGAGAGATCTAAATCTCAGCAAATATCAATCCAGCCTTCTATAGTAGAAAGCAATTTCAGTATGATGAACTAAAGACAAACCACAGGATCTATCCAACCTTTTCTGATAAAATAAAAATGTTTGAATATTTTGTTTCTTAAAAATGGAATTATAAAATTTACCTACAAGAAAAAAAATCTTTATTTCTGTGAAATTCTTACCATCCTACTCACCCGCTCTCCCAAAAAAGTAAATAAGCACATATTTATTTGGAGAGGAAAAAAAGCTACACTAATGTTTTACGGCAGTGTGACTGTAAGGGTTTTTTTTTCAATTTAAAATAACTGAGATTTCCATGCTTGAGCTCAGAGAACATTATATTTTGGTATAACTAACATTAAAATATTCAGTTTCTAAAAACAGTAAAGATGCAAAGTTTCAGACCACAGGTGAATAGGGAGAGTTTCTACTCATGATTTTAAAGTATTATAAAAACTTAGTATAGGCAAAAAAAACTTGCGCAGGAGCTTGAAGAGTAACAGGTTTGTCTGAATAAGAAAATGTTTTAAAATTGAACAACAATTATTGCATTTGTGCATATGATATACTCAGCTGTGTGGATATCAGAATAATTTCTGTACCAGAATAGGCTTTTCCAGAAATTTTTTTTTCAGACATTTTCCTACTGCTAGAGACACATCCAGAGTACCATACAGAATTACATCTAAAATTATGGACTATCCATTAAAAGTTGTGATTGACAGAAACTAACTTCAATTTTTCATACAGGTTTTAAACTTGCCTTAAATTTTGGTATACTCCAAATTACATTAAAATATCTAAGTTCTTCTTTTCAGTACAGGGGGAAAATGCATTTGAAAATAATGTCAAGATAAAGCATCATCCTTTATTAATTTACAAACTTACGAAGATTTAAACAGTTTCATAACATTATCTATAATTAATTAGTTTCAAAGGTCTGCTTCTTCTATTGAGGGGGAACATATGAAAATGAAACAACAAATCTGGGATGAAAAGATGGTGGTTGTATTTAATTTAAGTGTGGTAACAGCTGCTACAAATGAAAGGCCCAGAGCACATACTGAGTGACTTTCAGAGGTTTCAGATGTGGTACAGCTGAGTGAACTTAGCAAGGTACACACTGAAGTGGGCTAAGCTTTTGTCTAACCAGAGCATTGAAAACAGTTTCAGGCATATCTTTCTGGGACTGGTATCTCCCTGGACTGTTTAAATATCTAAAAATATATATCCTTAATTTACCTGGAAATTGGAAACCCATAGGCAATCCTGTGTCTAAGCTAAACATGATTGCTCTAAAGTGAAAAATTAAGATAAAAGCAACAGTTTTAATCTGGAATACAGGATTGTTAAGAATGGCAGCAAGCTCTGGTAAATTTATATTCTTATCACATGCATCGGCTTACTGATTTTTTGGAACAACCTACTAACACAGACAGTTTTCACCCAGCCCAGATGATGGACAAACCAGAGCAGTAAACAAATTTATTTTTCCAGCCACAAGGCAGATTTCTTACTCAAAGAGGGAGACTGATTCAGAGCACTAAATTCAACTATGTAAGATTCTTACAACAACGAACAGACTTTTCCTTTGTTGCAATAACCATGGCATAGGAAAAAAATATATCAGTTGAAAGCTGTAAATTGGCATTTCTGGCTGCAAAATTCAAGGTAAGAGGCAAAATTGTGCTCTGATTGATTATTCTGGAAATTCCACCAGATGCTTGTTATTTATATTTACAGACAGAGTCATGGTGTTCTGGTGTTGATAAAGCAGGAATTAACTTTCTCTAGAACATGCTGGTTCTTGCATGGCTCCAAAATTCCGGTAAGCTACCTGTTATCTGCAGGAAGGGATATGTCTTACTCTGTAATTTTTGTCCATCAAGTTACAATGATCTATCTGACAGAAACTGTCTCTGTGCAGGCCAGACAACTTGGAACCATTTAAATCAGTGGGAATTTTGCCCATATGAACAAAATGCACTATCTGCGAACGCACATTGTGATTCCATCTAAAATGTTTTCAGGCTTGCAAGCCCAGAATTCACAGGATGCTCATCCTCTATCAAACTAACAGAGTTTAACAGGAAATCTGATTCTTTTATGGGTTGAACTCAAATGCATTTTAATATTTTTCTTCTCCCTTTTCTTATCTACAGATAGAGCCATCTGTGAAGTTCCTGATACCTTCCATGCCAGACTTTTCCATTACTTTGACCTTTTCAATATTCTATACTTTAATTGCATAAGACATTCTATAGTTTCCCAACAAATCAGCTGTCTCCAAGTAGTTGAGGAAGTGGCAGGGAGCATCCTACAGTCTTTGTGAACATTAGAAAGGTCAAAGCTGTGTGGAGCAGTCTTAAGCATAAGTGAATGTGTAAAGCAACAAAATCCTCCTGGTGTGTTCACCCGGTAAATGTTGTGATATGGAGAGAAAAATTCATCATGTTAGCATCCTGTGGCAATCATGAAGATAATTGCAAATAATTTTACATATTCCTAATGTAGTTAAAATTGTGAAATTGTGATGGTCAGGTTTTTTGGCAGTTTGTTTTGGTTTGATCACTTTTTTTTCCTCATGGAACCCATTGAAGCAGATGAGCAGCTGAGTAAAATGCCTGGTAGAAATAAAAGCCTGGCAGAAAAGTAAGACTAAAGTACTGGGTAATTAATACTGTCTTAACCTGCAGAAAGATTTTAAAGACCAGTTTCTAAAGGGTAAACTAAATCAGCGTTCTGTGAAATCCATTAGTAATGATATTATACTCATAATCTTCACAAAAAAATACTTTAAGGATATTACCTCCCACTGAATGAGTCCCTTGCTACTGCCTAGAATATTCTCACAGTCTCTCTTTTTTTCCTTCTCAGACAATAAAAGAACAATATTTTTACCATTTTCCTGGAAATCACACTTTTCCTCTTGTACTGCTGGAACTGTCCTATTTTTAAAATGTCTCATTCAATATAGCATTATGTGATAATTCACACTGCAATATCATACCTGAAAGCATCTCTTTACATGTAACTTCATAACTTTTTACTTTCATCAAAGCACAGTTCTAGGAAATGTGGATACAAGAGTTCCCCAGAGTCATAAATATTACAAAGGATTCAGCCCTTGACTGAAAAGACTTCATATATATGAAACAGTAACAATAAAATATGTTGGCAATTTCTAATACTGAGAATTTGATTCAAAAATAATTTATCAAGGAGTACCAGGTAGAGTTTTCAATTTTGGATATTAAATTGAATAAATAAGCATAAAAATGAACAAATTAAGTGCTATAAATTGAACAGATTAAGTTCAATAAGCCATGAACAGAAGTAGCTCTCAAGGGTCTTGATACATTCAAATTAATTTTTAAAGTACCTTAAATTGTTTTCCTTGAGACAAAGTGGGCAATAATTGTTGATACCTTGAGACAAAGTGGGCAATGGCACTTGTATGAAATAAAAAAAGGAGGATTTTCTTTTTTCTGAAGTTGAACAATTTAACATGATCTGTAAATTCAAGCATGGTGAGACAATTCAGCCATTGGTGGGAACAGGTTTCTGTTCTCAGATTCATAATACTTGGTAATAAGAAGTAGCTGAGTATAAGTCTACTGAATATTTGCTACTGGATGTATGACAATCACAAACTATGGATAGTTCAGTCCCAATGAAATCAGTAATGGTGAGAAATTTACCTTATTTTGCCTTTTTGCCTTCCTGAGAGAGAATATTTCACTTCTAGATTTAGAAGCTCGGATGCGGATATTTTTGCTGTGAAAACAAATAACAAAAAAGAAAAAAAAAAACGAACACGTTCTCTTTATGAGTTGGGTCTTTAATAAGAAAAGTATTCGTGACATAAACAAAGAAACTACAGAAACCACTAAAAATTGTTTTAAAAAAATTAAAAGTTCAAAAGTATCCTGGTACCACAAAAACTTGCTGGTGATGTGTATTCAGGTCCTCATTCACAAAATGAATGTGATGAATTCTGATGAAAACCCACACTTAAAGACTAATAAATGTAATCTATGTAAACAAGAAAACCGATATTATACTTTGATTTTCAGTTTTGGAATACCTTTAGAGTTTTTAGCTATCACTAATTTATAACAGAAACACATGACGTCAGAGAGGAAAAAAAAAAAAGAAAGGCAATTGCCAGTTCAATTTCTTCAAGAAATTGTTCAAGAAATTGAACATCATGGATTGGTTTAACATCTCCTGCTTGGGTGAGTTAGTGTGTAAATCAGAATCCCACCAATTTGATCTCCTAAGCTGATTGGCAACCAGGAGAAGTCCACTGAAGTACCAAGCTTTAAAAAGAAAAATCAAAAAATACCAAGTTAAATTTTACAAGGCCCAGACACCTCAGTAAGGATATTGAGAACAAACATTGCTCTGTTTCTCTCTGGTCAAACGCTCATTGGAGAACTACTGATTTACAATGGACTGACATGCCTAATATGATTATCACACATATACAAAGGTCTTGCACCAAATTAAAGGCGAACTAAATGAGATACTGGATTTTTCCGAAAAACATCACCTGAATAAAGGTCGAGGAAGTTCAGGGGATCAAAGTACCAGCACCAGAGGAAGAAGATTTCTTTAGTAGGGATAGAAATCATGTTTTTCCCCAAGTATTATTTTTTTACTCTTGGAAAATCTTACTGAAAAGTCCAAAAACAATCTTAAGTGGGTGGAAAATAACATTATTTCTGATGAGAAATAGACCCTAATCATCCCCAATAATTAAATAAGAAGTCGTCTAGTAATGGAAAATCCAAAAGTCTAGACTTTTGGTATGAACCACTGACCCATTTGACCTCTCTGAAAGATGTTACCATGGGAGGAAACCCTGGAATTGCACCAGCCACTGTCTGATTAGGAAAGGAGTTGAAGTTTAAAAACTCTGGAGGATGATACACTACAAGAAAAAGTCACTGGTATCTTTCTCCATCTAGGAAGTCAGTCAGGTGTACATATAAACTATTTTTAGTATATTTTCTGCCAAATGCTTTTGTTCCCAACCCCTCAGATTTGTGCAAACTGTCTCACAGACTTTGACATTGTTATGGTGCTTCAGGAAATTGTGTAAGTACGGATAGAACTTGGGCCCTGCAAAGACAACGGAGGAATTCAGAGGCTGCTGGAGAGCTGGAGGAACTGCTTTAAGGGACTGTCTCAAGTAGAGACTTATTTACCACATTAACCATGTAAATTCTACTATAAATGTAATGTTTTCTTATTACAATTCCCTTTAGCTTAATTCAGTGAATCTACAATGCTTTTCCCAGCCTTTTTTGTTTTATTTCACCATTTGGTTCCTCGGGTACAGATGAGAGCTACATGTTAATCATGAGAAGTAAATAAACCAGACTTCTTTACAGGATTTTTTTACTCAAGATATCATTCAAGGTTCTAATAAAACAAGCCTACTCAGAGTTGAGCCACTTACTTGGATATTTCTCTCCTCACACTGGGAACAGAAATATAATTGAACTGTTTCTTTTTTTAGGATTCTCCGACAAAAGCCTAGAATCATGGACAGACTAATCTGGTCCTAAAAAATTACTGTACATCATGTTTCAATGAATTCCCACCCTTAGAAGAAATAAAAAGAGTCCCCTGCCTAGTCAGTTATCTACCAAGAAAGACATCAGGGCATATAGTTCTGTCTTGGAGCAAGAGGATGAACATTCTGAGGTCTGCACCAAACTTACTATTTATGTCTGTGAGAAAATAACAATTTTTATTATTTCCTTTGTCTTTGTTCACATGCATTTTTGGGATACTCTTTTTGTATCAAAATTAACTTTTTCAATAAGTTATTACTATTTTGTCAGGACAATGTTGTCTGAGAATTTGGAGTCATTATCTCTCATCTCTTAGATTTGCTGTAGAAGGTGGACCTTTCCACTGGTGTAACAATGCCTTTTTCTTTCAGCACGCATTCAAACATTACATTTGCATTAGGAGAAGAAGCAAGAAAAGAAGGGATAAAAAATTAAAAATATTCAGAAATACAAAGAAGTACTTCTTCTGCCTACTCTGTAATTAATCTTAGAGTAGTTCAGTTCAAGTATTGTACTATAATTTTTGGCTATTTGGAAAAGTTTAACCAACCCAATAACGTGATCAACGATATATATTCATGTATGGAAATGTATTAAAAAACTCCATCGAATTAAAAATATAGTCATATTGATAGCAAAGTGCAATTAGTAGACAAGTCATGTCAGCAAAAAACATAAAAAAAACCCAAAACAAACAAAAAAAAAACCCAAAAGAACAAAACAAAAATACAGCTACAAAAAAACCCCACCAACCCTCCTAGCCCCCAAAAAACCCTAAAATAAACTTCTGGATCACTTTGAAAAGTAGAGACTGAGAAATCCTTTCCTTGTCTTTGCGAACTTTTGGTTATATTTCCTTACATTTTCTTCTAATTTCATCAGGATACTTGATTAACATTTATAAAACATTAAGGTAGCAAAATTGGATTGCATCAGGACACAGGTTGAACCTTAACAATTCCAAAGTAATGTTTCATTCATTACTTTTTCTCACTTTTATGAAAAAAAAAGAAAGAAATTAAAAAGTTGATATGAAATTATTTTAAAATTAAACTGCAATTTTCTAATCAGAAATTATTTACCGAAGGTGGGGGTTCTCTAGATTTTTTTAGAAATTATTCTTTAATTTAGAACTTTGCAAGAGGTGGTTTCCTGTAGATGTTTCTCATATCAACAAAAAAAGGTTGATAAAAAGTACTTAAACTAGAAATTTTCCAGCTTCTATTTCATTCCACACAGGCATTACCATAATGGGATTAAAGGAGTATTCATCCTTTATTGAAGATTTTACATCTTTTTTCTAACATGGTTGCTAGCATTGTGGTATTGCTTTCCTTACAGACTTTTAGATAGAGAATTGTTGTATTTTGAAGTGGAGTTTATTCAAGAAAAAAGTATTTCACTAAAAAAATATTCAAAAATGGTCACAAAATAGATGCAAACGTGTTCTATCATAAGATTGGGATTTCTTAAAGAAGGACCCAGAACAACAATGAAAAGGAGATTTATAATGTGTTTTCTACTTGAAATGTCTTTATTTACCATGAAAAGCACAGAACTGTGTGAACTGAACTGCAATATCGTGAACAGCCTGTAAGAAACCTTTAATCTTGTCATCTTGTACAAAATTCACTTTTTCTTTTCTATTTTTCTTCTTTCTTTTCAATTCTTTCTTCTTTCTTTACAGGGATGAAGGTAGGATGATAGGGCTTTGCTACTTCTTAAGTCAGGTGGGAATTTCTCAGAGTATCAGTGACAGAATATGAAATCACAGACAAACAAATATAAAACAAATAGTAAATTTGGCTGTTTATCTGTTATAGTAACTATCACAAATATTGGCTGAAATATTAGTTCCTGAAAAAATATCTGGTTATGAATGGCATTTCACAGCCACTGGTGATCCCTCATATTTTTTCCGACCTTGATTTTTCAGGACACCTGGATATTTCCACTCTCTACATTCCAAAATGTCTTACATATTCAACTTGCATCCTTTTTTTTTTTCCCATTTCAGATAAATAGCACTCTTTCATCATTATGGAACACGACATAGTATCAATATATCCACTGCAAAATTTTCTTTTGACCTCAAAACTTTGCAAAAGTGATTATTTCAACCCTCACATCCTTTTTTGAAAGTTTCAATCATTTTAACTGGAGCAGGAAACAACAAACTTCCAGAGTATCAGGTGACACTGAAAAAGTTGTTTTGAGTGACTGAGAAATATCTACACTTTTCTAGCCCTACAATATTACCTTTGCTTAGATAAAATATTTAAATTTATCTGAAAATATGTTTGCAGAACATATAGGGCAGGTAGCATCATTAAATGTTGGAAAAACATGTAAGAAGTGTAAATGCAATACAAGACCTCTTGTCCAATTATTGCCTCATGCATTCTGTGATACTAGCTTTATAAATGTGCTCAGGTAATTAGTTTGGTGATCGCATCATATGGCACCTTGGTTTTGTTTTGGTTTTCTTCTGTTGCCTCATCTTTCCTTTTAAATAGTGTTTTACAAGGCAGAACTTTAATTCCATTGTGAAATAATATAAAGAATACAAAACGTGTAAAAATACAAGTAATATAAATATGCTTTTCCATTACAGAAATCAGCAATGTATGCCTGCCCTCTCATTCTTTGTTCTTCTGCATGAATCTTCTAGAAAACATGGATGTGACTTCCCTTATTAAAAGGGGCCCTTCCCAGCCTCTCTGGGGAAAAAAAATACAGATTATAGGTATCTGTCAGATCAAACCATGAAGTATTCTTAAAACAAAAATAATAATTACCCTAATAATTACAATAAAAGCAGTAAGCAATAATAATAAAAATATTCTACAATTAAAGTTAACATGAGGAGAAAAAAAAACATTGGCAGTGATTTCACCATGGTTTCTGACTTCTTTTGCCTCCCTTGGCTGACAAATGGTATTTGGTTTATCAGCTAAAAAATACCATCCAATTCCTTCCTCTGCAAAGATTTCAACACTCATGACATTGTGTCTCCACTCCACCCTCTGTTTAGTTCCCCTTAGATTGTGAGCAGTTGAGCATGCCAACCATATTCCATCCAGGGAGTACAGTCTCATTTGTCCCTATAATTTCTATACTATCATAAATTTATTATAATTTTACAGTTTTCTTCAGTTTTAGCCCCAGTCTTTTTTTCACAGGTACTTCTTAGAAAAATGAGAAGTTTGCTTTCAAATTCAGATATTATATATTCCCTTCCATAAATATTCAGATTAGCTTTCAAAGTCCCATAGGAAGCTTAGGAAGTAGCCTATTGACATTCCTGGAAATACACTCCAAATTACATATATGCTCTTGAAAATTCTGATCCTTCTCAATATGTGTTTGCAAAAAAAAAGCCCATGCTAATCCTAAACTCGACACTCAATTTTACCGTTCAAAATTTACCATTCTTCTTGTACTCGCTATTTACATAAATTAACCAGTCAAAAACAGAAGTAACACCATATGACTTATGCAACCAGTCAACATATTCTGAATTATTAATATTTATAGCAACTTCTTTGTGCACCAGACATGAAAGAGAAAATTGTATGCAGAAAGTAATGAATATTTGTGAATAACTCTTAGTGGTGAATTTACAACCCATTTGCAAACAACATGCAAAAGAAGAAGCACTGAGTGTTAATGAATATTAATTGGTGTTCCTTCTTTTGTCTGACATACACAACCTCTCCCCTAGTCAGTTCAGTAGAGTAGTGTGGCTGTACCAGATGGTAAAATTTGGTTCACAATATGGGTAGCAATTGGCATTCCTATTCACACATTACAGTGTGCTCTCAAGTAGCATGTTGACAGAGCACGTACATATGTTCCAGCTACAGCCAGAGATGTCAAACCGTAAGACCAATTCATTGTTTGAACCTGCAAGATTTTAGGCTGTAAGAGTTTTGGGAAAGGTCATCCAAACTCTTGGGCACACAGGGCAGAAACAACAGTGGCCAAACAAATTTTGAAATACTTTTAGTTTCAGCAAATGCTGTCTATTGTTATAAAAAAGCTTTTAAAACTCAGAGGGAAACTTAAAAAAACATTTACAACCTGACAGTTTTATGCAATCAAAGTGATATAAGCAAACCATCTCAGGTTTAGAAAACAGTCTGTAGATCAAAGAATCAAATCAGTGTCTGCAGGCTAAATTTGAAAATAGTTTAATCTATGGGAATCCTACACTTTCTCATAAGAACACAGCATTAGTATTTGGTTGCATCTGTCCTGATTTCTTTACAAGCAGAAGTAAAGATTAATAAAAGTTATCAATGCAGCATGTCTTTTTATTTTAGCTGAGCCTTTTCTCTGCATTCAAACTGAAAACAATCTGTAACCAAAAGCAGCTGAGTTTGGCCTGTGCTTAGCCTGTGTTTTTGTGTTTGTTGTCTGAGGATAACCAGAAACTTTTCTAAAACTACACCCATATTTCTGAAGGGGATAATACTTTGCATATCAAAATAGAATGTAAAATTAGAAGACCTCCTTTTGCTGCAAAAGAAGGCAACTGCAAAAGTAATCCACTTTGCCCTTATGACAGCTTGATACATATGGAAAAATTCCCTGTAGAAAAATACCTAGGAGTCTTGATGAATTCAACACTGGGTGGAAAGAAAAAAAAAAGTCTTCAATAACACTAGAAAAAATGGTAGATACAATAGTAAATCCTAATTGACAAGAAAAAAAAATGCAGCTTTCAAGTAAACTTGCAAATTATGTTTTTCCTTTTAAGTGACACTATTATTTGAGCCCTGGGGACTCATCTGGTTTCTTGGAGAGGAGAAACATCCTTGGTGCTCATATCTAACCATGCCAGTAACATTGCCCTTCTCCTGATGTCTCTGTCCTGTCCATGGTCCCATTCCTCTAAATGAACCCACTCTTCTTTCCTTGTCCTGGATATGACAAGGGGAAAAGAAACAGCTAATGCCTTTAATCTTGCTCTGATGCAGAGTTGGACATGATAAGAACTTGACCTGCACAGAACACATTGTTCCTCAATTTTTATGCAGCTTCTGGGTGATGTAGCTGAGATATTTTCCCACGGATTTAAGGCATAAGTTATGTCTCAGGAGTGGTAAAAAAATGAAAGTCATGCATTTTTAGAGCTGTTCCTGAAGTTGATATATCACATGCGTCTTTCCTGAAGTGAAAAACCTCCCCAGTTTTACTTCAATTGTCCCACCCTTGAGAACCTGTGAGAAGCAAACAAAACATCCTATTTCTGTTCAGAAAAGGTTCAACAAAACAGAAAACAAAGAAACAAACAAAAAAATTTACTTGCAAACAAGCAATTTTCCTGAGTATTGGTTTTTGTCTAATTTTATTATAGGCTGACAGAAGATTTTACTGTTGAAAAAAATCTCTGGAAAAGCTCATATCTTAGGAAAATCTTTGATACAGGTATGGATAATTCTCACACTCCCCTGCATGAGACAATTTTTTTTTTAGCAAGGCAGAAACAGGAAGCAAAGGAATCTTATTTCAGAAATCTGGGATTTAATCAGGTACTAATCCACTCCCTAACCAAAGAAATTAATTTTTACTTTTGCTATAAAAACTGAGAGGATTACAGTACTGTTTATCTTGTTGTTCCCTGTGTGTGCTGTGCTGGCTGCACTCTCTTTTATGTCAGAAACCAGCCCTCCACCTCCCCTTTATCCCATGCTCTTGTGTCAGTGCCTCATTCCTTCTCAGATCCACCTTAGTTTTCCCAAATGATCAGGGGTTCCTCGGCAGAGCATCTGCAATGTCTTGGAGTGGTCAAACAGAGGATGCTTAAATAAAAACCCTGACAAATCCAGGTTAAAGGAAGCATTGCACTGTCTGAAATGACATTGACACAGCCAGATTTTTCAGCAACCATATTTAGCAATAATCCCCTAGTTCACCATGTCTGTACTGAGATGAACAGAAGAATATTGGTTTCCATCTAGACCTTAGAGATCTGATCCTGATCTTTTCAATTACTTTATAATGATCTTTTAAAGAGTCTGTGTAAATAAAAACAGTGTGGGACATACACCTGTGGTTTCTTTTTGCAGATCTGGTTTGACAGCTAAATTCACTAGACTCTTTTTTATTATTATTAAAAGAATAAAAACCCCAACAAACAAGAAAAACCCCACAAAACAAACAAAAAACCCACCCAGCCCACCCACCCAACCAAACAAAAAACATTTAAATGCAAGTTTTTCTTCAAGAAAACTTGAAGAATGCCTCAGGATGTTAAACATGCAGGCTCAGATAGGCACTGTGCACACACCAGACAGTCAGGAGGGAAAGTTTTACAAACACACTGGATCACTAAGAAATTGGAGAATTCCATAAAATTGAATAATCTTGAAGAGTATTTAAAGACTTCATCAGTAACCTCCAGTGGTGATCAAGAACAATCTCACTTAGTTATCACTGAATGCTAAAAAAGGTTTGATTTTGTTTCAGTGAATGTTTCACTGGACTTGATTCTGCCCTGAATGAAAAATAAAAATTTTAGGATCTTTGGGTAAAAGTTCAAAGTATTCTATTTATTTAAACACTATGTTTTTTGTAAAAATAAATAAAACCACAAAACCCACAAACAGAACAAAACAGAAAAAATCTAAAAACACACACCTCAGAATCTATGCAACTGCAAAGAGTTGAGTGCAGAATGGAGGGAAAATATAGAGTTTTAATGACTACTTCACACAACGCATTTATTGTAAGAGATAACACTTCTGAAGAGTTTGAAATTCTCTTCATTGACCTCTCAATTACAAAGACAAATGGGAACAAAGATCTCAGGTTAGAGCTCCACAACAAGTCATACACGTAAAAAAATTTGAATTCAGTGGATTTCATTCTTCAATGAACAGCTAAATTTAACCCCAAAAACATTTGTGAGAGTTCAGAGTTCTGAGACACAGGATGGAAAGTAGAGATGAGGTAGCAACATAGATGAAATATAAACTAAGGCTCTAGTATTTCTGCAAACAAATTACATTTATAATGTATCTTAATATCTCAGTGATTTGTAACCCATGTTACCATGGTAAAACATATTTTTAGAATTGAAACTATAAACTCTTTTCAAGTTCATCTTTCCCTAGAATTTCAAATGTTCCTAGAAATTCTCTGTAGACATCTCCTTGCAGCATTTATATTTCTTAAAATGTTTAATGTCTACTAGGTTATATAATTACATTTCACTTCATAGAGTATATTCTAGGTGATTTTCCTGTACAATATATAATGAAAAAGTTTATTTTACCTTTGCAACTAGAAGTATGGTTGCATTAGACAATTACTAGTACTCACAGAGTTAATGCTCCTCTACAGATTATATTATTTATTTTTTTTCTGAATTACGTCTTAATATTTATATTTTGTTGTTAATTCATTAGTTCCTTATCAGCTATTCTCAATATTAAAAAAAAAGAGAAAAACATAGAAATGTAATATTTGACCAAGTAGTTAACAAACTACTATAATTAGAAAAAGTTTCTCCGATTTTTAGTTCAGGCTACACCAAAATAGAGATCTGAATGTGAAGATTTCTGTATAATCCTTCAAAATCATGAGAGCATGGTTAGTAGTGGAAGTAATGCATTATTTTGAAACATTCCTTAAGCAAAGAGAGATGGTTAAAAGACCAGATTTTTCATATCCTTGTTTCAGTTTCACACATATGGTCCAAAAGTATTCATTAGACAATAATAAAAATATTGAATTTCTTGTACAATTAAGAGGGAAAAAAATTGTAGAGGAGCTCAAAAGTTTTCAAAAGGAGGAAAAATCAGCATAGGATTTTTAAGGAACTGCTCTCTATGACCCCACAGGAAACACAGAGTAAAAATTCCATCAGAACATCCTCTCAGCCTCTTGAACGTATTTGTTTATCCAGGAAATGCACACATCTGTCTATTTTAGACCAATAGACAGAGCTGGTTCCAGAGCTCAGGAACACCCATTGCCCCTAGAGCTGGTCAGTGCCAGAGTTTACAAGTCATAATTCACATTATAACCACCAAAGAGGGAGATCAGTTAGGGTGTAAAATACCTGGTTTTCTAACTGATCATCTCTTAGTAGTAATTTCAGATGCAAAGCACAGATCTCAATATGTTTATTTAGTAACATCCTTTACAGATACTGATTTATTTACAACTGGTGTAAATGATGTTGTTGACAGATACAATGTATTATTTCAGATTTTATTACAGAAAAAAATGTGTTTTCTCGAAATACATGGGACACTTTGATGCATTGGTAATGCACAGGGAATCAACAGACGGCATCTTCTGATGCAACACTTTCATAAAATCTCTTAGCACTGGTTGTTTCTGAACACAGAGGGTCAATAACTGCAAAAGGCATCACTTGTGGGAAGTGGTACTTTCCAGAAGCAGGAGCAAAATTTCCTTTCTTCTTGGAAATGCTCTAGGTACCCATTTAGTTCTGTACACTGAGCTTTGTGAAACAGCTTTTCTCCCCTAGAGTCAGTGCAGAACCCACACAGCTAAAATTGATTTAGCTCTACTTTTTCCAATGTCATAAAAGATTAAAAGAGACCTTTTTTGGATAGGTTTCCATCAGTTGTGAACCCTGACACAAGTCATCTAATAGAAAATGAAAATGCAAAAGTAGTGTGATATTCTAATGACTGACCCATTGCACGAGTGTAACTAAAATAGAGGTTTACGTAAAAATAATTTTATTGTCAGACACGATACACAATACAAAAAGACTTTAAGTTTATAGTTCACATTTCTTATTAACAGAGAAGAGTAAATTCAAGTCAGACATAAATTAGACATCCTTTGGATGGGTTTAGGGTTTTGAATTTGTACTTCTTCAGGAATTTTAGAGAAAAAAATTACTGCCCCTGAAATTCTCTTCTGCTTTGTTTAATCTTATGAGACAGATGGACAACGGAGTCAACAGGAGTCACAGGTTTTTTTAAAGGCAAGCCAGCAATCCAAAACCAATGCAAAATGCAGTATTAACTCAAATTTCCTACAATCCAGATCCAGCATCATTTGCTTTGAGACACGTAAAGATATTTACAGCATTTTTGCACACTGACTTTTTAAAAAAGCATCATCAAATTTAAAATTATTTTCTTGCATATATGCTAAGAAGTCCTAGTTAATAAAATTGCATTTGCACTTTGAAAATATAATTTAATTAGTTGCCATCTATAGCACAGACTGGACCATTTGCTCTTGCTTTCCTTCCTCATGCTCTCTGCTCAGCATTTCTACTTTAGTATCCTCTACTTAGAGAAGGGAAAAATACTATAGTAAAAAGATATTGATACTGTTAGGGTCTACTAAATCCTTGACCTTTTTTGAGGTTATAAGAAATATTATGGAGGAAAAGTCCATGTGAGCAATTTGTACATGTCTGTGTATAAAAATACCATTTCTGCTACCTGTGTCTGCACTTGTTTTGGAGTCCTGTTAGTATTTTCCTAAATTCAATCCTTAGCATTTATACATTCACAGTCAATAAATTTCAAACATTTATCACATTGACTGGAGAATTCAGAGCACTGAGGTTCCAATTTATTTTCTGCTGAGCCAAGGTTTCCTATAAAAACAAGAGCTTGCAGAACTCTTCAGTGTAGTATTAATATTTCACACAAATAATGACTCACACCTAAATCAACATCTGAATTTTGAGACAGTTTTAAGAGCCACCCATCAAAAACAGAAACAAATATTAGTCTTTGTTGGGGACAACACGCATTTTCCTGTGCAGGTATTTATATTATTTGAAAGTAATCTTGAATGTGAGATTACTTATTTGCCCACAAACACCCTGTGGTAGTGTTTTCAAAAGGCTATTAAAATTCATAGAAATCTCAGATTTATATATCTTCTAGCCGTTTCAGCTTACAGAGAGGATCACAAGGCTATTCCACTTAAAACCCTTGGGGTTGTTCCTTTGGGTCAGGATTCTATAACTTTTTCCTTTTTTTTTTGACTCTTGTTGCCAATTCCCAAAACCACCCTTAAGATGCATGTCCTACAACCTTTCCTCCCTTCCTCCCCCACCAACAGCACTTTCTTGAACTCAGTTTACTAAGAAAAAACAAAAGAATCCCCAAATCCCCTCTTTCAGGATCTCTTCTCTCTGTCCCTGGGGGTGGCAGAAACATTTTTTTGTCTCCATCTTTACAGACAATACATATGTCACTACGTTAATTTTGTCTTTGAAGGTCACAATTAATTACCAGCTTGTATATGTAATGAGCATTTAACACTGCACTAGCAAATATTAAAATGGTATGAGAAGAGGACAACACAAACGTACCTTCAAGCACAGTAACAGATTTTTAAAAAACTCCAAGATTCCACAAACTTTGGAAGTGGAACAAGACATTTTTTTGACAAGTCAAAATAATTTTTTTTCCAGGTAGGAATTAAGAGAACACATTTACACTTATACCACAGGGAAATTGCTTTTCAATTCAGAAGCAAAGCAATCACAGATTGTTTCACATTGCTCTTGTTGGGAATTCCCCTAAACTTTCATTCGTTCATGAAAGGGAAGTCCCACAGCCCGCTTTCCGCTATATACTCTGAAGTGGAAAGCAAGACAAATCTTTGCCCAAACGACATGGTATACAATGTTTGATAAGAATGTAAAATGTTCTCCCTTCATACATTTCCATTAAGTTGAAATAATTAAGTGATAGAAAAACCTATTATTTACAGAGAGAGTAATTAAAATGAAAAACTGTGCAAATATGATTTCATTGAGGTAGTAAATATTTTGATTGCCTCATGCAACCAACTAACGTTGCACAGTATTTTGCAGTGGATTATGTTCATATCTGCTAGTGTCTTGGAAGAATAAAGACATCTAGACTTTATTTTTTAAAATAACATCAACTTATTTTTTAAAAAACAGAACTAACTTGTGGAAAATACTAGTATTTTCTGATTAGTCTTGAAATTATAATTATTTCAAACATTTTTCAGTGTGAAGAAGCTATTATTTCCTAAATAGTATTGTTTATCCCCAGAAAAACATCAGAATGGACATATGAATATGCTCTAAGGATGACAACTGCAGTAGAAATCTATTTTAAAAAATGGTAAAAGGCATATAAGGTATCAATATTAATACACTTATAAAGCAGGTGAGAAAGCTTATCAATAACAGTGCTGCTTAACAGCACAAAGGAAGCAGCACTTTCAAAGAGCATACAAACAGAATATGTTCTAAAATCTATTAAAAGGTTTCAAGAGAAGTTAAAGCTCATAAGTAGCATTTTCTACCTGATTACATGCTTGTTGTGTAATATATTTATTTTCTTTCTTTAAAGATTATTATTTTTAAACTGTCAAGAAGCAAGCACAACATTTAAGTGAATAACGGCATGGCTATATTACAAACTGCTCTTCACCTCTTGACATGTTAATAAAACAAGCTTATTCCTTCACCCCATTAAGAAGCACTAAACAATCAAATGAATGAGTATGAAGAACAAGCTACCTCAGTGCCACAATTATACATTGAGGAAAATAGTCAGGGTACTCCACTTGTTGAACTTGGCCATGACATATTTAAGCAAAGGTAATATTTAATTTTCCAACAGTAATATGGGAAATGGAAAACATGACATTAAAAAATCCCTGTCCAAGTCCAGTACTCTAACCAGCTTATTTTAAATATTCCATGCTTGGAAGGTGTAACATTTAATATCAGAAATGATTCAGCAAATGAATTGAAAGATTCTTTTTAGTTTTTGTTTGTAAATAAAACCTACTCAAAGTTGAACTAGAAGAAAAACATTAGTTTTTAATGGAGCCATATATTTTAAAGAGTCTGTAGACTTTCTATAATTATGGTCTTTGTTTAAACAAATAGCATAACCTGTATAAGTATAAACTGTATTAGGTAGTATTTCTAAAGAAAATTTTCTAGCTTGTGACAGATACCACAATTTTGGTTTTGTCTTTTTAATCAAAGTGTCTACACAATTGTATCAAAGTTCTGAAACTTAACAGAGGAACTGTATTCCTCATTTCTAAGGTAGTTTGAACCGGTTTCTGGAAGCAACTGCATTTTATTGCTGCTTTTCATTTGCTATCATAATTAAGCTTTCTTGTACTGCTTGAAGAAAAGTATCTTAGGATAACACAGATAAAACACTACTAGCAAAAAAAGAAGGGTGACAATCTCAGTCTTTCAGGTCTTAAAAAAAACTCTACTGTAGAACAGTTTCTGGTGTTCTTTCTTTCTGTCCATTTCACTCTAATAATGCCAGACAGAAGACAAGGTTCAGCGTCAGATACAGGATTCTCTAGTTCACCTTCTGATCCCTCTCTTCAAAGCATGAGACCACACAGAAGTAGCAATATCTTTTCAGGCAGTGGAGCAGGGAAAGAGGTTTAACACTGCTTAAGCCATTTCCCTGAGCTATTGAATTAGGTACTCTGCTAAACCGCTCTATCAGCTCAGATGCATGAGCAGATCCTGCTCCATTTCTCTCTGTAATGCTGCCAGCTTTGCTGATAAAATTATGTTACATACTTCAGCATTTCTTGTAAGAAAAATAAAGCCTCTTTTGTAAAACAAGCTGGGGGGGTAGACACGTATCATACATTTCAGTTTTCTACAAATGAATGATGCTTTTCTCTCTGTGTTTCAAAGAAGAACGGCATTTATTTTGTTCATATTCTCTACACATCTTCTGTTCAATCACACTGTCAGGTTTTTCTGGTAATGACTAGATTGCTCTTACCCTTTCATTTGAGGTAGGAAAAAGAATGACAAGCAGATTACAAATGTAAATATAAAGTATTATAATATCAGTGATGTCACTCAGAAAGGTTTATTGTTCATAAGTAACCAAGGAAAGTAATTCACAAAAGCTGGTGCAAAAGCATTGAGGGCAGACCCAGGAAAAAAATGAAACATTCCAATTCATTTTGGCACCACACGAAATCATAGAATCCCAGAATCATGGAATTGTTTGGGTTGCAAGGGACCTTAAAGATCATCTCATTCTCTGCCCTTACGTGGGTAGGGACTCCTTCCATTAGAAATACTATAAATATCTGTAAATACTCTTCTACTCAGCATCTCTGAAGATGTTAATAAAGAAACAAAACTAAACAGAGCAAATTGGTCAAGTCAACCTGCTTTGAATGGTATGAAAAGAGTCACTTCATTCCGTGCAGAATTCACTGCGGATAGAAAAAATTCAGACACTTCTGATTTATCACAATAAGTGTTTCTGTTTAACCACTGGTATATGTTTTTATGAAAAGCCTTGAAATTAATCAGGACACAATCTGGATGGCCTTACTTTATCTCCTCTAAAAATCTATTTCTCATCCATGTCTGTCGGTGTCTGCAGGGAAGGGACAGAAGATGGACGAGGCCCTGCTTGGGGGCCCAGTAATGGGACAAGAGGAATGGGCAGGATTTAATTATCACAGACTGAAAATAAAAATTTGGTGCTAGAACTGATGCTCAGGAAGTTCCACCTGAACATGAGGAAGAACTTCTTCACTGTGCAGTGACCAAGCACTGCATAGAGACCAAAGAGGATGTGGAGTATCCTCGCTGGGGATGTTCCAGAATCATCTAGACGCAATCCTCTGCTGTGTGCTCTGGAACAACCCATGGAGGTGGGACCAGATGACCCACTGTGGGCCCTCCCAACCTAAACCATTCTGGGATTTTGTGATTTTGTGATAAAAACTTTTTTTTTTT
>VXAY01004373.1:0-14959 GCA_013399855.1 Oxyruncus cristatus | reverse complement strand
GAGCAATACAGAAGCCAAATTATCAAAACAATTCATGTGAGCTTCTACAGCTTTAACTGGTATATGATGAGAGTAGATCATCGGCACCACAAAAGTACAGGACATTTTAGAAGTTGCTATGCTATAGAAACGTGCTACATTGCTGTTTTGGGGTCACAGGAATCATTTTGTTGTTGTAGATTTCCCTATAAATCCTTTCACTCAATGGTATCATGGATTAAAATTTAAACTTGAAGAGTATTATTGACTGGAATTGTTTGTCATCATCTAAGTCAGATTGTTATTAAACTCCTGTTATTTCTGTTGTATTAAACTATTAACTATGAAGGCCTGAACAATATTTTTTACAAGGGCCTGGAGTGACAGGACAAGGGGAAATAGCTTCAAACTGAGAGAGGTTGAATATTGGGAGGAATTTCTTCCCTGTGAGGGTGCTGAGGCCCTGACCCAGCTTGCCCAGAGAAAGCTATGGTTGCCCCTGGATCTCTGGGAGTGTCTAAGGCCAGGTTGGAGCAACCCAGGATAATGCAAGGTAGCCCTGTGCATGGAAGGGGGTAGAACTGGATGAGCTTTAAGGTCCCTTCCAACACAAACTGGTCTGGGATTCTATGAATATGAATGTCAGTTCACACAGCTTAGATTGTATATTATAATAAGCATTAAAATGAGGTAGAATACTGTTTATTTATTCATTTATATTTAAATTCTGACAGGCTAAATGCTGAAGAAAAGATACTTTGAATTTTTCCTTTTTTGGTAGCTGCAGCATAGAGGAACAGATGACATGTAGTTACATCCTCTGAGGAATCACAATCAACTCAACAGTTGTAGGGCAAGATTGGGAAAAAAGAAAGAGAAGCACTTCACAGAGACTAACAGGAGTTGTTCTAAATATATGAGTAACAAGTACAAAATCATTAGTGTCATTCAAAATAAATCTCCTTAAGAAGTAATTGCAGTCCTATATATGCATTTAGTATAATGAGAAATGGGAAGTATGCTATTTTTTGCTTCTTTCATTTGATCTTTCTGGAAGGAAACTAAAAAAACCTTCATTTTTAGCCAAGTGTCTTGACATGCTGCAAGCCAGTTTTAACTATTTCTGACAACCCTAATCTTTTTAAAAATAAATAACCCCACAAAAGAAAAATAAATCGAAAGAATAGAATTTTTAAAAAAGCCATCCACAGCCAACACCCTTCTCCTTCAAAACTCCACCAAACAACATTTTCACAAATGCTGTCATCAGGACCATCCCCTCTTTCCATGCTGAATTCCTAGAAAATATTGGAAGTCTTCTGTGAGGTCAGAAATAATGTCTGTAGTGTGGTGAATCAGCAACTTCTGTATTATATGTAGCAAAATAGAGTAGGACAGTATTTCCATTGTACAGGTTCTTATAAGGAAATCTACATTTGTGTCATAATGATTTTTTTGTAGAAAGAGAAAAAAGCCAAAAGTAAAAATTAAATAAACAATAATAATAATTTAAAAAAATATAAACCCTGAACAACCAAATCAGAACTCAAGGAATTTCAGGTATTTAAATAAAGAAGAGGTAAATATTTCTAATGTGTGCTAAATTGTTAATATTTTCAATAATTTTACAGATGCTTTATCTTGTAAAACACTGGAGTCACAGAGATTTGCAGTGATTATTTAATTTTAGTAAAGTTCTGCTACGTTTTAATAAATTCTTACTGAACTGGCTTTTTTTTTTAGTTATTAAAAACTATGTAAGAAAAACTCTGTACACTATAAGTGTTATTTTACTTATAAAACTGATATTGTGGTTGGGAAAAGAATAATATTTCAAAGAGCCAAGTTGCAACTTTTAAAGATCTGTTCATTTCTACTAGGCACACACCCACCCATTTGGACACACACACATAAAGGCTGCAGAATCATAGCTGGTTTGACATAATTATTTTTAATTGAAAGCATAAATCAATTCTTTTTAGGCACACAAATAGCTTCCATTTCACTATTCAAAAAGGGCTGGTAGATAATTAGATGAAACCTGAGTTCATAGATAAATATATGCTTTGTTGATTGCATGTGGCATTTCAAACTAAAGCAGCTGCAGAATTACAGAAATAATCATGATTTAAACAAATTCTTTTATCAGTAATACAGACATTTATTTATACTGTGTAAATTGATCTACTAGTCTGGTAGTGAAAAAAAAAGCAGGAAGTAATATACGTGCAAATATTTTTGTAGTAGGTAATCCTCACCTCAATAATACTTTGGATTCTCACAAAATTCAGGTTATTTCTAAATAACGTAGGAACACACATTGACCAGATGTGTGATACATGTGACACCTAACCAGATTCTGTGTTATCACCAAGATTAATTTCTCTGAGAAATCTTCATAAAATTCCCACTTCTTATCATCATTTCTGTACAGAAAATATAGACATAAAACTAGCAAATAACCCAATGCCTTTGCAACCTGAGGGTTAAGTAATATATGAATATTAAACTTCTATTATTATTTTAAATCTCCATTTTTGGTTTGATAATCTCATAAATCCAGATGCAGATTTTGTTCAGCTAAGCATGATATACCTCTGAAAGAATATTTCTAAACTATCGAAACACATTGTTAACACCCAGTGTTTGAGAAGCATTTGTTGTTTTGTGACTGACTTCCTAAATATTTGCTTAAATGTAGCTGTTTGTGAATAATAATTTAAGACACACAAAAAAATAAATTATATGGCCATTCAAAGCCTCATGGTCCATTAAAAATGGTTTGGACATTGCTTGTAGGTTGGGATTGACCTCCCTAAGCTCCCCTAAGATCTCACCTCCCTAAGATTTGCTTTAATTAATAAAAGCATTTATCCAATGGTATTCTATCGTTAAACTGGTTTAGCTTTTCTTTAGCTATCTGCATCTGTGTGGTGTAGCACAGTGTGTTTCTGTAATTAATGAAGTTTAGTGGAGTACAGGCATAGGGTGATGGTAGGTGCCTAAAAGTGTAGTCATGGATTGATGACAGACAACAAGGCAGTAAACAATTCTTATGTGGTCAAATACAGCTCAGAGAATCAGTTGTTGAACCACAGAATGGTTTGGGTTGGAAGCAACACTCAAAATCATCCCGTTCCACCCCCTGCCAGGGGCAGGGACACTTTCCACTAGACCAGGTTGTCCAAGTCTCATCCAACCTTGCCTTGAACACTTCCAGGGATCACACAGACACAGCTTCTCTGGGCAACTTGTGTCAGGGCCTCACCACCCTCACAGACAAGAATTTCTTCCCATCACCCCATTTAACTCTGCCCTCTGGCAGCGTGAAACCATTCCCCCTTGTCCTGTCACTCCAGGCCCTTGTAAATAGTCTCTCTCCATCTTTCTTGTAGCCCCTTCAGGTCCTGGAAAGCCACAATTAGGTCACCCCAAAGCTTCTCCAGACTGAGTAATCCCAGCTCTCCCAGCCTTTCCTCACAGTAGAGCTGCTCCAACCCTCTGATCATCTTGATGCCTCCTCTGGACTCACTCAAGCAGCAACATGTCCTTGCTGTGCTGGGCCCCCAGGGTGGGGTCTCACCTGAGAGGGCAAAGGGGCAGAATCCCCCCTCCTCCACTGCCCAGCTATTTTCACCTTACATTTTTTAAGTATATTTCAACATAAATATTCTGAAAGCACAAACCTGTAGATTTAATTTTAATCTTTCAATTTAAAAAATTATAATTTAAATATGGACATATTTAATTAATTATAGATTTTGAGTTTTTTTCCCATAAACAGCTTTATCTAAAACACTAAAGTGAAGTGATTCAAATACACACTCTTTTTTCTCCTAGAAAGAAGAGTGAATGTCTCAAGAGGATAACATTTAATATATGCACATACCTATTAGGCTTCTTATCTATTATTTGCAAACACAGGGAGAGGCAACTAATGAAAACAAAACAGAGGTGAACCAATTAATAACAACAAGAAATGATTTCTTACTCTCTCAGTCACTCAGTCACAGTTTTATAAGGAAGAAGTCTGTTAACCAAAGTGATGTCTGATTTCTATAGGAAGAAATTCAGTTTTGGGGAAGAGTAAAAATGCCCCTTGAAGACTTATCGCAATTTTGGAGTCAATTTAAGAGGCAAAAGCAATGCAAGTTCTAGGACGTAAGTAGCGAAAAACTAACATTCAAGCATGGCAGTCAGCAAAGTGCTGTAATTTTACTTTTACCAGATTAGCTAATGTCACTAGACGGACCTTTTTCTAAGTTCAGTTGTTCTTATAGTTTAAGTTAATTTAGTTACCTTCCAAAGAGCAGAAGCTTTTTCATTACGTGGAGTCCTCCGTGCTGCCCCAGAAGATGTTCTTCCCATAAGTAACAAAAGAGCTGTGTTTCCAAATTTATATGTATTATTCAGGGGTTTTTTTCTTCATGGTGACCCTTTTAAATGCCTCACTCATATAAAAGCAACACAGTTTTGATTGTAAAGGGCAGCACTAGTCTGTTCTTTCAGTATTTGGAGAAGGATAATGTATTTCGTGAGGTCTTTTCCATGGACCTTAGTGATACCATGATTCTGTGGTTCAAATAAATACAGCAGCTCTTGCTTCAGGACTGGGGACACTTCAGTACAGCCTGGTTAGTTACCATAATTTGAAAATTTAGAGGAATCAACCTCCCACTTAAAAATAAACTCAAAACCCCTGAACAAAACCACTCCTGAATACTCTTTTCTTTAAAGATTGTTTGGTTTTTGTTGTTTGCTTAGCAGACTTTTATTGTTTTTTCCCCCCTCTGTTCAATTGATTACGTTCTGATTTTGCTATCTAAACTTATATTTTAATTGCAGTTGTTACTGAAGCAATTTAGTTAATTATTAGCATTTTGCAGTTGTAGCTGCTATGAACTCTTCTGTCATTTGCAAGAAGGGAGGTGGTGAGACTGGTTCGGTAATTTGGAAATCTCATTTTTTTGAGTACAAGCAACCTGGAGTCCAGTCTTGAATGTATATGAAGAGGTGTATAACATGCTGGGGTACTTTTTTTCTGGTGATAATTATTCTTGTTTGAAAGCTGTTTAACTGCACACAAAATATCTGTCACCAGGATTAGCAAAGTGATTCCTCCAGTCTGATCTGTTTCTGTTCTGGTAAGACTCTTTGGGATAACTCTGCTTCTGTAGATGATATAGGAGGATTTTGCAAGGAGTGAATGTGAGTGTCTTGCAGCAGGACACCATTCAGTTAACAAGGAACTCATCAGAACAAGCAAAAACTGGATTTCAACACACAGCAGAGGAATAAAGAAGTTAAAACTTCACTGCACAGATGTTAACTGTTTATTTGCAGTTTACTGTGGTTTTTTAGTACCTTTTTTTTTGGTCTTCATTTCAAAGCAGCAGATTTTAGACCGAGTGTGACAAAAAGACTGCTAAAGAGAACTGCTCTGAACCCAGTTTCCAGAGCTGACTGGAAGAAACTGTGAGATTTCTGAGGTGTTACAGCCTGAGATAAATAAATATTAATGTATTACAACCAGGATAAAGGAGAAAGTCAACAAAATAAGGCACAGCTGAGAAGTGAGAATTTTCTCAAACATCCTCCCTGACCCCCAGTCATAGTATTCTTCTATTTTTCTAAAAAATATTTTCAGCACTCATTTATTTCTTTAAGAGTGCCCTTCTATTTAAAAAGCAAGTTTTTCTATTTGTTTGCTTTCATTGGGGTTTTTGTTTGGTTAAGTTTTTTTTTATTGAACTAGCTCTGTGGGATAGATTAGTAAGTAGCATTTTTTCCTGAAGCCCTGATCATGTCATCAGGGCTTTCATGACCAAAAATTTTTCAAATGCCAGAAAAGAAGTGGAACACAATTTTTGCCTGCACACACACTTGAATCTGTTTCATAATTAACTCAAAAGATATCAAAGTTGTATAAGATTATAATCATTATACAATAAAAATACAGGAAAAAAATCTACAGGCACATAGGCTTTTTTGCTAACCTAACAAACACCATCTGCTTTAGAACACATTTGTTAGCATACCATGGAATCCTATAGTTTAATGTCACATATGATTGCAGGAGATTTCTTTCTAGCACCAAATTATCATTTTTGGTTTGTGATAAATAAATTGATTTTTACTAGGGTTGGTCTAAAGATGGGGGGCCTGCAAAACTCCCTTTATTACTACATGAAAATAATTTATCGACATTATAGTCAATCTAGTTCTATTCAACTGCAAATCACTGTAATCAAAGCAGTCTAACTCCACATGCTGAAGAGTTCTTGCTCCCAGAAAGACTTCTGTCAAATGCCCAATAAATTAATTTTGAGATTCTTAAGGTTTTTGAGGTACAAAACAGGTAGAGCTGAATTGAATATCAGAGTGATTCAGTCTGAATCAATGCTAATTACCTCTGAGCAATTAATAAAGATTAATCACAGCCCAGAGCTACATGTTTTGCAGGTGCACTTTGTCAAATGAGTGTCATGAATATTTAGATCATGTTCACTTCAATCAGATGAAAATAATGATGACAAACAATGATTTTTTTTCAAAAAGAGATCCTTTATACTTCAGAGTCTGATTTTAAAAAAGCAAAGAAAACCCCCAATAAAACAACAACAAACTCACAAACAAATAACGCCCCCAAAACAACAACAACAAAACAGCCAATACCCTTAAAGAATAAGTGAATTTCATTGCCTTCACAGTGTTTAGGCTTTGTGAAAAGGACATCAAATGTGGCTCTTATGTAAAATACAAAGAGTTGTTTTATGCTACTATGCTGCAGATCTCACAATAAAGATTTGAGGAAAATACTGAGCATTTAATAGAACTATCTCCCTCTACCTGCTACTTTGGTAATCTCTGATCTGCAATCAAGAGAAAAGAGGAAGATTAATGACTTGTATGTTCTAAACAAATTTATTTCCCCAGCTGTTTTTAAAGTGTTTAATAGAATTGCACCTCTTGAACTATTATCCTGTAGCCCTATTTAATATCTTCTTTCAATTAACACCAGGTGAACAACAAAAAAATAAATATTTCAATACTCAATATAAGATTAAGATGACTCTCACTGAATAAATATGGCTTTTAAAACTGTATGTGCAAGATTCATAAAGTACAAATTCTGATATAAACATATAGAATAATGAAGACAAAAGGCAAAAAAATATTATAAATAGAAATGTAAAGTCAAGCAAATGGAGGTTGAGTTTCAAGGATTTCTTTCTCTTTACCAGTTATGTTATTCATCTTGCTCAATATTTTACGTGATTTCTCATCCACACCACACAACTTTGAATTATTACATTTTAAAAAGAATGGACAAACTTAGGTCACCTCACTTTCCCTCAAGTCCATAAGTGTAATCCATGGAGCTTCACTTGGTTTAAGCACAGAAGGTTTTTTTGTGTCTATTGAAGATAAAACTCTACCAAAGGACATTTTGTTATCCCACCTAGAAAACTAAGGATCCCAATTTGAACGTTACTCTTCCCTTGCATTGTGGGGAATTAAAATTGGTAGGTTAGAAACATCTTGAATCCAACTGCCAGGATCAAATCCCTCACTAAATTCACTTTGGACTAATTTTTGCTGAAAAGTATTCAATTCAGCCCTGAAACAGCATCATTCAGATTTAATTCTGATCCATTTTTTATTATCTAAAATTGACACACTTTAAAAGCTGGTGAGCTAAGATTGTGAACATATATAGCTCAATTCAGCTGACAGTTGACATCATACATTACATTCTTACTTCATTCAGCCTTGAAAATAAAATTTTTTATGATTTTATAAAATTTCTACTAACATGAAGTTATGCGTATGAGTAAGTATCTTTTGAAAAACTTAGGTTTATTATATGAATTATTTCAAGCGTTAGTCTTTAAAATACTTTCATAAAGATATATTCTCTGAATGAGAATTTACTATAAATGGTTTTATTTATATTTGGAGTTAATTAAAGTGTGTTAGATTCAGTGTTTCTCTTTATTAAGGTCATCACTACTTGTTCTATAATTTATTAATATTTAACAAATATAAATAGTGTCTTAATCCAATCTCAAACTCGCTGATTCTAAACTGAGCTGTGCCAAGATACAGTAGTACCCTCTGCTCTGTTAACAAAGCTTTACTTAGGCTCCAAACTTTGTTTAATTTATGGCGTGCTGTAGCCCTGTACTAATTTCTAATGCAAGATTTTAAAATAAAGATGGCTAACACATTTACAAAATTGAAGTACACCAATTTTTTAGGTAGTAGTTGTATCATTAAATACTATTTTAGCATAAAATAATTTCTTCCTTCTTTTTCATTATTTCTGTCACTGTATGCTGCATATCTTACTTTTAATGTAATAATTCTTTTGCAGAAAAGTACGATATATTTCTTCGGCAAATCTTGCAAGCAACCAAAGGCTTCTTACGGTAGTACTAATAGAAAGAAAACAGACTGGTTGCAGTAATTACCTTTAAAATAGATTTTATTAATTTTTTTTGTCCTATTCAGGTAGGGACTTCCAATGAAGGTAACAGTCATTTGTCTCAACAGAGAAGAAACAATTCTTCAAGGCTCTTTTAAATACTAATTACAATACATAGATATTGTCAGAATTTATAACTTACAGAGTTTTTCCACTGGTCAGGAGCCAATCTGAGCTCAGACCAGGTTGCTCTGGGTGTTGTCCAGTTGGGTCTTGGAAACCTCCAAGGATGGAGGCGTTGCAACCACTGCACAACTTGTTCCAGTCCTTCACTGTCCTCATGGTGAAAAGACATTTTTATTGCAAGAGCTGATCAACATAAACATGTAAAACCTGCCAGCAGAATAACCCAGCTAAATAAAAATAGTTAAAATAGCACAGTACCAGGCAGTCGTACGTATTGCTTCCTCTATGTAGAAACATCAGTTAAAGAAATTAGGGCACTTGAAGAGAGAACAATCGAGAAGTCCAACCCTAAAAAAACTTGATAAAAAGTTTAAACTAAGAAAAACCTTTAAGATTTTTAACCTGTTACAGCTTTCACCATTTGGCTTTTTAATTAGAACTTTATATGCCTCCTTGTAATCAGAGAGCCACAGAGCTTGTTGATAACAGGGTCTTTAAAGACCTAATTTATTTTCATGAAGACTGCTAAGAGGACAGGGAAAAAGTAATTAACTATTATCTCTTTTTTCCCCTAATAACCATAAACTTATTAAATGACTAATAGTCAAAGTGTGGGCATGCAACACCCATTTAATCCTGAACACTTAAGGAGAAAATGTTTGAGTGAACAAAAAACAAAACTATTTACAGAACTGTGGTAATCCTCTGACGCCTTTGCATCAGCATATACATGCTGTTTCCCTTTGAAATGGACTGGAATTTAAATGGACTGAGGTTCTTTACAATTTTATGAATAACTTTTTAATAAGAGTCTATGAAGAACTTTGTCAGACTAATTTTTTCTCATGCTGTGCTCGAAAGCTCCCAGTTCCAATCATGGCGACTTTAGAAGAACAAATGTATTTATCATAAATAAAAACTTATTTAACTTAGAGTTTTTTGAAACCTGTTGATCAAGAATTTTGCTTTTGCTTTTACATGACATTATATACTGTATAAAGAACATGGCTAAACATTGATGTCTGTTCTACAAGTACATTTCTTGACTGAAAATAGATGTACAGAAGAGAAACTTATCAACCAAAACTTTAAGAAAGTCTATGAACTCATTCTTTAAGATCCTAAAATGCACATGAACTAGGTAATATGATTTCAGTAGCTGTTGAACATTATGAATCCCACAAAAACCTACTTAGTCAATCATTAGTGTATTTATACATCTCCAATCTGATAACAGTGAAAATTGTGAAAAACAATTGGGTGTTGTTTTGTTTCTTTTTTTCAATTTGTCACATGCACACTGCCATGAAAAAAAATATTGTAATAGTTCACCCATGTAATTTACATCATTTTATCTCCTTTTCATTAGCAAACTTCAGTATCATAATAATAACCAAAATGATAGTACAGGTCAGAATTTAGTTTCCATAAATTTGCTGCTGGTGGTAAGCAAGAGATGTAATCAAGAGAAAACATGTTTGAGAAGAAAAGATACCTCCAAAACTGACAAAAAGAAGACTAGACTAGATTTCTTCCAAAATAAACTGAGAAAAAATTATTCTAAGGACAATTTTAGAGAAAAAAAATATAATTGTACTTCTGAAAAAATATTGAATGAAAACTTATTGAATTAAAAGTAACCAAGTTTTTAAACATATTTAGTGTTTTAATTTAAAGACTGGGTGATCTCCCAAATGCATTCAAAGGTCATGAAAGTGAACCTTACCCCAGTCTTCTAAGCACACATATTTGGCATTATTTCCAGAGCCAGGATCTTTATCCAAGATAGCCCCTTCTTCTAATTTTAGGGAACTGCTTTGCAGATGTTTATCTGTGGACAGTGGTGACAGGAAAGTGCTCACAGGAAGTTTCAGTGTCCTTCCAGTTCCCCTGACATACCCTACTAAACTTTTCATGAGTTCAACCTCAGATACATGAAATGTTCTCTTTCCTGGAGATGCTATTGACTGCTTTGCCGAAGGGAGATGAAGATGCTTTGTTACGAGCACAAAAACGCTTCCTGAATAGTCCTTTGATGATTTCACTCTTAGAGGCAATCAAAGGATGGATTGAGCCTTAGGAACCTCCCCTGGCATCATGTGACAGAGATGCATTCAGTCAGACACAACTGAAAGTCCTTATGAAATATGTCTGTGACTCTGCCAAGTCATGCCAGGCAATATCCCCTTATGATCCAAACCCCATCCCTTTAAATATGATGTCACTTCAAGCTTAATTGGAATAACTTCATTAACTTGTGTGTATTTCATAAGACTTTCTCACAGGAAATGCTTGACAAGTTTAGGGGGTTTTTTTAATGAAATTAAAATTAACTGTTTCTATAGGATAAAGAAAATGCATTTAATATCTGAGAGGTCTTTGAAAAAGATTAAATCTAAAAAGAAATTATCATTAAAATACATTATTAAGAACATTTCCTCCCAGCCACAGGTTGGTTCAAGTAATATCACACTTATTTTATACATTGTACCAAGAAAGAAAATTTATAGCACATGTTTGGAAAGGATGGAAAATAACTGCAGGCAAAAATGTCTCATGTTAAGTTGGTGAAGACCAAGTTTTTGTTGGGTTTTTATTTTTCCTAAGTTGCCAAATGCTACATGTTCATTCAACTGAATTTTAGAGATCTGGGTATTTATTTCAGTTCACCTACCTTCTTCATTACTTTATTCTACCTTAAAGGAGAACAGCACTAATAAACTGAAGTAAAAATTATTAAAGTTGTAATTTTTCAGGAAAGCAACACAGCTAGAAAAACTTTACAGGCTTGAAATCATAAAAATGGTTCTGTTGAGTTGGAAAGGATTCTCTCAGGGCTATTTGCTTCCTACATTTGGTTTGTAACATTACTGATTTAATTATACCTTAAAGATAACTCAGTTATTATCATGAAAGTATTTAAGGATGGTTGTAGGATGACCATTTTCCTAATTATTCAGATATCAATTTTCCTTTTAAATTCACCTTGGACTGAAAAAACCTTTTAAATATAAAATATAAAATTTCTTGGGACAGTAAAAATGAAAAGGTTAATCCATGTTCAGAGAGAAGTCTTCATTCTTTTCCTGGAAATGTGGTACTAACCTGGTCCCTCCATTTCAGTAAACTATAATAGTCATTCATTTTAGAAGAATCTTGGAGATCTCTTCATGTATCCCTCTCTTTCACCAGGATCTCCCAGTGATTCCATTAATAGACAATTCAGATTACAGACACAATTTCGACCCTGAACTTGTAGGCAGGACTCATAAAATATACGAGTTTATCATTCAGAGCAGCAGCAGCAGCAGCATTCTCCTACCACAGGCTACATCTCCCAAGTCCTTAACATCAGTCTATAACCATAGATCTGAAAGAAATTTCCAGTGCTTCAGAGAAGGAAAATTATAGAATATGAACTAAGAACAGCTACTCTATTTTATTATTCTGCCAGATGTTAGTCTATGCCCAGCACAAAAATACATATGAATCAAAATTAATGCAACATCAGCCCAAGTAATTAGTTAATTCTTCATCTTCTTCCTCATAAGGTTCCATATAATTTTTGTTAATTGCCGCAGCATTGCATTACTGATTCACTTCACTTTACTAACTTAACTAATTCACATGAACTTTGATTCAATGATGGCCTTTAACACTTTAACAGTTTGTACTTTTTAATACATGCATTTGAATGATGACTTTTGCTCTCATCCCTGCCTCTGGCCTGCTGCAAAAATGAGATAGCTTCATCACACTCTGAGAAGAGTGTGAAATGTTGATATAGAAGAGTAGAAATATTGATTTAATCTGTTGTCTACAACTACTGTGTATGTTTTCATCCTTCTCATAATATTATCTGCTCTTTATAAAGTTTTCCCCACAAAGGTTATTAATTTAATTTAATCTATCTTTTACCTGATTAAAGATAGATTGCATGCAATACCTGTGGAATGTCTTCCAATCATTTTCTTCTTATCTCTTGTTTTCAACATTATGTCACTTCCTTCACCAGTGGTTATTCATTCTTTCTCTTTGAATATACAGACTGAGCTACTTGGCCACTCTCATATCAATGGCATCAGCCCTAAATTTTCCAGAACAAAATTAATTTAAATGTTACACTTTACTGTGAGGATATCCTACTATGCACAAACAACTTTGAAAGATCTAAAAAAAGGATTTCAAAGGAAAAGTGTTGTGTTGCTTTATAAAGGATGTGACACGGCCTTTGTCCAGCACAGATCCTTAGAAGAAATAACCTTTTTAATCTGTCATTTTAGAATTGTTAAAATTAATGACTGAATTCAATGTTTAAAGACATATTTAATTCAGAACAATCCATTTATACAATTCAAATCTCTAATGGGATCATACAAAAGTTAAATCTTCATATTTACTCTTATTTGACCATAATGGTTAGAAATGGAAGAAATCAATTTATTTTTTTTAACAAACTATTTATCAAAAGGTTTTCACCCTTCTGAGTGGAAAATGCAAGAACAAAATGTACTTTGTCCCTCATTTGGAAGGTAAGTTGTACATGAGCATATTTTTTTAGCTCCACTTATATAAACTATGATGCCACCTGTTTTGGCAATTTTTTCATAATAATTAACTTCTGAACAACAGGATAACAGTAGTAAAAATATTTTTACAGAATTATAGGAAGATCATATTACAAGGTCCTAATAAAAGTAATTGGCTCCATTTTATTGTCACATCAATCTCTGTAATTATTCTTTGTCTTGTCCCATTGTGACAAAATTACAATGGAAATGTGGCAGTGACTCAGTTTTGCCTTCTTCTTCCCATTCACCCAGACCTTAACAAAATAGAGTCTTTAGATAAATATGACATAGTTTTCTATCCCAATGAAAGTTATCAAACCAAAAAAAAATTTTACAATTGTGATATGCTTAGAGGTCCTGCTATATCAGATGTTGTCAGACAGTATGGGATAAATGGCTTTCTAAGACACTTTGCAGGTACAAACAGAATCTGTTCATAATAGGTAATCAAAAATATTAGGATGAGGAAATGGCACTACCCAATTACTTACAAATTTTAGAATTTTTTTTTTTTTAATGTTGACAAAAAAACAGAAAAAAATCAGGAAAGCAATGTTTGCAATCAATTATGTCTTGAAGCTGTGGTGACAAAAAGTTAACATTCTTCAAATTTTTGTGCCTTCACTTCTTTCATACTTTCTTGGTGGACATGAAATGATGTGTTTGTAAAGAATAAGTCCATTGGGTACTTGGAAGTCCATTCCGATTTCAGATTAAAAAAACTCTAAGCCCTCAGGCTTTCTGCTCTGAATTATTTTGTAGCCTACATCAAACTAGTTCATCGAAACGTGAAAATAACCATATCTGTATAAAATCATGACTAGCATGTGAATTTTCTTTTAAATCATTAACTTCTTTTATAAAAGTGCATACAAAAGACCATTCCTACATGCAACTCCTAGTGTAGTGGATACACCTACATTTAAATTATATAGCTCCAGATAGACTATAAAAGGCTATTTTCTTTACAGGTGGAGATACAGCGCAGCTTTAGTTATAAAAAAACCCAAATAATAATATTTTGTGGAACTACTGATCTCTAACACTGCTGGAAGCATGTTTATGTGTTCCAGCACTTTATGCACCATGTAGAGTTTATTTTATGTCAAAGTCCCTCTATGTTTATGCGTAGTTTTGTGTTCTTTCCTAAAAATTTTTATCCACCTTCCAGTCCATAATACTTTTCTTTAATGAAACTTGTACAAGTGTTGAAGGAAAAAATACGAGGTGTCTTTCAAGCTTAGAAAAGAATTATTGGATTGGTGGTCATTAATAATTCTGGACAGTTGTAAGTGACACCATTCTCTGCTGGAGCAGAATGTTCTGCTATTGGTGGCTCAGTCTCTAAAGTGTTTGCATAAATATTAGCAAGGGGTAGTGAGAAACTGTGGTGGGTTGACCTTGGCTGGATGCCAGGTGCCCACCCAGCCTCTCTATCACTCCACTTCCCAGCAGGACAGGAGAGAGAGTAAGGTGGAAAAATGTGGTTTGAGATAAGGCAGTTTATTTAAGGCAAAAAAAAAAAGGTAAAGCGAAGCTTGTGTGCGCAGAAGTGAATGATAGCAGGGTTTATTCTCTACTTCCCATGAGCACCGATGGTTGGCCACTCCCGAGCAGCAGGGCTTCAGCACACGTGACAGTTCCTCAGCAGGCAGCCATTGGAGACAATGAACGCCTGCCTTCCTGCTCTGCGCCTTAGCTTTTATATCTGAGCTGACATCATTTGGTATGGAATATCCCTTTGGCCAGTTTGGGTCAACTGGTCAGTTTGTGTCCACTCCCAGGATCTTGCCCT
>VXAY01004372.1:529707-563348 GCA_013399855.1 Oxyruncus cristatus | reverse complement strand
ACACTCTCATGCCCTTTATTTACTGTCCTCTGCCTTTGTCACTTGTCACAGATGAGCTACTGAGAACTTTTCTTCCAGTTTCTCCTTATTCCATTTGCCAAGCATTGATTTTCTTTTCCTTCTACCAACAGAGCTTGAAATTAATAATTTCTATTTTATTTTGTCATTTGTGTGCCATCAATACTGGCAGGGCTGGACCACAGGACAAGCCAAAACGTCCAGGGAGATGAAAGTCAGTGAGAGGGCAGAGAAAGCAGGAGCCTGGGATCGATGAGCAGATCATGGAGCAGATCACGGAGTGTTCTGCTCGACATTCCTCACTCCCTGGCTGCCACAGCAGTGATTTACTATAATTCCAGCTCCCTTGCAATGTGGCAGGACCCAATCTCAAACAGAGCAATGAGAAACACTTGCAGGGTGAGAATTCCTGATGCTCCACTGATGTCCCTAAACTGGACCTTCAGGAGAAGCTGCCAAGAAATGGGAAGAAGAACATGGGAGCAAGAAATGTGATCTCCAGGTGCTTCTTTTTCCTACTGTGCAATGCTGTGTGAGCACCCAGGGGTCTGTAAAGCTCCCACCCAGAGGTCTGAGGCTCCATTTACTTTTGGAATGGTGCTGGAGAGGACCCCAGCCTGTCTGTGGCACCAGCTTCTACTAGTTTCCATGTAAAAGTCGTTTCAATCAGATCTTACAGATGCACATTCTGTCATCTGTGAGCACAACCTTCCCAACTTGTTCCGTACCAGAGAGGGAAGATGATGGACAAGCTGTAAGGGAAAACAGGCTGAGCTGAGGGAGACCCTGGGAGGGCTGGAAGGTCAAGGAGCATTTCTGACTCTGCCCAGCACCTGCTCCCCACTGTCTCCACAAAAATCAATTCTGCATTTAATGATCTCTAAGGTCCCTTTCACACAGAGGTTTGCATTTTTCTGAGGTCAAGTAGATCGTGGATCATCCTTCACTCCCCGTGGCTGGCAGAAGAGACACCTAGAAGCCACATCTCTGGTAAGAAGGACAAGAGGGTAAGAGGATAAGGTGTTCCTTAAGGGATGGTTTGAGCAGCACATGGCAGATCTGGGAGCAGGGTGACTGCTGTGCAAATTGCCCTCTAGTGCACTGCACCATGTAACAGGGCAGTGTCTGCTAATCCCCAAGTCCCAAAGCTCCCTTGCTCCTTGTTCTCCTAAAGGCATTTATTTGGTGCTTTACCTGGAGACCAGTGAGCAATGTCATAGAATCACAGAACCATGGAATGGGTTGGGTTGGAAGGGGCCTTAAAGCCCATCCAATCCCACCCCCTGCCATGGGCAGGGACACCTTCCACCAGCCCAGGTTGCTCCAAGCCCCGTCCAACCCGGTCTTGGACACTTCCAGGGATCCAGGGGCAGCCACAGCTGCTCTGGGCAACCTGTGCCAGGGCCTCCCCACCCTCACAGGGAAGGATTCCTTCCCAATCTCCCTGCCCTCTGGCAGTGGGAAGCCATTCTCCTGAGAATCAGTACCAATGCACAACTGGGGCCCGTGCAGGACAGAGCTGGTGGGAGAGGAGCACAGCTTTCCCCTGCTGTGGGGACTGTGTGGTGTGTGGAGGTCTGCACCCTGCAACTCTGTCACCACTCATGTATTTCTTGTTGACTTTTCCATGAGCCAAGACAAGAGTGCCCTAATTTTCCTGAGGCCACAGTTTCCTGTCAGTTAACAGTGGATCTGAGCCTGAACATTCCCTTGGCAGAGCAGATACAGCCCAGCTCAGCTCCAAGATCCCATTTTGAAGGGACAATGCTGAGTTAACTTGAGCAGATACAAGTGACTTGTCACTGAACTTGCACTCCCAGCAGCCCTGGCAGAGAAAACCTGTTTCACTGACACTTCTCCCCCCGGCTGTGGTGGCCCCAGCACTGATGACTATGACTAGTTCACAAAAACAGGGCCATGATTTACGGAAAACAAAACTCATTATTTGCCCATCATCCCTGATCTGGTGCTGGGCACCACAGAAGTGGCTCCCAGAAACTCTGACTGATCAGATGATGAGGGATCTGGAGGGGTCATACAAGGACAGGCTGAAGGCACTTGGCCTGTTCAGCTGGAGAAGAGGAAACTGAGAGGAGACCTCAGTGGGGTCTTCAACATCCTCCCGAGGGGCAGTGGAGGGGCAGGTACCAATCTCTGTGAGCAGTGACAGGAGCCAGGGAATGGCTGGAGCTGTGTCAGGGCAGGCTCAGGTTGGATCTCAGCAAAAGGTTCTTCCCCCAGAGGCTGGTTGGCACTGACCAGGCTCCCCAGGGCAGTGGGCACAGCCCCAAGGCTGCCAGAGCTCCAGGAGGGTTTGGATGATCCTCTGGGGCACAGGGTGGGACTCTTGGGGATGGGGCTGTGCAGGGCTGAGGGTTGGACTGGATGATCCTTGTGGGTCCCTTCTAATTCAGGATATTCTGTGATTTCATGATTCTCTGATCTCTCCCAGCCTGAGGCTCAGAAGATGGAAATGTTTCCTGTAGTTGGCTTGGAATGTTTTTCTATCCACGTAAAGACCAATGTAATCAAATCAGATGTGTTTTGAATATGGAGCCATTGCTCCATCTGCTCTTCTCTGTGCCTCGCTCACAGGAACATCAGCATCACATCACAGCCTTCTGTGCTCAGCTCCATCCCTCCCTGTCCCTGCACACTCAGGATCGTGGGTAGGACGAGCCAACATTTAATTCAGGAAGAGCCTCCCTGTGGGGCCCATTTGTGTTAGAAATTAAGGAGTCACATCTGAGTGGGCAGAAGAGCAGTAAAGGTGCCAGAACTGTGCCCTGCACGCAGCAGCTTCTGGCAGAGCACTGCAGGCAGCCATAAACCACTTATCTGACCATTAGGGTTCAGAGAGCACACAAAAACTGCCTCTGTAGCACCTGGACATTTGACTTCAGGTGTTTATATTCAGCAAGCAACAAAGTATGAGCAAGCAGGAACCAGAACCTGAAACCTCTCATTCAGAGGGAGACACAGACCTCACTGATCCTCCCCCTGTCCTGCTGCAGCCCCCGCGGGAGCTGTGTGGTGGCACCAGCTGCACTGGGACATGGTTTGTTACCATGGGCATGGTAACTGGGGTCCCTACAGCTCACAGCTCTCCAGGCTTTGCACCCACATCCAAGCACTGCTGGGCTCTGCAGGAGCTGCAGACACGGCCACAAACACAGGGCAATCCTTTGGACACACAGAGGAGGATGCTGCACATCAGTTTATGCCCTGATAAACAAATGGTGCATTTGTTGTGCACTGAGAGGAAGAGCAGAAGTGACTTTGGGAGCCCCAATGAACCACACAGAATCATGGCAGAGACCTTACAGACCACCCAGTCCACCCACCATCGACCCAGCACCACCACAATCACCTCCAAAATGTGTCCCCAAGTGCCACTCCAGATCCTTCCTGAACACTTCCAGAGATGGTGAGGTCACCCCCTCTGTGGGCAGCTCATTCCAGTGCCTGACCACTCTTTAGGGGAACATTTTTTTTCTAGCATTTAATCTGAGCCTCCTCTGGCTCAACCTGAGGTCGTTCCCTCTCCTCCTTTCACTTGAGACATGGCAGGGATGGGCCCTACTCCCCCCCCGCCCCGGCTCCCCCCTCCTGTCAGGGAGTTGCAGACCCAGAAGGTCCCCCCTGAGCCTCCTTTGCTCCAGGCTGAGCCCCCCCAGCTCCCTCAGCCCCTCCTGCTGCTCCAGCCCCTTCCCAGCTCCGTTCCCTTCCCTGCACACGCTCCAGCCCCTCCGTGTCTCTTGTCTGAGGGCCCAGAACTGCCCCCAGGGCTGGAGGTGCCCCAGCAGTGCCAGCACAGGGACGGGCCCTGCCCTGGGGCTGGGACACAGCAGGGCTGGCACAGCCCAGGGCCATTGGCCTCCTGCCCCCCTGGGCACAGCCAGGCTCGTGTCCAGCCTCTGTCACCAGCACCCCCAGGGCCTTTTCCAGCTTTCCAGCCCCTCTGTCCCCAGTCTGGAGTGTTCCATGGGGTTATTGTGACCCAAGGGCAGGACCCAACACTTGGCCTTGTTGACCCTCACACCGCTGACCTCGGCCCATGGATCCAGCCTGTCCAGAGCACCGTGCAGAGCCTTCCTGCCCTCCAGCAGATCCACAGTCCCACCCAGCTTGGTGTCAAGTCACATTTGCCTCTGAGTTTCTTAAAATTAAAGGCATTTATGGAGAAGAATCACCTGCATTCCCCATCACCACCCTCACCCTTTCTGTGGAGGGTGTTTAGTGTATACAGGGCCCATTTATATCAAAGATTAGTTGGATCTTGAAGCTTTGTTTTCAATTTTTATGACTTCAGTTTATTTTTCAAACATTTTCAGGCTTTGTTTGAACAGGTCCACGTCATCTGGGAGGTGCCCCAGAGGTACCTGCACAAGAAGAGAAGGTCGGATTAAAAGGAGATGTTTGAGGACTGAATGTGTTAAAACCACTGCTGAGGCTGCAGTGGTTATGTTTAGTCTCTGAGGTGTTTCTTTATGTTAAAATTGCAACATCTACAAAAAAACCGGACGTTTCCAGGAGTGCAGGCACAGCAATTATTGTTCATGCACAGGTTCCGTACCCTCCAGTGGGGTTTTTGTACAGGTCCTGGGTTTGTGTGGCAAGGCTTTGGTAGTGGGGGGGCCACAGGGGTGGCTTCTGTGAGAAGCTGCCAGAAGCTTCTCTCATATCCAGTGGAATCAATTCCAGCTGCTCCAGGATGGACCCGCCACTGGCCGATGCCGAGCTCGTTGGTGATGATGGCAGTACCTCTGGGATACCGTGTTTAACAAGAGGAAAGGCTTCTGGGGAACAGCAGATGGAGAGAGGAGTGAGGATGTGTGAGAGGAACAGCCCTGCAGACCCCCAGGGCAGTGCAGAGGGACGGGCAGGAGGTGGTCCAGGTGCCAGAGCTGAGATTCCCTGTCAGCCTGAGGTGCAGCCCATGGGGAGGCAGCTGTGCCCCTGCAGCCCCTGAAGGACCCCACACTGGAGCAGAGGAATGACCAAAAGAGGCTGTGACCCCATGGAAAGTGACCCCAAGGGAAGTTACCCCATGGGAATTGTGTGCTGAGCAGCTCCGGGCAGGAGCTGTGTCCCAGAGGAGAGAGGAGCCCACACTGGACCAGGCTCCCAGCTGGATTGTGACCCCACAGGGCAGCCAGTTCCTGAAGGACTGACCCCATGAGAAGGGCCCCACACGGGAGCAGTCTGAGGAGAGCTGTCTCCTGAGGGAGGGACCCCACACTGGAGCAGGAGAGGAGTGTGAGGAGTCTTCTCCCTGAGGAGGAAGGATCAGCAGAGACAACTCGTGATGAACTGAGCACAGTCCTGATTCCCCACCGCCCTGTGCCCCTGGGAGGGAGGAGGGTGAGAAAATGAAGAGTTTTAGGCCCACCATAACATGAAACAAAGACAAACAAGAAAAAATCATCGTGTCCCATGTTATCTCCTGCAGACTCAGAGGGAGGACAGGGAAAACTGGTGGAGCTGGAGGTTGAAGGCACAGCCTGGGAAGTCACACATGAGGTCAAAGCCATGCAAGTCTCCCAGAGGACCTGTGACTAATGCAGGTGTGAGACCTGGCATAAATCTAGGCCTGGACTTTTATCACTTCACATGAGTCAGGCCAGTTTTAACCTCCAGGTTGTTCTGCCCACTTTAGAGATGCTCAACCTCCCCCTGCATGAAGAGTTAAACCTGTTCCTATTTCAAAGGAGAAAGGGCCTCTCCTGAGTGGGGCTGCACTCCCAGGAAGGGTTTTGCTCTCCCTGGGGGCCTGGATGGGTTCTCTGCTCCACCTCCAAGCCCTTCTGTGGCTTTTTAAGACCTGGGAGCTTAAAGCAAACATTGCCCCTGGACTGGAATTAGCCCTGACAAATCTCCCTGTTCCAATGTTTAGGTATTAATAGAACAGCGAAGCTGAACATGGGGCTGTTTGATGAAAGCAAACACATCCTTTAAAGAGCCAGACAAAGACCTGTGTTTTCTAATTAGCCAAGGTAATCCCAGACACAGTGAGCTGTGTTCTCCACGAGGCTCCGGGGCCTCCAGGCTGCTGAGCACAGATGTGTCATAAACAAAACCTGCACCACAACAGACCTCCTTCACAGCCCATGTGGCCCAGCTCAGGGGCTGCTCCCTGTGCCTTTCGTTCAGCTGGTGGTCCAAAGCTCAGAATCCCTCCCTCAGCACCTTCTCCACTGCCAATCCATCAGGAATCTGAATTGCTTCCACTCCTGGAGCTGGACCAGGCTGTGGCTGACTGCTCAGCTCAGAGCTGCAGGTGGGAAGGGTGGACAAATCACCCCTGGATCACAGAATCTGAATGGTTGGTTGGAGAAGACCTCCAAGATCATGAAGACCAACTTACAACCAAATCCCACTATTCCCAAGAAACCATATCCCCAAGTGCCACATCTGCTCAGTTTTTGAACACTTCCAGGGACTGTGACTCCACCACTGCCCTGGGCAGATGTGTAACCCAAATGGGGGCACCAGAGACAGAAAAGTAATAATCAGGTTAACTGATGTTGAAAGGAGCTCCAGAAGGTCTCAGATGAAAATCCCTTTTAAAGTCCAGCCAGGGTCAGCTAATCAGGTTTGTACAGATGAGTTTCAGCTGATCCCAGAGATGAGATTGTGCAGCATCTCTTGGTCTCTATTCCAGCAAACTCACCTTTACTTTGGGAAATCATAAAATCATAGAATGGTTTGGGTTGGAAGGGACATTAAAGCTCATCCAGTCCCACCCCCCTGCCATGGGCAGGGACACCTTCCACCAGCCCAGGTTGCTCCAAGCCCCGTCCAGCCTGGCCTTGGACACTTCCAGGGATCCAGGGGCAGTCACAGCTGCTCTGGGCAACCTGGGCCAGGGCCTCCCCACCTTCACAGGGAAGGATTTTTCCCCAATATCTAAGCCAAATTTCCCCTCTTTCAGTGTGAACCCATTCCCTCTTGTCCTGTCACTACAGTTCCCAATAAAGGGTCCCTCTCTGGCTTCCTTGTGGGCCCCTTCAGATACAGGAAGGGGCTGTGATGTCTCCACACAACCTTCTCCAGGCTGGAGCCCCAGCTCTCTCAGCCTGTCTCCATAGGGCAGGTGCTCCAGTCCCCATATCAACTTTGTGGCCTCCTCAGGACTTCCTCCAACAGTTCCAACAAATTTTCTTCCACTTTTGGGTTGAATTTCCTACTTTCTTCCTTGTGCCCAATGGCTCCTCTCCTATCCCTGTGCACCTCTGAGAAGAGTCTCTACATCTTTTGATTACAGAGGTGGAACAGCACCTTCTGTTCTCTGGCTGGGCAAGCACAGTCCCCTGAACATCTCCTTGGATGTCCCACCCTACCACTGACCACCCTGACACCTCCTCTGCACTGGATCCTGTGTGTGCACATGTTTCTTGTTGGGGAACCCCAAACTGGACCAGGCACAGCAGCTGGAACATCACCAGAGCCAGGGGCAGCCAGAGAGTAAAACCCCCACATCCATGTCCCTGCACACGTGTGCTCACACTCCAAAAAACATGGTGTCTGCTACATGGCCTCTCCTCAATATTGGGGCAGTTTGGGGGGACACAATGGAAGGGAGAGATGGAGCCATTGGAGAGTGTCCAAAGGAGGGACACAGAGATGGGGAAGGGCCTGGATTTGAAGGCGTGTGAGGACACTGAGGGCACTTGGTGTGTTCAGCTGGAGCAGAGGAGACTGAGGGGAGACCTCAGTGCAGTTCCAAGTGCCTGGGCAGGGGCAGAGGAGGGGCAGGGACTGAGCTCTGCTCTGGGGGGACCAGGGACAGCACCCAGGGAATGGCTGGAGCTGTGTCAGGGCAGGCTCAGGTTGGATCTCAGCAAAAGGTTCTTCCCCCAGAGGCTGGTTGGCACTGACCAGGCTCCCCAGGGCAGTGGGCACAGCCCCAAGGCTGCCAGAGCTCCAGGAGGGTTTGGATGATCCTCTGGGGCACAGGGGGTGACTCTTGGGGATGGGGCTGTGCAGGGCCAGGGGTTGGACTGGATGATCCTCGTGGGTCCTTCCAGCTCAGCACATCATGTGATTCTGTGATCCTGTGATGCTGTGGGTCTGTGATGAGCTCTGTCCCAGGGGTGCTCTGGGAGGGAGTGTCTCACATCACAGACAAACACTACCCTCACACAGAGCCCTAAATTTATACCTTGACCCCATCACCAATGAAAATGCCAGAGATCCTTTTAGCCAGCAGAGCACGACATTATCCTTCTAATTCCTAGGGGTTGCCAAGGGTTAGGCAGGCCTTGAACCGGCTGGCCAGAGGAGAGATGGCAGGGAAAAGGCCCTGTCCAACCCCCAGTACCCACCTTGCAGAGAAATGCCCCAAGAAAAGAAGTGGTCCCAGGTACCCCTCAGTGTCCTGGTAGGGTGGGCGGGTGCAGAAAACAAGCCACAGCCAAAGGCATGAGGAGGGCAGGATTTTGTGCCTGACAGGAGGGTATGGGAGAGAGGGGTGAGAGCTGGAGAGCTGGGACATGAAGGCTGGGAAGTGCATGGACAGGGCTGGCAGCTGAGCAGTGTGAAGGGGGGGAGTGGAAGCCTGTGAGATGGGGGACACTTGGAGTAGAGAAGCTCATCTCCTAAAGCCCATTTTCTAAATCCAAAAGAAGACACATGCGATTTCCTCCTGGTTATTGTCTAAATTTACAAGCACAGTGACACAGGGCAGAGCAAACAGCAGCACTGCCAACCTGTAATAGAGACGGATGACAAACATATTTAATGAATTAAAAGATGATGAAGCATTGCTGACAAAGCAAACACCCACCGATTGCTCACACTGGCACTGATCTATGTGACACCACAGCCCCTGACAAAGGCTCCTGCAGATCAGTCACAGCACGACCAGGCAGCCCCAGGGCTCTGAGGGATGAAGGGCACTGGATTGGGCAGAGAGATGGATTCAAGGCTCCTCAGGCACATCTAGTGATGGGAGCTGAGACAGCAAGGGTCTGCTCAATGCAGGAGACTGTTCCCAGACTCTTAAAATCATGGAATGGTTCGGGTTGGAAGGTGCCTTAAAGCACGTCTCGTTCCACCCCCTGCCATGGCCAGGGACACCTTCCACTAGCCCAGGTTTGTTCATCTCAGCACTGAGACTTTATGGTGAGATGTCCAGACTGTTGGTTGTCTGCAGGATGGAGAGTCAAAGCTGAGCCAGGCTGCAGCTTCTGGGAGGGAAGGAACAGATTTCCTGAGCCATCCCGTGTGACAGAATCACACAGAATCAACCAGGTTGGAAAAGACCTCTGACCTCATTGAGTCCAACCTTTGAGTGCTCAGCTGGGAGCTCAGAGCAGAGCTGCTGTTGAGACACAGGAATAAGCAGCAAAAAAACTAATGGGCTCATGGCTTGGCTGATTCTGGGGATTTAGGAGTGGATTGGATTTTCCTGGACTTCAAGGTTAAAGACAAACCCTTTTTTGTGCTCATATTGGGTTGCTGTAGGCTTACCACCCCAAAAGTAGGCTCAAACAGAGGTGGAAGCCCATGGCTTATACTGTGGCTTGGGCAAGGGCTGAGCTTCACTGCAATTGTGCTCAGATCTAGCACAAACTTGGGGTTGGAGTCTGATTCTTTGGGCATGTAGAGACTTGGTGACAAGGCTGGGTCATGCTGAAATTAAATATTCAGCCTAGGCCATGATAGGGCTGTGGGAGATGATCATAAAGGTCTTTTCTGATATAAATGATTCTGTGATTCCATGACAGTCCTCATGCTGGTTTAAGGCTGGGTGCTCAGGCTTTCTTTGGGCTTCACCTGAGGCACCCTCAGAGCTGAAGGCTGGGTTAAGCCTGGCTCTGACTGTGGTTTTGGGGGCTCAGCTGCCAGGGCTGGGCTGGGCTGGGCTGCCTGTGGTGGGGTTTCAGGTGCCAAAATGGGCAGGTACAGTTTTGCTGTGTATTAAACCTGCTGTGATTGCACATTGCCCTGGTGTGGGGCCAGTGGTGCCTTAAACACCATCCAGCCCCCTGCTATCCCAGTTCCTCCTCCAGCACTCCACGCCCAGCGCTGTCACTGTCCCCCCAGAGGCTGTTTGGGGATCAGCCTCTCTGGCTATTCGGGGAGTTTCTTTCATGTCTTAGATCTCATTCACAGCCTGATCCACAAACAGCTGAGGGATAATTTGGCATTTGGAGCATTGGAGGGGGGAGGGGAGTGGTGGAAAGGGAAAGGCAGGAAGGCATTTGGGACCCAAACGTTGTGCTGTCACTGCTGCCACAGCTTTTGGATCTTGAAGCCTTGGTGTGGATTTCAAACACAGAGCCTCAAATCTCCCCTGGATGGAAGGATCACTCCGGAGTCTTTCCAATTCCTGTGCTCCAGTGCCAGCACAGGCTTTCCAGCCTGTGTCTGTGGCAGTCTGCACAAAGTTGGAGCGTTCCCTGGGGAGACCTGGAATTCAAACCCCAGCAAAGCTCTGGAGCAGGAAGGGGCACCCCCAGCCAAAACTGGGGTCCCCTTGCCATGCCCAGCCCCACGGGGCAGTCCATCACTTTGCTCCCACCAAGGATTCACAGCCCCCGCCCAGTGTCACCATGAACAGCAGGACAGGCTTTGCTGGGGGAGCAGAGCCCTGCCCAAGGGGAAGAGGAGTCGTCCCACCCCTCAGCCCCTCTCCCTCCCCACTGCTGGAGCTGGGAAGCTGAGACACCACCTCCTTTCCTTCCAAGGTGGAGAAAGGGCTGGAAGCACAGCAGCAGCCCAGGGCAAAATTTGTCCCGTGTCTGTGATGCTGCTCTGATTGACACTCTGCTTTTGTTACTGTGGGTGCTCAGATCTGCTGCTGGAGCACCAGTACAGCCCACCAGGAGTCTGACTGTACTGGAACCAGCCAGAGACCTGCCCCACAGCTCCTCTAGCAACTCCTGCTGGCTGAGGAGAAGTGGAGCTTTTAGAGAGGCAAATGCACCTTCCAGTGCTGTGCCACTTAAAGAACCCCCCTGCCCTGAGAGCAGAGTCTTTGGTTGGTGCCTGCAGAGCCTGTTCTCGAGGGACCAGGGAACACCAGAGCTGGGAGATTTTGAGATGCTGCTCCTGCTGAGTCAGGGGCACCTGCAGGAGGCTCCTGATTCCATACTGAGGGCACAGGGAACACCAGAGCTGGGAGATTTTGAGATGCTGCTCCTGCTGAGTCAGGGGCACCTGCAGGAGGCTCCTGATTCCATACTGAGGGCACAGGGAACACCAGAGCTGGGAGATTTTGAGATGCTGCTCCTGCTGAGTCAGGGGCACCTGCAGGAGGCTCCTGATTCCATACTGAGGGCACAGGGAACACCAGAGCTGGGAGATTTTGAGATGCTGCTCCTGCTGAGTCAGGGGCACCTGCAGGAGGCTCCTGATTCCATACTGAGGGCACAGACCCTGAGCCTGCCCAGCGACGTGCTCCTGCTCAGAACAGATGCCAGTGCTGCTCCTGCCCATTTGTGTCCCCCAGCTCCTGATGCTGTTTGTCTGACCAGTTGACAAAGTTTTATGGAGCAGAGAGCACTGCTCTGCTCTGGAGACAGGCTGGGAGAGTTGGGGGTGTTCAACCTGGAGAAGAGAAGGCTCAGGGACATCTCACTGTGGCCAGGTTGGATGGGACACTGAGCTGGTCTAAGTGGGATGTGTCCCTGCCCATGGTGGCCAGGGACATGGTAGAGGAGCTTTAAGTTCTCCATCAACCCAAACCATTATGAGTTATGAGTCTATGGCCTTCCAATACATTAAGGGAGCTTAGAAAAACGAGGGAGAATGACTTTTTAAATGGTCAGAGGGAGATGGGACAAATGGGAATGGTTTTAAACTAAAAGAGGGAAGATTTAGATTGGCTGTTAAAAAGAAATTCTTCCTGTGAGGGTGGTGAGGCCCTGGCACAGAGGAGCTGTGGCTGCCCCTGGATCCCTGGAAGTGTCCAAGGCCAGGTTGGACAGGGCTTGGAGCAACCTGGGCTAGTGGAAGGTGTCCCTGCCCATGGCAGGGGGTGGAACAAGATGAGATTTGAAGACCCTTCCAACTGAAGCTGTTCTATGATTCTCTGCCTTGCTCACTCCACATGTGCAGGACAGACCTGTGCAGAGGAGCTGGGGAAAAAACAATACTCTTTGGTGACACCATTTCTACAGGAAAGGCCCTGTCTGTGCACTGTCTGTGCATCCCCCCTGAGGCTGTGACAGTCCCAGTGCCACCAGACAGTCACTGTGGCATTTGCCAGACACGACACAGCTCCGCAGATGCTCCTCATCCCGATGCTGTGCCTGTGGCTCCTCCTGCATCCAGCTCTGAGGAGACAGATTGTTCTGCAGCACCTGTGATTTATTCAGCTGCCTCCTTGAAGGAGGTGTTTCACAGCTTTCCTGTGGCTGCCGGCACATCTGCTCAGGCTGAGCACTCAATAAAGCCTGTCTATAAATACAAAGGCCAGAGGGAAACATGCCCTGACAATGGAACTGAGCAAAAAGGGGGAAGCTCTAGGTCCAGGAGACAAACAGAGACAGAAACACAACTCCAGCAGGAGCTTTGGGTGGGCATGGCCAGGGGAGCCCTGCAGGGGTCAGTTCTGCTCAGTGATTTTATTTATGACATTGATGATGGACTAGAGATGTGCTTAAAAATTTGAGGGTGAACCAGAGCTGGAAGGAGCAAACAATTCAGGGAGCACAGCTGGAATTCCAAACCAACCTCAATAAATAAAGATCAACATTGCAAAATAAAGGAGAGAAAATTCAGAAAAAAATAAAGGGGAAGCTCAGGGAAGAGAAAATGTGAAAAAGCAAAAGGAGAATAGCTGGGGAGGCTGTGACACAGGGCCATGGCAGGTATGAGCCAACATGTGAGGTTTGTTATTTCCTGTGGAAAAGTCTCTTCCCCCTCCAAGAGTCAGAGCTCAGGACTCACTCTCTCACCGTGGGTTCATGGAGCAAGAGGCCAGTTCTGCCTTGCCCACAGAAAGAGCAATTTCTTCAAGCTCACAAGGTGAAAAAGTGGCAAAGTGATGCAAATGATCCCAGTGTTCAGCTCTCATCCTCCCCACAGAGCCCTGAACCCCAAGACCTGCAACTTGAGAACATCATTCAGCTCTTTGCTCTGTGTGACCAGGGACAGCACCCAGGGAAGGGCTGGAGCGGTGTCAGGGCAGGCTCAGGTTGGATCTCAGCAAAAGGTTCTTCCCCCAGAGGCTGGTTGGCACTGACCAGGCTCCCCAGGGCAGTGGGCACAGCCCCAAGGCTGCCAGAGCTCCAGGAGGGTTTGGACAATGCTCTGAGGGACAGGGTGGGATTGTTGGGGTGTCTGGACAGGGCCAGGGGGTGGATTGAGGGTCCTTGTGGGTTCCTTCCAGCTCAGGATATTCCATGATTCCATGATTCCCTTGCCTGTTTTCTGTTTGGGAAGGAGCCCAGGCTGTGATGACCCACCAAGTTACCAATGGAATCCTCCACTGGGCGTTTTCACATTTGGATGGTCTTGGCAATCCAGGGGGGAAAACCAAACATCTCTTCCCCTGCATCCCTCCATCTGCTGAGCCAGGAACGGACCCAGGCCAGCAGGAATGGAAGAAATCACAAGGGCTGGACAAGTGTGTCCCTGCTGCACTTTTCCAGGTGCTCTGAACTGGGAGTGGCTCAATGATCCCATTTTCCCAGAGGACCCTGTCCCCAGCGTCTGTGGGACAGGAACACAGCACCCACCTGCTTCAGGGCTGCTCTGATCCCTACAAACTGCTCTTCCTGGTGCTCATTAGTCAGGAACAACTGAGGACATGGACCTCGGAATGGCTGATCACAGGACAACAATGGAAGCAACATGGAAGCAACTTTTAATTGCAGCCCCAAAATGAAAGAGTGGAGTAATTCCAGCAGAGCAGGGACTGACTCTCTCCCTCCACCTGCCTCTCACTGAGCTCTTGCCAGTCATTCCTGTTAAAGAAGGGCTAAAATTCCATCAAACATTCCCTGAATGCTGAACAAGAAAGAATGGGTTGGATGCTGAGGAACAGTGAGAGTGTGGGGTGCTTTTTTTTTTAATCTAGTCAGGCTAGGAGGGATATTGCTCCCTATAAATACACTGCAGGGAACTCCAAGGAGGAAAAGGGCCATTTAAGCTAAAAGCAATATTATCCCAAGAATATGGGGCTATAAACTGACCAGATATAAATTCAGGCTAGAAATTGGAAGAACAGCTGGTTAATGAGGGTCTGGTACAGCTTCACAGATGGCAACAAAAAGAAAGACAGGAGAAAGGGGAGGAAGGAAGGGAGGGAGGAAGGAAGGAAGGAAGCAAGGAAGGAAGGAAGGAAGGATCCAGTTTTGAGTTGGAGCTTGCTCATGAAGGGGATATATGTGAAGGAACTTGATAATTCAGTGTCTGAGATAACCAGGGGCTGGAGGTGATGATGCTGAAGGTCCTTTATATATGAGCCGAAGAGGATTTCTCATTTAGATCAAAGGTCCCCTTTTTCCATTCCTCATCAGCGCTCCAAGGAAGCTCAGAGAGGTACACTCTGATCCCAGAGCCCAAATCCAGAGGTAAAGCTGCTGCAGGGACCCTGAGGTGACAGGGTTAAGGGCAATTGCCAATATACCAAGCTCTACCAGAAGATCTTGCCGTGGGTTAGGGAGAAAGGCTCTGGATAAACAATGATGCACTCTGCAGACATCTCTGCAGCCCAAAATTCCCACAGAACCCTTGGAGTGCAGGGTGGGAGAGAAGTCCCTCAGCAGGTGAGGTCTGGAGGGTCAGTGGGACAGCATTGGGGCTGAAAATCTCCCAAGACGGGGAGTGAGATGAGGGAGGAAACTGCTGTCCTGGACTACTGAAGTTCTCCCAGCCTTACAGGGCAGCTGGGCAGGAGTTCTCAGGTGTTTGTGACATGGGATACAGAGGCTGGAGCTCTCCCAGAACCAGGGGAGATTAAGCCATGACCACAGAATCCCAAAATCCCAAAATCACAAAATGTGCTGAGCTGGAAGGACCCACAAGGATCATCCAGTCCAACCCCTGGCCCTGCACAGGCCCATCCCCAAGAGTCACCCCCTGTGCCCCAGAGGATCAGCCAAACCCTCCTGGAGCTCTGGCAGCCTTGGGGCTGTGCCCACTGCCCTGGGGAGCCTGGTCAGTGCCAACCAGCCTCTGGGGGAAGAACCTTTTGCTGAGATCCAACCTGAGCCTGCCCTGACACAGCTCCAGCCATTCCCTGGGTGCTGTCCCTGCTCCCCCCAGAGCAGAGCTCAGTCCCTGCCCCTCCTCTGGCCCTGCCCAGGCAGTTGGAACTGCACTGAGGTCTCCCCTCAGTCTCCTCTGCTCCAGCTGAACACACCAAGTGCCCTCAGAGTCCTCACACGCCTTCAAATCCAGGCCCTTCCCCATCTCTGTGTCCCTCCTTTGGACACTCTCCAATGGCTCCATCTCTCCCTTCCATTGTGTCCCCCCAAACTGCCCCGATATTGAGGTGAGGCCGCCCCAGGGCAGAGCAGAGCAGGACAATCCCCTCCGTGTCGATGCTGGGCCTGGTGCCCCCCCAGCTCAGCACATCCCTGCATGCCCAGCCCAGCTTCTGTCGCCATGGCAACAGGGAATTACTGCTAAACACGGATGGATGAGCACTGCCACCTATATCCCCCTCCTTTAAACTGCCCAGTAATCTCAATTACCCACCCAACCCTTCCAAGAAGCAACGTCTCCATCAAGTTGGGCTTTACAGTGCACAAAGAGTTTTCATTTTTCCATTTGCCGAGTCTGTCACCCAGGAGTGCAGCTAATTTATGAAGTAAACTCCCCTTGAGTGGTGTTACTAATGCTCCTAAGTGACTTTAACACGCAGTGAAAGCACGTGCAAAAATATGCTTTGTAAAAGCAGGTTTAGAGTCACTTAAATGCACACAAGAATGCACCTTGTGCTGCTGCCTCCTCTTTTGGTTTCCATATACAAAAAGCAAAGGCAGCTTTCTCCACTTGTATTTTTTATTTACTGTAAAAAAAAAAAAAAAACAAAAAAAAAAAAACAGTGAGAAGGAAGACTAAGGGGGCTGAGTATTGAACAGAGAGAAGGAGAGCAGCATGTTTTATGTCTCTGCAAAAAGCAGAATCCACAACAAGAGAAAAGGGCTCTGGGCACAGCAGGCAGACAAAGAGAGGGACCAGGAGACACGGGAAAAAGGAAAGCCACCAGAGTTTCACATGATGGGATGATACAGAAACGACTCATTAAAAATTCTGTTTCAAATGGGTTTTGAAAGAAATTCGGGGGTTTGTCTAAACCAATTTTTGTGAGTGTGTGTGGAATACGCAGATGCTCCAAGGGAATGTTCTCCTGGCTGAGCTTGCCAGGGCTGAACTCCAGTGCTGGCACAGCTCCTGCCTGTCCTGCATGGCCAGGGCTCCTCCTGCCACCCTTTGCCTGTGCCCTGTGACCCCGGGAATGCTCCTCACCACCAGGGACTGACAGCAACAGCCTGAAGGACACTCCAACAATAGCATTTCAAAATACATTGGCCAAAAAAAAATGGTTTAGATTTTCCTCACAACTTTTGCATTTGCAATTGAATTTATCTCGGTTTGGGGTTTTTCGTTGGTGTTTTTTTGGTTGGTATTTTTTTTGTTGTGATTTTCTTTGCAGTTTAATTTATCTGGATTGTTTTTTCCGTTTTTGTCAGGATTTTCTGTGGGAAGAGACTTCTTTGCTTGCTGCTCAGTTAACAACCGTGGTGTCTCCCCAACACATTTTGTCAGCACTGTTTGACCACACATGAATTATTGATTTGGAGTCTGGCAAAGCCTCGTACACCAGGGACTCGATACAATGAATTTCCAGATAAATCTTGGTAGCCCAGGGGAATGACAGACATCTAATGGACTTCCAGGGCAAGTTCAGCTGTGGAGGTCAGAATTTCAATTTCTCCCATATTTGACAGGCACACTCAGCTAAACTGGGGAAATGATAATGAGAATTCCAAGACACTTGGAACAGCCATCGCTGTGCTCTCCTCCCCCACTGCTCTGCCTGAAAAATGGCTTCTTAATGTATTTTTTTTATAATAAACTTAACGTCTTCAGATTTTATTTCCCACTTGAGGTCTAAATCATCTTTGCCATAAATGTAAAACAACGAAGCCAATTGTTTGGTGGGGCAGGTTTACAATAGATCATTACAATGATAATTTAGAGACCTGGGAAGTTTTTCTTCGCTATGAATTTGCTCAGCTCATTACCGAGGCAAGGCTGCAAAATCAGGAGATTCCCACTGGAAAATGGCAGCAGTGGAAATCTACCCAAGAGCCATGGGCTGGTTTTTATTGCTTTGCTACACTGCAAAAAGACGGTGCTTTTAAACAGGGGATGGATGGCCCACGTTTGATCGCACGGCAGAGATCCTGGGGGGGCTGAATTAGGCAGGACAGGTGGTCCAACACCTCCGCTGGGCAGGGGAGGGGCAGCCCTGGGTATCTCACCCCTCTGAAGCTCTGAGATCCCTCTGGACCTCATCTCCTAAACCTAAACACTGGGTGAGGAGCAGCATGGGGAAAGACAGTGAAATGTTCAGGTGGGAAACCAAGGCATAGAGGAACTTGTGCCAACACTGACCTATGGCCACTGGAAAAACTTGGGAGGCATGAAAGGTGAGGGACACCTGGCATGGAATCCATTTATGTTGGAAATGAAGATCTTCAAGATCATTGAGTTCAGCCTTTGAAGACCAGGACCCATTTGTGAACAGGAAAATAAAGCAGTCTGGAAATATAGAAAGGGGAAATTTGGGTCCTCTTGGGCAAATTGCAAAGGGGAACTGAAGTCCAAGAGCTAAACCTCAGAAAACCATAACAATTAATAGATATAGAGGAATATTTTAGACATAATAAATAGCCATTAGGAATATTTTAGACAACATTTTACATTTTACAAAGCCAGGAGGCAGATATGTCACTCACTACAGTCATAGAATCATGGAATATCCTGAGTTGGAAGGGACCCACAAGGATCATCAGTCCAACCCCTGACCCTGCACGGGACACCCCAACAATCCCACCCTGTCCCTGAGATCATTGTTCACTTCACTATTTATTATTGTAATGAAAATGGAGGAGCTCCCAAGCCTTTACTGCCTCTGAGTGTGTTCATAAACAAATAGCTGCTGTCTGATTTTAGTTCTTAGTGGAATAAATGTTTGTTCAAAGCATTTGGGATGTTAAAATAGAAAGCTGCAAACATGGCTTGAGGTAGAAATGGGCTCTATGAGTTGATGAGAGGGGAAGGGATGGCTCAGAGAATGGTTTAGCTCCAGGTCTGGTGGAGGTTGGAGTTGTGCCCCATCTCTGTGGGCTCAGTCACCTCCTGCATCACCCTGCACAAAAAGGTGTCACACAGGGACCTCTGCAAAAGGCTGGGGAAGAGCTGACTCAGGTCCGTGAGATGGTCCCTGTGATCTGTGTCATTCTCCCTGGAAAATACCAACAACCCTCAAAGAAAAGAGCTGCCCAGATCCTCTCTCTGGCAGCTGTAACCTTTACATCCTAACACAGACTAAAATCTGAAGTCACCCAGCAGGAGAAGGACACTCTGAAGCTTTTGTTATTGGCTTGTGCACAGCTCTGGGCCTGGCAGTGTCTCTGATCTCCTCCAAGTCCCAGACGTGTCTGTGGTGCCCCACCCGGAGTGATGTGACACAGCAGATGAATCACTTCTTGTGTTCTGGTGGTCTGCAGTCCAAGGAGAGCCAGACTTTGAGCTCAGGCCCAGCTGGGATGAGGGTGCAGACCAAGCAAGGGTGTCCTCTCCTCTCCTCTCACAGGCTCCTGGCTCTCAGAGTCTGTCAGACTCAGCTTCAGGTCCAATTGGATGAGGTTCAGAGTGGCTGAGATGTAGGGAAAGAAGGAACATGACTGAGCAAACCCAAGCCAGGACTAGTCAAAAGAGAAGAGATCCATGCCTGGGAGAAGTTCTGAGATCAGAGAAAGTTGGTAGCAGCTCAGGCAACATCCCACTCTTGAAGCAAACGGGACCACACACAGATCTCCTGTAATGAAGGTGCAGAATCCAGACTGATGGCTCTGGCTCTCCTGGGTCAAGATTATTTCATTATCATGTGGATCCAAATCATTTCATTATCACTTTGACAACAGAAGTCCAGTTCTAGGACAGTCCATAACTCAGGAAAAAGATTGCAGCACATCAGTGGATGTGTTTGCTGCAGTGCCTTTGCCTTCCCCAGCTCCCACCAGAGGAGTTTTGTCTCCCCATCACTCACTTGCCGACCAGGGGGTGTCTGTAAAACACAGTCACTGCTGCTGACAGGCTGTGAGCGCTCCTTTGCTGAGGCAGCAGGAGGAGGATGCTCCATTCATGGCTGATTAAGGACATTCCAGGGAAGGATGTTCCATGGTGTGCAGCTGTAGCAATGCTGGAGAAGGGCTGGGAAATCCCGGGATGGCAGCTCCACCTCCTTTGCTGGGCTGCTCCTTAATTACGTGGTGGGGGGCTCCAAGGCCACGTTGGACAAGGGGGTGAGATACACAAGTACAGCAAACAGGCAATCCCACCTGTAGGATCCCAACTTGGCTTCGTGTGGAGACGTCAGGATGGAGCCAAGACTGTCCAAATGGGAATTCGGCACCAGGGCATCTTCAGGTTGGATATTAGAAAAAATTTCTTCACTGCACGAGTAGTCAAGCACTGGCACAGGGCAGTGGTGGGGTCACCATCCCTGGAAGTGTTTAAAAACTTGTAGGTGTGGCACTTGGGGATATGGTTTAATGGGCACGCTGGGATTTGGTCAAAGGTTGGACTCGATGATCTTGGAGGTCTTTTCCAACCTTAATGATTCTGATTCTGTGAACTCAGGAAGAAACTGAGCTGTTCTTAGCAGGGAGAACGTGCTGCCTCAGCCTATTTCTCCTCTCTCCCTCTCCAGGTCACTCCTTGGGTAACCAAGCCAGACTGTAAGAATGGAAGTTTTGGGAATTAGTTGTTCCTCAGGTCTCTTCAGAGAAGGACTGCCGGGGTTTGGGAGTCAGCTTTGTGCTCCCAAGCCAGACAAGGAGAACCTGTGTGGATTCTGGCCGGTGTGTTCTACCCGAGATCTGCCAAGGCCGTTTCCCAGGCAGGAAAACAAGCAGGCCAGCCCTCTCCTACCACTTTTTTGGGTGAATTGTTTAATTTCAGAAGGGTGGCTGCAGAACCACACCCGTTTTTGGTGTGTGCTGGTGCTTTGTCTCGATGCACACGTGACAAAGACCCTCCCTGGCCACAAACAGGTACCTGCAAAGTCACTTAAACCAGACCCTGCGTGGGCTCCCTGTGTCTGTGGGCTAATGCAGAGGGGTTTAAACCCCAGAGCAGACCTGCATCCAAGAACTGATCCCTTAAAATGATCCTGGCTGTGGGTAGAAGGGTAGGAGAAGTTCTTTTCACAAGCCACTTCTCACCAGAGCTCACCAACCCCCTCCCAACAATGCACAAATGCAGCATAAGGAAGTAAATCCCCCTCTGTTAAACTCCCCAGCCCTGACCATGCCAGCACCAGCCTCTTGGATTCCTGAAATGCTTCTAGATAATCCCTCAGAAGAGACATTAAGAAATGGACCATTTCATGCAATGGAATTACAACAAACCCACGATGATCCTGGGCTCTGCCAGGGACACCCCGACCTCAGGGATGAGGATCACTGAGATCCCAGGGGAGGAAACATGACACAACCACCTCTCGTGTACAGGACTTTCATCCCCCAGGTGTGCCCTGCTCTGAGCTGCTGTTTGTGGGCAGCACTTGAGAGAAAGGCTGAAACAGGGCCAGAAATGAGTTGTGAATCAAGCAGGGTGTGAGGTGTCCTAAACTACACAAGTGACCAGCAGAAGCCCGAAATTTAGGATTAATGTGATATAAATATAACACAAGCAAAGGCTCTTGGCATGCAATGATCAAATCTCCATCCCCTGAAATGGCAATAAATCACAACCCAAGGCCTTTAGCTTCCAGCCCCAGAATTATTTCCACCCTATCAAACAACTCCTTTCATCAACAGCTCCATCTTAATGTAATTTATGTTCCCTCCTTCCTGTCTCCTTCTCCTCATCTCCATACAGACAAATGGATTTTGGACAGCAGGGGAGAATTGCACTCTTTGGATAGTTAGAAATCTTCTAATTTCCAGCCTTGCCAGACTCATGGCTGGTTTATATCTATTTGATCTATTTCCGTGCTATCCCTTAATAGCTTTTCCACATTTGATATTATCCCCTAGATGTATTTATATTAAGAACCATCACCTAAGCCCTCAAAGTCGTTTTGGATATTGACAAGGCAAAGCTTTCAGAGTGAGTTTTCCTAAAGGAAGTGCTCCACTCCCCCCCACCCAGTCCGATCCATCAGTTTTCCTCTTTCCTCATGCCAGTGAAAACTGGTTTTTTGACCAAACCCAGGCACGACAGTTCAAACAAATTCTTCCTGTTGCTTTGTCTGTGGTACTAAAAGTTCTTTAGCTCTGCCAAAAATACCTGGGGGGAATTTGGGGGGTTATTTTCACAGTTTCATCCCGTTATCAATCCAGAGTGATGTCCAACAATTCATACTGATGCTGATCTCTGCCCTCTTCCATTGCTTCTAATCAGTGAATCCTTGGGTTTGGGAGACTGGACTGTTGATGGTCATGACTTAAAACAGCTGTGGAGGTTCCAGGGTGCTCTGCTGAGGCTGAACTTTGGGGCTGATAAGAGACAAATCCTGAAAGGCAGGATGGTGCCTTTTACTATGGAAATTGTTGGACCTCTCCCAGCTCTGCTCAGTTGTAAAACTTCCCCCTCTCCCCTTGGGGAAGGTCTGATGGGACATAACTGGCTCCACTGCACTGACCTGAGAGGAGCTGTCATGCCTTAGAGGGGCCCTAAACCATCAAAGACCCCCAAAGCACCCCCAGACTCATTTTCTGAGGTCTTTCACCAGAGGACTGAAACCTCCCACCCCCCAGGGGAGGAACCAGGTTCCCACCTGGCCTGAACCCATTTTATGTATTAACCCATCCGACTTTGTGTTTCAGATGCTTCTTCCCCCTCATCCCCCTCAGATCAAGACCATCCCATCAAACAACGGTGCAACAATCAAGTCTGGTCATAGATGCTGGGTGATGATTATGAATCTTTCTACTCTTATCCTTTCCTTCTCCTTCCTTTCCTCTTCCCTTAAACATTTTCTCAAGTGCTTTCATGTTGCCATATTATTATGGATGATAATGACCAAAATGGCCCTGTTGCAACCAAATGGTTCTAAACCAAACCCTACAAATATATGTTTATAATCATCAGTCATTCAGTGCTTCTCACTCTACTCCACCCCAAGGGATCTGTCAACAAGAACCTGAGTTCCTCCTACCTTCAGGGGAGGGTCGTAACAGGTTCATAGAAAAAAGCTCATCCTGTTTTCCCCAAGGGCAGGATTTGACTTTCTGAGTTGTTAAATCCAGTCTCTTTCCTGTTATTCCAGTTGGTTGGATAATCTGATTCTTCGTGTGCTCGTTGTCTGACACCTCCCACTCTCAGATACTCCACAGCAGTATCTGCATCCCCACAGTGCTTCTCACGGCTGGGACTTGCCTGGGGTCCCAAAGATAACACCTGCCGGGTTCCTCCCATGCACTAAACCTGTTGTGTATCCTTTAGACATGACTGGAGCATCCCCACACCTCTGCATCTGGTCCAGACGGGCACTCTGGGGGCTGTGGCTGCTCTGGTGGTGTCACACGTGGGTAAGGAAACAGTGGGAAGGAAGAGAAATAGCAGGATGTAGAGGAAATATCTGGGAAGAGGAGAAGGATCCAGAGAAATAAGGACCTGTGTATCACCCACTGCCCAGTGTTCACTGGGGGTTCCTTGCAGTGTGAGGCCCCTCCAGGTCCCAGACCCTCCCAGGGCTGCTGGTTTCTGCTGCCTCTCCTGCCCAACGGGGCTCGTGGGGCCAAAAGGGAAAACAAGGGGAAGCTGCAGAAGTGTGATGGGCAGGGGGAAGGAATTATGGTGCCCTCATGACTCGTGGGAAGGTGGAGGTGAGGAGGAAGGTGAAAGACTTCTGGATCAGGAAAGGACTTCACTCCTCACATCACCAGAACTGTCTTATTTAACCCCTTTAAAAACTGTTCAGCACTCCCTCCATAGTCTCAAGCTGTGCCAGGGTCGGGTTGGACATCAGGAGGAATTTCTCCCTGGAAAGGGTGGTCAGGCACTGGCACAGCTGCCCAGGGAGGTTTGGAGTGCCCAGCCCTGGAGGTGCCCAAGGAAGGCCTGGCCATGGCACTCAGTGCTCTGGGCTGGGGGACAAGGTGGGGATGGGGCACAGGGGGGACCCATGGGCTGGGAGGGTTTTCCAAACTAAATGATTCTGGGATTCTGTGTTATACAGGGGATGTGCAGGTCCATAGCCACGTGACCCTCCCCTTCCCCCAGGGCTGTGGTGTGGCTGTGTCAGGCTGGGGGTTGGCACTCAAAGGTCTGTGAGCACAGGGCTCTGCACTGCCAGAGACAGCAGGACCTGTGGCAGAGCTGGGACATCTCCACCCAGACCCTTGGGGTGGGAGCCACAGACCTTCAGGAACAGCGCAGCTTTGACCAGGTACTCCCTCTCTGGCCTGCTTCTCCAGGTAATCCCCAGGTACAGCAATATTCCCTTTGGGAATATACAACTCTTTCCTCTCTTGGAAAAGAGGAAAAGGGATGTCATCCCTGCTCAGCAAAGCCTGGACCCCCCCTGGCTGTGCAGTCCATTGCTTCTCCTACACCTTCCCTGAGAAGTGCAGGGAAGCAAAAATAAAAGAATTTAGTAGAAAAAAAATTTTTCCATCATTTTTTAAAAAAAAATTAAGCTGAAAATGAGGCTCCTGAGCAGAGTTTGAAGCTGCCACATCACAACCTCTGGCTTGCCTTTGTCAATTCATGAGCAATGTTACAGAGAGATCCCAAAGAGAAATTCTGAAGATGACTGTTCCCAACTGCACTGAAAGCCAAATAATTTGTGGAAGGCAGCTCAGCTTTTAGCTCTGAAGTAACACTGAAGAAAATCAAAATATTTTGGTCCTCTCAGAAGGGAATATTTGGGTTTCTTTTTCTGAAATCATTTTTTCATCATTTATTTTATTTTAAATTATCTAGAAAAAAAATTTTAAAAAACCCTTAAATTGGAATGAAACATCTTTCTTTTATCAAAACAGAATAGCCAGTTGATCCAATGGTAGGGTGTTTTTTTTCCAGTGTGGTGAATTAAAAATGTATTTCTATCCCACTTTGTGAAATCATGTGTATGTGAATTAAACAAAAAAGGAGTTCTCAGCCATCCATACCCTTTAGACAGAAGTGTTTTGGTTCCCTGCTGAAGTGGAAGAAAAGCAGAGCTCATGGAGGCAGGAGCACAACTGGCACTGACAGGACCCACCTCCATGGTGGTGGGATGGGAGTGGGACCAGTCTGGGCTTGTTCCCTGCCTTTGGGGACTGGGAATACAGACCTTTCCCAGGCAGAAGCTCCTATTTGCAGGAGCAGTGTGACAGATTTTTACAGCAAACTCAATCTTTGCCAGCACGTGACTCAATTCCTCATGCTGGGCTTAGATTACCTTGCAAGAATCTCACTTGGTTTCGCAGGAAATCATTATTTTTCCTCACTCCCAGTGCTCCCTGCAGCACTGGGAGCGGGGGGAGAGCAGACGGAGCTGGGGCCTGCTGCTCCTGCCCTCCCTGTTCCCATGACCCCCTTGCATGGCCCAGGCCCTTCAGGGCTCTGATTTTAGGAGCCTGTCCCAGCTGCCCCCCAGCAGTGCAGGGATGGGTCTGGCAAAGGACATCAGGGACAATGAGAAGGGCTTGTACACGAACATCAGCTGCTAAAGGGTGACCAGGGAAAATGTGGGGCTGCTGCTGGATCCGATGGATGTCCTGGGGATGGAAGACACAGAGAAGGTGGAATTACTGAACGTCTCCTTTGCCTCAGTTTTCACTGCCAAGGTCAGTCCCGAGGAATCCCAGACCCTGGAGACAAGAGGGGAAGGCTGGAGAAAGGCAGACTTCCCCCTGGTCACAGAGGGTTGGGTGAGAGATCAGCCAGATGGAATTAACACCCAGAAATCCGTGGGTGGGATGCACCCCCGGGTGCTGAGGGAGCTGGCAGAGGTTGTTGCTCTGCCCCTCTCCGTCATCTTCGAAAAATCATTCTGGGATTCTCTTCTGTGATTCTACAGACAAGTCAAGAGCCCTGCTGGCTCCTCCAGCAGTGCTGGGACACTGGGGAGGGGACAGTGGGGAGGGGACAATGGGGAGGGGACAGTGGGGATTCCCTCACGGCTGAAGGGGCTGCAGTGGGGAGGTGGTTGGGCAGGGGCACATTCACCCTCACAGAATGCAGATGAGCTCAGCTGGTCAGAGCACAGTGCTAAGAATGCCAAGGTCTGTAAATAAAGGGCATGAGAGTGTTGCTGTTTCAGCCACTCTATTTCAAAGGTGGCTTTTTGCATATTAATGGCAAATAAGGCACCTGCCTGTGTGAAGAGCTGTTGTCATTCCCCAGAGGAGTGGGAGAGCCCTGGCAGAGGACTGGGCAGCTCTCACGGCCCTCTTTGTGTTTGGAGCCAGGAGTGAGAGCCCTGCAGGTGCAGGATGGGAGCACCCAGGGCCAGTGAGGACTTTTGCTTGTGTGCTCCCCTGGGTGGCACCTGAGAGACCCCCAGAGCTGGTCCCAGGGACACGGAGTACCTGCAGCCCACGCAGGAGGATCCAGAGCCACACAGCAAAGCCAAGAGGAAGGGAAGAGAAAGCACCTGGAATACCAAGGGATTCAAGGTATCACCCAGGTAAAGCCAGGGCTTGCTCGTGCANATGGGTTTCCTGGAGGCAAGGCCTGACCAAAGGATGCTCCTGCTCAGAGCAGCAGCTACTGCAGATGCAAAGGAGGACAAAAGCTGCGGAAGAACAGGGATGCTGGAGCAGGATGCCCTGCCTGGAATGGGGTCAAACAGCTCCAACAATGCCCTGTCTGCAAAGCTCTCAGTGTGGGCTGAGAGGGCGGTCAGGCTGCTTTTGGGGCTGAACGGTGCTAAAACCAGTCTGATCACCAACCCCCAAGTTCAGCACCCTGAGATCGAGGGGAAGGTGTGGCAGAGCTGGTGAAGTGTCCTTGCCTAAAAATGCTGAGCTGACACAGCTGCCCTGGGGACACCTGAGTGACAGGCCAGCACTTCATCCTGTGAAAGTCCAGCCCCACTTTCAAACAGTAGGTTCTTCCAAATCCCCTTCTTGGGGTGTGTGTGGAGATTCCTCCCTTGGGTGGGGACCTGTCCAGGTCACTCCTCGAGGCTGAGCCAAAGAGATTTGCCCACAGTCCTTGCTCTGGGTGAGTGAAATCAATCTTTACTTAATAATTCTTGGGTTTTTCCAGCTTTAATAGAATTGCTTTGATATCACTGCTTTGTTATAGTGCCCTATCCTGCCCTATACTGGCAGTTTTAGCTTCTATAATGTGCCGTAAATAATTGTGATTGAGATATTTTTATCTAATCATTAATAATAATGAAACATTCATTTTTGTATAAATATCTCGGATTTGCCATCCTTATTCCTGTGGGACAAAGTTGTACCAAAGTTCAATCCCACCTCTGCAACTCCTTAGACTTAAACCCTTGACAGGGTCTGGGGCTGGGATTGGATCCAGTTTACAAAGCAAACGGGTCCTTTCTGCACCTTTGACTCAACAGGAGCTTCTCTAATAAACTTTGTGTGAAGCTCCCACTCCCCCGTGACAGAGACCCCCCAGTGTGGCCTTGGAGCCTCTGGGCATTTGCAGCACAGGGACCTTCTGGAAGTGGTGTCCTGGTGTCCAGTGAATACTTTAAATGGCTGTTTCATCCCTGGCTTTGCTTATTTCTTGAGGATTCCCACTGATTTTTGGCCTCTGCAGCACCAGTGGTGGAGAGTCCATAGTTCACCTTCTGCCGGGTTTGAGTCTGTCCCGGGATCCCACCCTGCTGCCCCTTGTTTCCAATTTATCCATTTATCCTCTCCCCTCCACTCCCAAATCTGCATTATTTCCCTCTGGACAAGCTGGGGAAATTACCCTGGAAAACTCAGGAAGTGCCCAGTTCAGAGCAGGGTTTCCCAGCTGGAGCCTGGCCATGGTCCCGCTGCCTCCCAGCTGTTCCTGCCTCTCTCCTGAAGCTCAGACTGATCTTCTGGAATTGCCATCTGGCACGTCTCCCTTGCCACACACTCTCACCTTTACATTTAAAGCTCCTCAAGCTGGTTCTTTGCTGTGCTTGGCCCGTTTTTCTGCAAACTCACCCCGTCACATGGTTCAAGGTCTTTGCATTTTCTCTCTCTTCCCTCTTCCAACCAATTTATCTTTCTCTTTAGGAGTATTTTTTCAACTCTCACCAACTTCCAATTTAAAATGAGTTCCTGCACCAGCCCTTTCAGTGGAGAACTGTAGAGATGTGTTAACTAAATCCTTGGCCAGATGAAAGAGTCGTTTTTTGTGCCTCTACAAGCTGCAGTCAAAGAGAAAAGAGTCAACAGGAAGCTTTAATGCAGAGTCATCCAGAATGTCCTGTTCTCCATTGTCCCCGTGGAGAAAAAGGAGAGCTTTTGGACTGTGATTCATTAGATCAAATGTGGGCAATCATTTTAATTGGAATTAATTGCACCTGGTCTGCACTGCCTGTATTGAGTCCACAGGGAGCCTCAATGGATCAGCTCAGAGCGAGACATGGAGACCTCAGAACAGGCCTGGGGTGCCCCAGTTTAGATACCCTGGACTGGGCTGGGCTGGGCTGGGGGCCACAACAAGGCCCACAGATGAAGTTGGAGGCCAAGGCAGCAGATGCCTCACCCAGAGCAGTAGAAAAAGAAATTTGAAAAGCAAGAGAACAGTAAATTCCCACCATTAGGACAGGACAGGTCCCCTGTTGGATGAGTCAAGGACACATGAGGGTCACTGATGGGCCGTTTTCTCTCTGTTTTTTCACCTCTGCCCAAGAAAACCTTCATGGAAGCAGTCTGGGGGGTTTCTGCCTGAAAGGGGGACTCTCTTCTCCCCAGTGCATTTAGATTTTGGTCTCCTTACCCCCAAAGGAGACAGGCTGTGCACCAGGGCACTGCCTGCCCTGTGCTGGCTGGCAAAGGGAGGCAAGCCCAGGGCTCCTGAGCTGGGCAGGCACGAGTCAACCTCATGAGAGCATGCTTTTGGAGGAGAGACTGGGAAAGGAGGTTTAGAAAAGTTTAGAGGGTGTCACTCCCTTCCCACCACCCCTCTTTGCCATCCTGGTACCTCCTGAACCAGGGCTGAGAATTGAACATCTTCCAGCTGCAGAGTGGTGGGTGAGGTGAGATCTGAGCTACAGGACAGATCTGAAAGATGGAGATGCCTTCCCTGAACATTCTGGACTTCCTTGTGCACAGCTCTGCGTGCAAGAGCTGCCCCTGCCCCTCTCTGGGACAGCAGACACAGCAGTGGGGGCTCTGGAGGCAGGAGCAGAGAGAGTTGGCTGGGTCAGGCTGGCTGGTCCCAGCTCCTGGATCAATCAAGGTGACAGGCTGCAGCTTGCTTGGCTTGTGCCTTGGTCACTCTGGACACTGGGAGCCTCCAGGTCCTGCTTCACAAAGCCCGTGGAGATGTCCCTGGAAGCTGCAGGAACTTTGCAGACAAGAACTGCATGAAGTGACTCATCCAGGCTGGGCAGATCAGCTGGTGGTTTTCTTTTTTATCCTGTTTTTTCACCATCTCCTCCTCTTCAATCCCTGAAATAAAAGTCTCCTCATAGGTAACTTGAGTGAAATGCTCACTCAAGTTCCTTGTGCTCCTTCCTTTCCTCGTGTCCTCTAGGTTCCCTCCAGGAGAAAGCTCCCACATAAAGTCCTGCTCCTGTGAAACCTAGTTCTGGCTTCAGGCATCCTGCTACAAATCTCTGCAAAGCATTTGTTCTCCTGCCCCTCTCCTGAAGCCCCAGATGAGCCTTGGTGCCACGGGCCGAGTGTCTTGTGAATGTGGCGACAAGGATTTCCCCGGTTTCTCAAGGAAATGGCCTCAGGTTGCACCGGGAGAGGTTTAGGTTGGGTATTAGGAAACATTTCTTCACTGTAAGGGTGGTCAGGCACTGGCACAGCTGCCCAGGGGGAGTCCCCATCCCTGGAAGTGTCCCGGAAATGAGTAGATGTGGTACTTGGGGAGATTGTTTTTTGGACATGGGGGTGTTGGTCACAGGTTGGAATCAATGATCTTGGATGTCTTTTACAGCCTTATTCTATGTCTGCTGAGCCTTCCAGTGATGCTCCTGGTGCTTCTGTCCAGCTCTTCAATGGGAGACAAAGCCATTTCCCAGGTTCCTATGGAGATGAGGGTGCTGCAGTCCGCAGAGCCCTGTCACACAGGCACAAGGGAAGGAGAAGGATCCAGAGCAGAAGGATGCAGAGCAAGTGAGCTCCTCTTTGCTCTCCTGGCTGGACACCAGGTACCCACCACAGCCACTCTGCCACTGCCCTCTGCAACTGGACAAAGGAGACAAAATATAATGAAGGGTTCACGAGTTGAGATAAGAACCAGGAGAGATCCCTCACCAATCAGCATCGCAGGCAAAGCAGACTCGAAGTGGGGATATAAACTGAATTTATTACTGACAGAATCAGAGCAGGAGAATGAGAAGTAAAATAAATCTTGAAAACACCCTCTCCCCATCCCTTCCTCCCTCCTTCCTGGGCTCTGCCTCCTCCTCCCAGCGGCACAGGGAGACAGGAATGAAGGTCACTGTCAGTTCATCACAGCTGATTTCTGCTGCTGCTCAGAGAGAGGAGTCAGAGTCCTTCCCCTGCTCCAGCCAGGGGGCCCTCCAATGCGACACAGTCCTCCAAGAACTTCTCCAACATGAGCCCATCCCACAGGCAACAGTTCTCCATGAACTTCTCTGATGTGAGTCCATCCCATGGGCAAGAGTTCTCCAGGAGGTGCTCCAGTGTAGGTCCCTTCCCCGGGAGACAGTCCTCCACAAACTGCCCCAACATGGGTCACTCTTACCCGGGGTCAGTCCCTCAGGCACAGCTCTCACGTGGGTCCTCCACAGGGTCACAAGTCCTTCCAGCAAACCTGCTCCAGTGTGGGCTCCTCCCTCCAGGGGTCAGCAGTTCCCTGCCAGGACCCTGCTCCAGCGTGGGCCTCCCACAGGCTCACAGCCTCCTCTGGGCTTCCCCACGGGCTGCAGGGGAACCTCAGCTCTGCTGCCTGAGCACCTCCTGCCCCTCCTTCTGCACTGCCCGGGGGTCTGCAGGGCTGGTCACAGCCTGCTCTTCTCTGCCTGCAAGTTCATCTGTGCAATCACTTGGTTTCCTCCTCAAATACCTTCTCTGATGGGCTCACCCTTGGCCACTGGGGGTCTGTCCTGGAGCAGTTGGAACTGGCTCCATGGACATGGGGGAAACTTTTGGCACCTTCTCACGGAACCCACCCCTGTAACCCCCCACTACAAAGCCTTGTCACACAAACCCAGTACATCTTCCTAACTGGGAGAACAAAGGGAAGTATAAAGATATCCAAGATCGGAACAAACCAATAGAAATTATTGCTCTGAACACTCTTGTCACAGGCGTGAGAGTGAGGGGGACAGGGAGGCCGAAGTGCAAAGGGAAGAGGTGGTTTCTGACAGAGACATGGGGGAAAAACTGAGCTCTTTGGGATCCATGATGGACAAAGGGGTTTGTTCTTGAAAATGTTTTTGGGATTTTTTCCCGATGTATTGGCTGGTTTAATTAAAGTGATTGATTCACTCCAGAAACACATCATGAGTAGCCTTTCTCTGGTACAATTCTTCCTAATGTAAGAATATCACTCATGTCTTAGTTGAAGCTAATTAATGTCAGGAGTAAGTGATCCATGTGCCTGATGGGTCCTCCTGCACTGAGAAGCTTTTATCCAGTTTTTCTGCAATATTCTTCCCTGTGAGGGTGGGGAGGCCCTGGCACAGGTTGCCCAGAGAAGCTGTGGCTGCCCCTGGATCCCTGGAAATGTCCAAGGCCAGGCTGGAGGGGGCTTGGAACAACCTGGGCCAGTGGAAGGTGTTCCTGCCCATGGCAGGGCGTGAAATAGGATGGGCTTTAAGGTCCCTTCCAACCCAAACCATCCTTTGATTCTATGATTTGATCTCTTCCTTTGGAGCTGCTTAAGAATTTGGGAACTCTTTTTTTTAGAAACAAGAGCTTGAGGTGAGAATACCTGGCCAATGTGTAGTACCAGAAGTGTAGCAGGATGGACCCTTGAGCCATTATAGAACTTGTCTGTCCTGGAAAACATGGATATTTATCCCAAAAATAATTTACAACCCTCATTTCGCCCTCCTTGGTGTCTCTGTAATAGTTCCTGGAGGAGTGGCAGAGCAGTGCTCCTGTTCCCACTTCCCAGAGGAGCCACGGTGTAGGGACATGATGGAATAGGAGGGGATGTGGAGCTCCTGGGGGCTGTGGCTGCCAGTGGGACCCAGGAGTGGGACTGAAGGGTCTCCTTGGATCACAGGTTTCATAAGAGGACCCAAAGCACCCCTACACCCTCAATCAGTTCCTCAATGGGAACCACCACTGTATGAGAGCAACTCAATTCAGCATCTCAGGTTATCACCAGGGACAACCATCCTTTTGGGAATCCCACCAGGATCTTCTCTTGCAAGGGAAGTGGGGAATTTTCCTCCAAGGATCTTTTTATATCCCAGCATGAGGCTGCTGTGTGTGACAAGGAAATGCAATAGTTTTTTGGAAAGCAAAGTCTGCGAAGATCCCCTTCAGAAGGCACATGGGCTCCTCAGACTCCTCAGAGATGGCCACTGGGATAACTCAGGAGGGTAAATGTGGCAAATGACAGGCAAGTCATGAACAACTGTCCAAGGAGTCGTGCAGTGTTATTACCCCTCATGCTGCTAATCCCAAACTGCACAAGGACTCCCCGTGGAGCAGGGGCTGTATCTGACTATGGATTTATGGGCCATGGCCCCCTGTAAACCTGCCAAGGACAGAGAAATTTGTGTGGCAGCCAACCCTGACATTCGGGTTTTACTCTATTTCTGCTGCATCATCAGGGTCTGTCACTGCTTTGCTGGGAAATTGTGTGTTCCCCTCTTTGGGGGGAATATTTTCAGGCCTAATGATGCCCAGTGCTGCTGATTATTCTCACCAGTGTAACACATATTACATCAGTGTCATAATCCGGTGATCTTAACAACAAGAAATCACTGGACTTCTTGGGAGGCAAGAAAGTAGGAAATTACTTGTTACTGAAGGAGTGGGGTGTGAAGTCCCAATGTCTTTCCACATCTGTTTTCATTACAGCAAATATTATCCATAAGACGTTCCCTGTGCAACCCAGTGAAGCCCCAAAGGTTTGGAATCTACATCCTTAAATGAGATACAAAGTTAGGAATCAAAGAGTCATTAATGATCATTATGTTTAATAATCTCAGTCCCAGGGGTGACAGTGGGATTGCACGTTGTTCTGACAGGTAATTAGTTTTCCCGGGAACTGCGAGTGCCAAACCTCTGTGAGAGGGACCTGGAGAAACTGCTGGGTTTGGGGGCCTTCAGGATATATTTAGGGAAGTGTGTTTTGAAAAGGTGTGGGTCAGGCTGAGTTTGGGAGGAGTAAATCATGGCAGACAAACACGATTACTCTCGAATGAAACAACCATCGGTGTGGATAGAGAGGGACCAACAAATTCCATGAATATGGGTATTTTTTTTCCATGTGGCTTGTCTCGCTGCAGTTTCCTACAGTGAATTATCACACAGCCTTTTAATCCTGGCTTGTAATTGAGCTTTGCAGTATCACTGCCTCGCAGAGCTTGTGTGAGGGTGGGGATTAGGGGATGGTACCCCAAGAGATGCCAGTCCTGCATCAGCTTTGGACGTCCTCTGCTTGACCTCTCCCTGCTCCCTGCTGGCACCACGTGCCAGGACACAGCAGCAGGTGTCACAGGCACTGCGACAGTTTTCAGTTCAGGTGAGAGGCAGCTGGAGGACTTGATTCAGTTAGATTTGGCCTCCTGCAATGAGACTGGGGACTGCCCCCTCAGCTCCACCCTCAGGATGGAGCTGTCCCTCACAGCCTGGAGGGGGGATGTCCTGATCCTGAAGGGAAGGGGTCTGGCCATGCCAGCTGACCTGGAAATGTCCTGCTGAATGCTTTGCCATGGACTCCTAAATGAAAGGCAGAGAGGTGCTGGTGTTATTATTCACATTGAGGCATGTTTTCTTCCTGGGGCACCATTTGGAGTCTGCCCTCATCCAGGGGCTTTGGATCTGAGGATAAATGCAGGTTTGTTCTTCCAACATGAAGAAAGGACCCAGTAAGTGAGAACAGGACAAGCCAGAGCTGCTGAGTTAATGAGAGAAACGAAAGGACCAGTAGGGAAGGATGAAAGGACCAGTAGGGAAGGATGAAAGAAATGTTCATAGAATGCCAGAATCACAGGATGCACTGGGTTGGAAGGAAACTTAAACATCTTGTTCCACTGTGTGAAAAGGCAGGGACATCTTCCACTAGCCCAGGTTACTCCAAGCCCCATCCAGTATCAGGAAGGATATTGAGGGGCTGGAGCAGGTCCAGAGAAGAGCAACGAGGCTGGTGAAGGGACT
>VXAY01004372.1:483934-529395 GCA_013399855.1 Oxyruncus cristatus | reverse complement strand
TGATTCTATGATTCTATGATTCTATGATTCAACCTGGCCTTGGACATTTCCAGGGATCCAGGGGCAGCCACAGCTTCTCCAGGGACAGGAGCTGAGCCTGGAGTGATGACACCAAAGACCACTGTGTGGTTTTTCAGCCTGACTCATCCCAATGGCCGAGAAACACCTTCCTCTCCAAAAAAAAAAAATATGCAGAAGGTGTTTCAATCAATTCTCAGTGGTTTTGAAAATGAAATAAAACCAGGTAAAGTTCTACAGAAGGTAAAAGATTTTATTCAGTTATTCTGTAAGACACTGACAGCCGCACATATTATCCCACTCTATTACTGCTCTGTCAAGGAATCATATAAACTAATAGCATTAAAATGAAGCCCCTCTAAAGTGAGATAAAAGTGAGATGCAATTCACATTGTGAAATGTGGAATTTTGAGACAATTTTAGACCGCTGAGAATTAAATGTGTTCCCAAAAAAATATCCTCTCCGGGGAAGAAAGAGGTAGAGAAGTGAAAATTGTTGCTTCACTGCCACCCACAGAACGCTGGCAGGTTTTTTTAGTGAAGAGCCTTAACAAGCTGCTCGTTGGGGGTTTGCAAGAGGGAAGAAATCTGAAATAACTTCCAGTGCTGTGGGCTGTGCTTATTCTGTCCTTTGTATGTCACAAGGTGCCATTCTCAGGCCTCATATCCCTGCACAGGCAGGCCAGGGGAAATCATGGAATCATGGAATTCTTTGGGTTGGAAGGGACCTAAAAATTGTTTAGTGCCATCCCTCTGCCATGGACAGGGACACCTTCCACTAGCCCAGGTTGCTCCAAGCCCCGTCCAACCTGGCCTTGGACACTTCCAGGCACCCACAGCTTCCCTGGGCAACCTGGGCCAGGGCCTCCCCACCCTCACAGGGCACAATTCCTTCCTATATCCCACCTAACCCTGCCCTCTGGCAGTTGAAAACCGTTGTCCCTTGTCCTGTCACTATCTACCCATATAAAAAATCCCTCTCCCTCCTGCCTTAAGGCACTGGAAGGGCCTTCAGGATCTCCCCAAAGCTTTCCCTTATCCATGCTGAACACCCCCAGCTGAAATACACATTCCAGACTTTATCAGGAAAATTGAGACACCAAGCCTCTGTTTATCTGAGCTTTTTCATCTTCAAAAGAAAGAACAAACTGATTAATTAGTATCTGCAAAGTGTGAGACAGAAAATGCTGATGTTCTACCCAAACAGGGCTGTATCTGTGAACTTTCCCTCACCTCAATATTGGGGCAGTTTGGGGGGACACAATGGAAGGGAGAGATGGAGCCATTGGAGAGTGTCCAAAGGAGGGACACAGAGATGGGGAAGGGCCTGGATTTGAAGGCGTGTGAGGACACTGAGGGCACTTGGTGTGTTCAGCTGGAGCAGAGGAGACTGAGGGGAGACCTCAGTGCAGTTCCAACTGCCTGGGCAGGGGCAGAGGAGGGGCAGGGACTGAGCTCTGCTCTGGGGGGACCAGGGACAGCACCCAGGGAATGGCTGGAGCTGTGTCAGGGCAGGCTCAGGTTGGATCTCAGCAAAAGGTTCTTCCCCCAGAGGCTGGTTGGCACTGACCAGGCTCCCCAGGGCAGTGGGCACAGCCCCAAGGCTGCCAGAGCTCCAGGAGGGTTTGGCTGATCCTCTGGGGCACAGGGGGTGACTCTTGGGGATGGGCCTGTGCAGGGCCAGGGGTAGGACTGGATGATCCTTGTGGGTCCCTTCCAGCTCAGCATGTTCTGGGATCCTGTGTTGTCCTCGACAAGCCCCAGTCCCCTCGGATGACTCTCCTCCCGTGTTTGGTGGGACTGGCATTGGCACCTGGGATGCTCAGAGCTGAACTCCATTAGCATACGGGAGCTGTTCCAATACTCTGCAATTAGGGGATATAATTGCAGGCAGGCTGGAGAGGGGTTTGTGCTGAGAGCTGTCATTTTGCATTACCACTCACCATTCTGTACCTCCAAACATCCTAGACTTGTTTTCCAACATTTCCCTTCCCAGGGCTGTGTGGGCTCTGTGTGGTCCCCTGGGTACGAGAGTCTCTTCTTCCCACCTCGAGATGAGAGAGTTCCTCTGGAAACACTTTTTACTTGTTTAATTTGCATCTTGTCACTGTAAAACTCACTTTCCACTGTAGTTTTGTTTTCACTGGGTTTTTAGTTGATAGATGCACAAGTTCTGCAGTCCAAGAGGCGTCTTCAAGTTTGCCTCTGGGGTCTTTGGATGCTTCTGGGTCAGGCGAGACGTGAGCTGGTTTAGTCTCATCCTGAGGTTTTTTTCATCTAGTTTCTAAATCTTCCAGGCTTCTCATCTCATTTAGACATTCCTCCCAGTTTGAAGGCTTTGAGATTTGCATAAAGAGCAAAGGGGAAAATATAAAAGCAAGAAGGAGACATCTGAAGATCTACACAAAGCCACTGGGGACTGGGCAGTGACGAGGTCCTCGAGCTGCCGGTGCCTTCGGGTGTATCCTGCCTATCCCAGGGTGTGCAGCTTTGCTGAGGGTCACCAGAGCTTACTGGCGTGGTCACCACGAGGAGTTTCACCTTGGCCATGCCACGCTGGGTGATGGCACTGGGGGCAGGCACTGTGCCCTGGGGGTGACCCGGGGCTGAAGGCAGAGACACTTCTCCATTGGGTTGGGATTCTGTGTCCTACGAGTGAGCTTCGAACGCCCCGAAGGCCTCTCTGTCAGCCCTGGCAGCACGACGGATGCCCAGAAGTACTTTTCGATCTCCCAGAGAGCTTCTGCCAGCTCTGGTGATCCATGTGGGCATCAGCCCAGAAACGTCCCGTCAAATGACACTTTCCCGATGACTTCACTGGGCTGTAAATCAAGTGAAGAAAGAAAACCCTAAGAATTGATCTTTATGCATTTGAAAGTGAGGATGTCTTGGCTGCCTGTAAATGATCCGGAATAAACAGGCTGATGGGAAGGAAGGTGCAGCACCTGGATGAAACCTTGGCTGCTGCCATTTGGCTGAAAAATGAAAATGGGCATTTTCGCCCCTAGAATTCGATGATGACAAAACTAACTTGCACTTTTCACTGGAAAAATGTCTGTCCAATTCCAGTGCACCCAGCTCAGCCTTGTCAAGTTTTGCCCAATTTGAAGTGAGAATCACAGAATCCCCAAATCACAGAATATTCTGAGTTGGAAAGAACCCAAGTTCTTGATTGTCTCATCCTTCTGCCTCTCTAGTTTACTGCATAAACTGTAGCACTGAGGACTAGAAGGGGAATTTCTTCTCAGAGAGTCAAGAAAGAAGAGAGATGGGCAGGACTTTCCTGAAAAGGAGCACGAGGGATGTAACTGGTGAGTAAAAGATGGACCCAAAGGCAGGAGTGCCAGGGTTAAAGCTGCTCCCAGGCTCTCTGGGCCTGCTGGAGTGGTTTTGGCAGTGTTTGCAAACCCCTCGGGCTCAGCCTCTGCTGTGCTATTTGCAAATATTTATGTCAGCAGGTTTCTGTTTGCTCGGATATTTTGGGAGGGGCTGTTTGCTTTTATTCATTCATGAATTGGGTCGTGTGTGCCTGCCCAAATATTTGCTTTTCATTATTCATTATTTGCAATTCATATGTTGCTGGTGGTAATTTACTGTCCTCTATTCTTCCTCTTTCAAAAGTTCCACTTTGTATCCTCAGCAACTGAAGTCAATCCTAAGGGGCAGGTGTTGCCCTTCATATCAAACAGCTCCAAACAAAGGGAATGTGGGAGAAAGAGCTCAGAAATGGCTCTGAGATGATAAATGTTCTGAGGATGAGATGAGGAAAGGCCATGAAACAAGAGAGTGGTCTTAAAGCTGTCTTGATGAGTAAGTTTTTGGGGAAAAATATAATAAAAGGAGAAAATAATTCAAGGGTACTTGTAGTAGCAGCACAAGTGAACTTGAGTGGATTGGGTCAAACCATCCCAGTGCAGAGATGCTCAGTGACAAGCAGAGAGAATGGAAACTGGGTCAACTTGGGGAAAAAAACATCATGAAGAAATAACAGGAACATTTGCAGGTGTAAAAAGAAAGGGTAGGGCAGGAGAAGAGAAACAATCAGCAAGGGATACAAGGAGTGCTGAGAAATCCTTCTGGATGCAACTAAGAGGCAAAAAAATTGGCTGCTACTCTTTGGGCAGGGAAAGCTCCCAAAAGAATCATAGAATTATAGAATCAACCAGGTCAGAAAAGGCCTCTGAGATCATCAAGTCCAACCCTTGATCCAACCCTGCCGTGGTTCCCAGCCCATGGCACTGATGCCACATCCAGTCTCACCTTGAACACCTCCAGGGAAGGGGACTCCACCTCTCCCTGGGCAGCCCATTCCAAGGGCTGATCCCTCTCTCTGGAAAGAATTTCTTCCCAATATCCAACCTAAACCTCCCCTGGCACAGCTTGAGACCGAGCCCTCTTGTCCTACTGCTGGTTCCTGGGAGAAGAGACCAACCCCCACCTGGCTCCCCCCTCCTGTCAGGGAGTTGTAGAGAGCGATGAGGTCTCCCCTGAGCCTTCTCTTCTCCAGGCTGAACAACCCCAGCTCCCTCAGCCTCTCCTCACAGCACTTGTGCTCCAGTCCCTTCCCCAGCCTGGTTGCTCTTCTCTGGACCTGCTCCATCCCCTCCATGTCCTTCCTGAACTGAGGGGCCCAGAACTGGACACAGCACTCCAGGGGTGGCCTCACCAGTGCTGAGTGCAGGGGCAGAATCACTGCCCTGCTGCTGCTGCCACACTGTTCCTGAGCCAGGCCAGGATCCACTGGCCTTCTTGGCCCCCTGGGCACACTCTGGCTCATGTTCAGCTTCCTGTCAATCCCAACTCCCAGGTCCCTTTCTGCCTGGCTGCTCTCCAGCCACTCTGTCCCAGCCCGTGGGGCTGCAGGGGGTTGTTGTGGCCAAAGTGCAGGACCCGGCACTTGGCCTTGTTGAACCTCACCCCGTTGGAACCAGCCCAACTCTCCAGCCTGTCCAGGTCCCTCTGCAGAGCCCTCCTGCCTTCCAGCAGATCAACACTCCCCCCACCTTGGTGCCATCTGCAAATTGCTAATGGTGGATTCAATCCCCTCATCTAAATCATCAATGAAGATATTAAACAGGACTGGGCCCAACACTGATCCCTGGGGGACACCACTGGTGACTGGATCCCAACTGGATGCAGCACAGCTCACCACCACTCTAGAAGACACAAAGTAAAGTGTTTGATGCTTTTCCTCTGTCTTTACAGGGATCTGGACTGCCCAGGCAGCTGGAAATAGAGTGTGGGAGTGAGGCTGAAATGGGAATAAGCAGTGAAGAGTTACAGAAGTCTGTGATTCTCACATATTCTGAACCTGCCACAGTTCAGCCCTGAGCGTTTCAGGCAGGTCTGAGCTGCTCATTCCTGTTCCAAGAGCAGCTGGAGAAGGAGTGGGTGAGTTTCTGGAGACTTGGAGAAGACCAAGACAACAGCCTTGGAAGGAGGGGTGTCCATGGGTAAGAGAGCAATTCAGGCTGGAAGGGCCCTCAGGAGGTCCCTGGTCCTGTCTCCTGCTCAAAGCAGGGCGAGCCACAAGATCAGAAGAGTTTGGTCAGGGCTTGAAAACCTCCAAGGACGGATCCTGCACAACCTGCTCCAGGCAAGGGGTCAGAGCCACAGGGTCAGGTGTAAAGATGCTGAAAAGGCTGATTTGTTGTCTGGCACCTATGAAGGTTCACAACCCTAATCTTTATTTCTGCAGCATTTTGCAAGTGATTATTTTTGGGGTCTAGAATTTGCATTTTGTGGGTTTGGTTTGGGGTTTTTTTATAGGCACCATTTATGGATTATGATCACAGGAGTGAAATCCCTTTTCCAGGGGGATTTTACAGCCTCCATCCCTCAGAGCTGGGGAGTCTGGACTCTGCCCAAATCAGACACTTGTTTAACACTAAAACTCAAACCCAAGTGCTGCATCCATCGCATATCCCTCAGAAACAGAACAAAACACAGCACGAAAAACTGCAGCTTTCTCTCCACTCAAAAGAACAGACAAGTTGGTGGGTTTTTCCCTTTATTTTGAAATCTTTTCCAACAGCTACGAAGTCCATCTCAACCTGGGGTCACCCAGCCTTTCCAAGGTGAAAATTTCCTGCAGGAATCTCCTCTCACATCTGGGCTGTTTTGTCTCCCCAAAGCACCCAGAGTAGCTTCCCTTGCTTCCCTTTTAGTGACAGTTTGTTTCTCAACAGCCCTAAGAAAACAGGGAAGGTCCTGCTGGCACTGCCTCCAGATGCTCCCTGGAGCATCAGGAATTGGCCACATTCCAGCCTGCAAGGATTTCATCTGGAGTGAATGGGCTTGTGAAAAAATACCAGCATTTGGTGCAGATTATCCAATTTCCATCCCTCTCTCATTTAGCAGCCAGGGCTGGGACAGCTGGGCCTCCTGCCTCAGCTGGAGGAGCTTTGAAGCCCTTTAGGAACAATTTGGGTTCTGATCCCTGCGCTCTTTCCTCGCTCCCTGCCCAGCTCAGCCTGGTTTAGGGTTTAGGTGGCTGCCCCAGAACACAGGGTGACTGTCCAGCCCTTGGCACTGCCAGCAGGGACATCCCAGAGCAAAATCATCCCTTTAATCTCAGGGGAAAACAATAAACCTGTGGTTGTTCTACAAACTCTGTACCTTAGCCCTGCCTTAGCCACCTGCCTGAGCAGGGATTTGTTTCTCTGCTATTCCATCACTAGAATTAAACTCATCTTTGCAGTAGCACCAGGCCTTTGGGCGAGGTGGTCTGAGCCCTACCAGCAGCTGGAACGTCCTTCCTGGATCCATGGGGGCTCAGGCATCCCACACTGACCTGTTTGCTCCTCAGTATCCACACGAAGGACCAGGGAATGTGCTTATCTGGATTTACAGGGGCTGCAACCCCACTGCTGCTCTCTGGCTTAAGTGGTTTAAGCTCCCATCCCGTTCCAGCCACCAGCCCTGCCACGTGTTTCACCACCCCATCCCCACACAGTGTTGCCACCACAGACTCCATCACTCCCCACCAGCCTCTCCTGAGCTTTCACTCTTCCCTTTTAAGGAGCAGGGCCACACACTCAGCTTTTTGAAGTTCATTTTCACTTCTTACCTGTTTAAGCAGCATTTCTGAGGCCCAGGGAAATGTGGAGCATAGGAGCAGTTAAGGCTCCATGCACAGTTTTATAGCCTGGTGCTGCCGTGGGCCCATTCAAATATATTTTGACATACAACATGTTATTCTCTCCAAGGCAGTTGGTCTCTTTATTTATTCAGTTAGAGTGAAGGATTCATTCCCCTGTTGACTAACAGGAGACCAAGGATTCCCACACGCAGCTGAGCCCCTGCACTTCATTCTCTGCTGCTGAAATTGTTTCATCCATTTTGGAGCTATTGCACTTCATTCCTCACCAATATATTTTTATTTGTATATAAAATAGAAATGTGACAGCACATGGAAAGTTAAGAAGTGGATAAATTCATAAATTACTTTTATACAGCAGAGCTGATACGACTGAAGTGCTCTGCCCTTAACCAGGCAAACAGAGGGGAAAGTTGAGCTTTAGGAACACACAGTTCCCCTCCAGAAGGGGTGCACAAAGCACACGGAGTTTTTTCCTTCCTAACAATCCTTTCCTACCTCCAGGCACCACACACTATGAGGCAGGAATGTCTCTAGAACACCAGTTTTGCCCTTGGATTCCTGCTGGGCTTGGGGCACCAGCCCCACCCCCAGCTTGTGTGCATCCACATCCCGCTGGCAGAGGTGGAAATCACTTGGAGATGTTCCTGCAGGGCAGGAGATGTTTCTGCTGTAGGACTGGAACCTTTGCAAGTCATGGTGGGAATGGCACTGGAGACCTTTCATGAGCTGGCACTCGAGCTCTGTGCACAGGCAGGGGAAGGGACAGGGAGGAGAGGGCTGAAGGTCAGAAAAGTTCTTCACTGCAGGTGGCAAGAGCTGCTTCTCCTCATGGGAGAAACATGGACAAACCTCTCCTAGAGGAAACCATTTGCACCTTGCCAAGACTCTGGCATCAGTACCTGGAGAAGTGGAAATAAAATCATGGAATAGTTTGAATTGGAAGGGAACTTTAAAGGTCACCTAAGTGCAGCCCCTCTGCCATGGGCAGGGACACCTTCCACTAGCCCAGGTTGCTCCAAGCCCCGTCCAACCTGGCCTTGGACACTTCCAGGGATCCAGGGGCAGCCACAGCTTCTCTGGGCAACCTGGGCCAGGGCCTCCCCACCCTCACAGGGAACAATTCCTTCCCAGTATCCCATCTATCCCTGCCCTCTGGCAGGGGGAAGCCATTCCCTGTGTCCTGTCCCTCCATCCCTTGTCCCCAGTCCCTCTCCAGCTCTCCTGGAGCCCCTTTAGGCACTGGAAGGGGGTCTATGGTCTCCCTGGACCCTTCTTTTCTCCAGGTGGAACAATTCCACTAGTAAGGGAGGTATGAAGGAAGCTCAGCGTTAAAAACCATCTGTTTTTTCCATTAAGTTAAAAACTATAAAAAAGTTGTCATTAAATATTTGTGTTACATTATTTGCTGTCATTGCTGCACTCCATGATTAATAATTACAGCAAAGTTCTTCCAAAGTCACTTCTTCGCTATATTTGCATTTTTCTGAACAATTACCTTGCAGGGTCTTGGTCCTCAGTTCATATCTGAGGGATGCTGGGACAGGAGGATTTGGGGGTTTTGTTCACGTGCATCCACAGCTTATGGACAGCAAGGGATGTGGTGGCCATGACTGAAGAGGTTTATGCAAAGAGACCAGGATGAGAGCAGGATGAGAGCAGGAGGGACAGTTCTCTGTGGGGACCAGAGACAGGACTCCAGGGAATGGGCTGGAGTTGTGTCAGGGCAGGTTTAGTTTGGATCTCAGAAAAAGGTTCTTCCCCCAGAGGGTGGTTGGGACCAAACAGGGTCATGATTCCTGATTAATCCAGGCTGTCATTAACCAGAGGCAGCAACACCAGCAGCTGCTCCTTTTAGGGCTGCACTGGGAATCAGGGTGTGGGCTGGGCTGATGCAGCACCAGACTGGGAGCAGATCATGCTCTGTGTGAATCCCACCTGCCTTGTGCTCCCTGGGCATTCACTGGCCCTGATGGTCGTGTGGAACAGGCTTCAGCAAGAGCAGCATCCCTGTCTGCCAGCCCTGGGAGAAGGAGTCCCTCAGCAAGGGTTTGGTTGCTGTGAAACCCTCGGCTCTGGAACACTGAGACCTCATAGAAACACGGAATCATGGAATCATAGAATATCCTGAGCTGGAAGAACCCCCAAGGATCATCCAGTCCAACTCCTGGCCCTGCACAGACACCCCAAGAATCCCACCATGAGCCTGAGAGCGTTGTCCAAATGTAAAGTCCTCTCCTTAAATCCTTACATCATTTTTCTGGCATCACAATGAATGTCCAAACTGTGGAGAACCTTCCTGGCTGTCAGGGCAATGAAGATGGGGAAGGGCCTTGATTTGAAGGCGTGTGAGGACACTGAGGGCACTTGGTGTGTTCAGCTGGAGCAGAGGAGACTGAGGGGAGACCTCAGTGCAGTTCCAACTGCCTGGGCAGGGGCAGAGGAGGGGCAGGGACTGAGCTCTGCTCTGGGGGGACCAGGGACAGCACCCAGGGAAGGGCTGGAGCTGTGTCAGGGCAGGCTCAGGTTGGATCTCAGCAAAAGGTTCTTCCCCCAGAGGCTGGTTGGCACTGACCAGGCTCCCCAGGGCAGTGGGCACAGCCCCAAGGCTGCCAGAGCTCCAGGAGGGTTTGGCTGATCCTCTGGGGCACAGGGGGTGACTCTTGGGGATGGGCCTGTGCAGGGCCAGGGGTTGGACTGGATGATCTTTGTGGGTCCCTTCCAGCTCAGTATATTCTGTGTGACAGGAATTATCCAACTTGCTCATCCCCTGACAGGTCACACTGACGTCCATCCTGTTCACAGACCGCTTAGGAGGTGGAGAAGAACATGTCAAAGCAAGGTCCCCCCAGAGCAGAGCTCAGTCCTGCCCCTCCTCTGCCCCTGCCCAGGCAGTTGGAACTGCACTGAGGTCTCCCCTCAGTCTCCTCTGCTCCAGCTGAACACACCAAGTGCCTTCAGAGATGCTGAGAAGGAGGCAGCCAGGAGGAAAGGATGCAAAGCTGGTTTGGGTTTGTTGGGTTTTTTTATCTGTCTCACTTTGCTTGGCTTTGTGTGAGGTGGTTTTTTTCCCCTCTTATTTGCCTTTAGAATTCCCAGATCAGTTCTGAAGTGTTTGTCAAACCCTTTGATGTCCTCCATGAAAGGCACTGAGCAATGCAAATTATCTCATTAGCATTATTATTATTATTATTATTATTTGCACTATCCCCCTGGCCTGGGGCCGTTCCTGCCGAGCCTGTACTGACTGAGCTGAGCCCTGGGCACAGCTGGGCACAGGGGACAGGGCTCTGCAGGACAGACAGCCCTGGAAAACTGCTCAGGCAGGACAGACATTGAAACAAATCAGGAGCAAAGCCTGGATTTCTCCCTCTCTCCCCCACATCAGCAGCTCAGTCAAAAATACCCATTTTTCAGCTTTATCTTTTCCCGGCAGTAAAGACAATGAGGGAGAGGAGCTTCCTCCAGCAGCACAGCCAGAGGCAGGTGGAAAAGCAGGATTTATTTTTGGACTGCTGTTTAGGAGGTGAAGGTCAGCAGAGCCATTTTGTAAGGGCTGGATGAGGTTCCCACCAACAAACTACAGAAACACCTCACGGCACTTGCTCCAGACATGGGAGTCCCCAACCATCGTCCTTGGACTTGGGAATGCAAATGGACGAGAAAAAATATTCGCTCTGTACAAGGAACACAACAAATAGCATCTATTTCCAAGGTTTCCATGACATGCTCCCGAACTCCTGGGAGCCCTCTGGCTGCAAGTCAAACGCTGAACTCTGGCTGCTCCTCCAGGCTCGTGGCAAAGGTGTCAGGACCTCGGATCGATGGCTCCTGCGCCTTGGGACAACAGGAGCAAAGCAAAACCATCCCAGGCCAGGAGTGCTGGAGGCCACACACAGCCACACAGCGTCTGCAGAGTTTGTCAGTGTTTTTTTCAACACACAAACGCTCCAGTGGTTTTGGCTAAATTAAGGGGGCTTTCAGTGTTTTCCAGCATTCCTGAGAAAAACACAACTTTTCAGAAAAAGGGGGAGGAGAGTTTGCAATTAAATTGATTTGTTTTCCGAGTTTCTAGATGTTTTTACAAAACAGACCCCCTTTTCCATAAGAAAATGATAACAAAAGGAATTTATAAGTGGTCAGAATCCAGACTTGCTATGGAAAAACTGTGCCTTCCCAAGCAGAGCTGTCCTGAGAGGAGCAACTGCACCTTTCCTACTTGCGTGGTCCTCAAAATTAAATCCCTCATTTCCACTTGGGAACATCTCCCACAGCCAGGGAAGGGAGCAGGACCATTCCATCATTCACAACTGGGCAGAAGAGAAGGCAATGCCAGCCCTCTACTGCATTTTACTCCAATGAGAAGTGGGGAAAACCACCTCCTTTTCAGAGTTTAGGGCTATTTAGACAGCAAGTAAGTACATTTTGGTTCTTAAGCAAAGTATTTGAGTTTCCTGTCATTCATGTTTTCATCACAAAAGTATTTTCTTTTTTTTCCTCTTGAAAAGCTGAGTATTTTCAGGAGAAATTATATTGTGCTGAAAACCCACCAAAGGCATACTTTGATATGCAAATGACAGCCTGGAACTTGTTGACATTCAGAAAATCTCCAGGTTCCAGCAGCAGGACTGGGCCCACAGGCAAACACTGCCCTGATGTGAGTGGGACACAATAGCACTGCCAAAATATTGCCATGGGGGGGTTGTCAGGGGTGGATGGGAACCAGCCAAGGCTCCTGGGCTGAGGGGCACAGATCTGCTTGGGTCCCTCATTTTAATTTCATCCACACTGGGGATCCCTGGAGAAAAAAGCTTTGGAATAGACAGGTGTCCCCTAATGCCTCTCCTGCAGCTGGATATGTTTCCAACATTAGAGATGCCCCATCCCTGGAAGTGTTCCGGGCCAGGTTGGAGCATCCTGGGCTGGTGGAAGGTGTCCCTGCCCATGGCAGGGGGTGGGACAAGATGAGCTGTAAGGTCCCTTGCAACCCAAACCATTCCAACTTCTGAATCCCAAATTGCAATGACCCTGCTCGGGTCACACCTGTCCCTGCCAGAAGATCTTGTTGGGCTTGGAGGTAGATGTGCCTTCATCACCCCAAGGGACCTCTGTTCATAAGGGTCCCACTATTTGCAAGGTGGGAGAACCTGGTAGGTTCTGAACTCTGATGTAGTGCTGTCCAGGCTGGCTCCATTCCCTGTGTCCACGAGGAGCTGCATTTAACAGACCTTCTGCAACACGGACAGCCCAGGGTCCCCTGGCAATTCACCTCCCAACAGGGCCAAACTGGGCCAAAACAAACAAGAGTGAATCCAAATCAAAGCAAAATGACTGGGATGCCTCTGTTCTGCTCCCCTTTCCTTTTCTTCCAGGAAAGAGACACAATAAGTCGTTGTTTGAAGCCCCACTCTCTGCTTCCCCATTTTCTGGTTCAGGTTATTCCTGCACAGGCATATTTGAAAGCTTCCTTTATTTACCGACTGTCACCACACAGGTCACTGGGAGCATCCATTAAGGACTGTACTTTTTTTTCTCCCAAGCACTTTTTCCAAGAGTTTGTGTTATATCACAGAATCCCAGGATTGGTCAGGCTGGAGGGGACCACAAGGACTCATCTGGTCCCACCTCCCTGCCCAGCAGGGCCATCCCTGAGCACATGGCACAGGATTGTGCCCAGAGGGGTCCAGAATATCCCCAGTGAGGGCACTCCAGCCCCTCCCTGTGCAGCCTGGTCAGGGCTGGGGCACTGCCCAGCCAAGAAGTTCTTCCTCCTGTGCAGGGGGACCTTGCTGGGCATCAGTTCCTGCCCGTTCCTCCTGTGCCATTGCTGGGCCCCCCGAGCAGAGCCTGGTCCATGCTCTGCCCCCTCCCTGCAGCCCCTGCCACACCCTGGGCACGGCCCCTCTCAGGCTCTGCTCTGGAGGCTGAACAGCCCCAGCTCCCTCAGTCTTTGCTGCTCCCAGAGCTGCTCCATCCCTGGGGCATCTCCTCATCCTGCGCCGGCCCCGCTGCAGGAGCTCCCTGTCCCTGCTGTGCTGAGGAGCCAGAGCTGGACCAGCCCTGCAGATGTGCCTGCCCAGGGCTGGCCAGAGGGGCAGGACCTGAATGCTGAACAAAAGGCAACAGGCAACGGGACCACTTGCATCGGGGGCTGTTTTGTTTTGCAGAAGGGACACATTTGCACATCCATGGCAGCTCTGGCTCCTGTGAGTGCTGCTGACAGTGCCAGAACAGGGCAGAGCTGCTTTGCTGCACAGTTACGGATCCAGCAGGCAAAGGAGGAGAGTGGGAATAAGCTAAAAAGGGCAAAAAGTGCTGTTTGTAACACTGTGCTCTAAATCCTGAGCAGGGAAGGAAACGGGCTTGCACAGAAAAGTAGTGTACCTGACTTAAATCCAGCAAATACCCCAGGGATCCATCCTGGAGAGGCAGGAGACTGTCAACAAGACAAGTTCATAACCCTGGAGTGAAAGAAAGAGACCATCAGTTGTATCTGAGAGTGAGGAGGCCAGAGCTGACCCAAGGGGGTCCTGGGCACTCAACAGGACTTTGGTGGCCTTTCCTGCAGCCCTGTACCCACACTGGGCCCACCAGGACTCAGGAATCTTTTATCAGTTTTTCCTCCACAGTTCATGCACACATGGCTGAGTGGCAAAGGTCAGCCATAAATATAATAGATGAGGAAATAAAAAGATCTATGAGTGAGATTAGGAAGCAGGATTCCAGAGGGGCACGGGGTTTGCAAGAGATGTTTACAATATCCCTGCAGCACAGAAGCCTCTGCCCCATGCAGGGAGGTGTAAAACTGTGTCTGGGGGTTTTGGGGAGCTTCAGGGCTCTCCCTGTGTTGGGATGTGTCCAGACCTGCAGGGTCTGAGGGAATTCTGCCTTTGAACCCCACGGGAGTACAGGGCTGATGGACTTCCAAGATGCATTTATGTGATTATCCCCCCACCAGCCACTGCAAAGAGGGATATGGGGCATGGAGAGATGAAGGAGATGTGTCCTACTCCAAAGGGACTCACAGAATTCCAGAATCACAGAACATGCAGAGCTGGAAGGGACCCACAGGGATCATCCAGTCCAACCCCTGGCCCTGCACAGGCCCATCCCCAAGAGTCACCCCCTGTGCCCCAGAGGATCAGCCAAACCCTCCTGGAGCTCTGGCAGCCTTGGGGCTGTGCCCACTGCCCTGGGGAGCCTGGTCAGTGCCAACCAGCCTCTGGGGGAAGAACCTTTTGCTGAGATCCACCCTGAGCCTGCCCTGACACAGCTCCAGCCCTTCCCTGGGTGCTGTCCCTGGTCCCCCCAGAGCAGAGCTCAGTCCCTGCCCCTCCTCTGCCCCTGCCCAGGCAGTTGGAACTGCACTGAGGTCTCCCCTCAGTCTCCTCTGCTCCAGCTGAACACACCAAGTGCCCTCAGTGTCCTCACACGCCTTCAAATCAAGGCCCTTCCCCATCTTCATTGCCCTGACAGCCAGGAAGGTTCTCCACAGTTTGGACATTCATTGTGATGCCAGAAAAATGATGTAAGGATTTAAGGAGAGGACTTTACATTTGGACAACGCTCTCAGGCTCATGGTGGGATTCTTGGGGTGTCTGTGCAGGGCCAGGAGTTGGACTGGATGATCCTTGGGGGTTCTTCCAGCTCAGGGTATTCTATGATTCCATGATTCCATGTTTCTATGAGGTTTCAGTGTTCCAGAGCCGAGGGTTTCACAGCAACCAAACCCTTGCTGAGGGACTCCTTCTCCCAGGGCTGGCAGACAGGGATGCTGCTCTTGCTGAAGCCTGTTCCACACGACCATCAGGGCCAGTGAATGCCCAGGGAGCACAAGGCAGGTGGGATTCACACAGAGCATGATCTGCTCCCAGTCTGGTGCTGCATCAGCCCAGCCCACACCCCGATTCCCAGTGCAGCCCTAAAAGGAGCAGCTGCTGGTGTTGCTGCCTCTGGTTAATGACAGCCTGGATTAATCAGGAATCATGAAAAGCCGATGGCTCTGCAAGGGCTCTGAACTTCTGGGTAATGTTTTACTCCTGTAATTTAAGCACAGGAGCCCTGAGCAAATCACCATCTTTAATGACCACATCATCATCATCATCATCATCATCATCAGGAATTCATTAGGAGGGGATGGGACCAGGGGGATCTCAGGCACGAATAACAAAGGCATGAACAATATGTGCTCGGTGATTAGCCCAGGCTGGTGTTGCCCTCCACCCCCTGGGCACCCCCAGGGTGTTCAGCACAGCACTGGAGAGTCCTTGTCTGCACATGGACAAGTCCTATCCCAGCCAGTCCTTGGGGGCATGTTTGCCTTGCAGGGTGACAGATGAGAAAGCAGAAATCCAGGCTCAAACACAGGCCAAGACACAGCCCTAAAACTGAACGGTGGTCTTAGAATTAATAGTTGTAATGGTCCCATCAAAGTGCCATTATTTAATAGTCTGGGATTGATTGCTCCTGTTTCCTATTATCCATCCCCTACTCTGCCAGCAATAAAAGCAGTCAATGACTTTTAAACCCATAGCAAATGCCTCTTTTTGTTCTCTTTGCTGGGAGTGCTGCAGGGACAGCAAGAGTGGCTCTGGACTGCAGTGGTGTGACAAGTGCCCTTAATCTCTGCCGTCAGAGTCTCAAAGGTGGGGATGAGCTCCAAAGATAACCACATACATGACAGCCTGTCTGGAAGCACAAGCTGCTCCAGTCCAGCCATGACAGAGTACAAGTGAGAGGGCCAATAAATAATTGACCATGGTGGTGATTAACAGGAGTGTCACAGAGCCCAGAAACCTCATGCAGGGCCGGATCTGAGGTCTCTGCAGGGACGTAAAAGCTCCACATCCCCCATAGGCTCAGAAACTCCTGAAGCCAGGGGACAGTCAGCAGGGCTGGGGAGTCCTCATGTGCCCCACAGATCTCATACCTGCCCTGCCATCACCTGCATGTGCAAATGCTGTGTTAGTTTAACCTTATTTTTAGACTCAAGTCAAGCCTGCAGAGAATCCTCGTGGTTTATTGTAAAATTAACTGCAGGCTGTGTCTGTTACCTGTTCTAGTCCTCAGAATCACAGAATCACAGAATATACTGAGTTGGAAGGGACCCATCATGTTATAAATGAGGTCCCTAATCAAGAATTCTTAGCAGCAATGTTATTTATTTAATAAAGAATAAGCAAACAGCACTGGTTGCGAGGGAGCCTAAGCCCACCAAAATCGCACACTTGTTGCCTTTGTTCAGCTCCTTTTATGCAGGATAACATCACATATGCATTAATTGTATTACATAGACATTATAGTTGTGTTACATATGCATTAGCTGTGTCAGAAAAGTCCAGAAGGTAGGAGGGGAAATCATTAGCATATACCACTCCTATAGCTCCGCCTTGGAACGTCCCTTTGGGGTCTTCTTTTGGGGGTCTTTGGGGGTCTTTGGACGAAGTAAGGAGTCTTCCTCAGGCTTGAACTTTTCAACTTTGGGACTCACTGCTGAGCTGGCACAGTCTGATTAGCTCAAAACTGTTATCATCTCTGTGAGCTTCTTCTTATCAACTTTCAAGGTCCCTTCAAAGCTCCTTATCAAAACTCCAGGTTTCCTGTTCTTGCTAAGGACTTGTCCAAATTTTGTCTGTGTAAAAGCAAGCAAGGCTATTCTATCCAAAAGTTAGTTTTACCAAACAACTAAGGCTACAATTTTATATATTGTTTTCATAAATACCAACTTTATAAGACTGTTACAAGTTTTGCTGGCCTCGTCCCCCAGTTGCGATGTCAGCGCAGGCTCTTACTGAGGGTGTCTTTTGAATAATTAACACAAATCATCACACAATTCCTCACAATCAGGAGCATCGAGTCCAACTCCTGGCCCTGCACAGACACCCCAACAATCCCACCCTGTCCCTCAGAGTGTCATCCAAACCCTCCTGGAGCTCTGGCAGCCTTGGGGCTGTGCCCACTGCCCTGGGGAGCCTGGTCAGTGCCAACCAGCCTCTGGGGGAAGAACCTTTTGCTGAGATCCAACCTGAGCCTGCCCTGACACAGCTCCAGCCATTCCCTGGGGCTTCTCCCCGCTCACCCAGAGCAGAGATCAGAGCTGCCCCTCCAACCGCAATCCCTGGGAGGCATTTCCCCTGGGATTGGCATCACTCCAGCTGTGCTGGTAAATCTCTGCTCACAGCAGCACATCCCTCACTGCAGGTCAGGCTTTATATGGACCAAGTGAAGGCCCCTGATCATGTTCATTCTCTGGGTGGGCACAAAACTAGGCCTAAATGTGCTGTGGCTGAAGCTGCCCAAGGCAATGCTGGAGCAATGTGCTGCGCCAGCAGCAGGGACCACGTGGAAAGGGGGTTGATCTTTATATCCCATGGGAGGTGGGCACAGCCACATTCCCACTTTGGAGCTGAGAGACGAATAAAGCAATGATGGAGATGAGACCCCAGAAAGAGCTGAGCATGGATGGGGCTACAGCTTCCACCTGGACCGTGTCTCCTTCTCCTTGTGTGCACGTGGGATTTTACAGGGCACAACTAGCGAGGGAGACAAAGATTAATGAGGAAAATTTCTACAATGAAATAAACCCCAAGAAAAAGACAAAAGATGCTTTTCCCTGGCCCACTGCTGCTCCAAGGAAGCGAAGAAGTCTGGAGTGATGATGCCCCAGGCAAAGGAATTTCCCCTGTTGTTGTTTCAGCCTTCACTGAGAGCTGATGACAATGACACAGTTAACAAACAGCTCCGGTGACAAAGGGGCCAGAATTTATTCTGCAACAGAGGGAGGGTGGGGGGAGAGCACTTAGGTCCATTAGAGGACCTCGAATTGCCTGGGCCTGCCAGCAGTCTCTGTGTGGTGCTTAGAGGAGCTCAATCAATCTCAGAGCAGTTGGCCTTTATCTTTGGATGTGTGTGGAGAATGGGTAAAATTTTGGAGGTCTGGAAAAAATAAACGCAAAGCCCATCTTTTAGGAAAAAAGAAGGATGAAATGGGGATCTATTGCCCAGCCAGCTGCCTGAAATATCTGGGAAAAGAATGGGGACAGATTATCAGGCAAACCGCTCGTGAGCACCTGGGAGATAACGAGCCGGGGAATTACAGCCAGGTTTGATTTGTCAGGAATGAATCACATAAAATCAATTTAATATCCTTTCATGGCAGCAAAACAGGCCTTATGCTCAGGTGAGCAGTGATGGATGTCATGTATCATGATTTCAGTCAGAGGAAAAGTCAGCTGCCCCAGGGACAGGGCAGGAATGCCCACCCAGCACTGCAGGAAAGCAGCCCAGGGTCAGGAGGGGTTGGGAGCACAGCAGAGGGTCCACAATGGGGTGGGGAAGGACAGACACTATTCTGGAGGTGGGACATTGGTGCCTGCTCCACTCAACACACCCAGGATGTGCCTGGACACCTGAGCCTGGACGTGTCTGTCTCAATGCAAGGAGGTGGATGAGTTTGGAGGTGCAGAGTGGGAGAGATCATCGGTCTAGAAAACGTGATCTTTGAAGGAAATAAGAACTGTCATCACTGAAAGCAGGGAGGTGATGAAGGGAGACGTGATGCCACTTGTAATGGGACTCAAGGCAGCTGCAGAGGGGGAAAAGTACCTTGTCATTTAAGTTTAGAAAAAGAAGGAAAGGGGTAGGATTGTGGCAATAGATAATAAGGGAAAACTTCCAGTGATGAAAGAGAGATGGGGCATTTTTGAGATCTCTCGCACTGGATGTTTTGATGCAGAGGTCTGAGCTGACCACAATGGGATTGTCTTGGTTTGTGGCAGGGAATGAGGGAAATACCACCAGGCAGTTTCTTCCAGCCCTGTGCCGTGGTTCTGTGACACTGCTGCACCACAGAAGGATCTGCCACAGATCCACAACTGAGCACAGGAAAACCTGAAGGGCCCAGGTTTCTGACACACCACAGACCTGGACTTGGGATCTGGGAATCATTAGACCTCTGTGAATGCCCTTTTCTCCTGCCCCTCCCTTCTGGGTGCTTCACTTTGAGGCTTTTTCCCTTCCCATTTCTTGCTCAGAAATGTTCATTTGGCACTTTGTGTGTTGGCAGGTGCTGGGGTCTGGTACCAGCTCTGTGACCTGCCCCAGGGCTGTGCCCAAGTACCAAGGTTTCAGTTGGCATAACCTTGGGTTTCATCAATTTGCTCAGAGAATGAGAGATCAAATTCCCTCCATTTGAAAGCTCCAGTACCTGAAAATTTGCATAAAGAATTAAATCAGCTTCATTTATTTGCTGGATTCAGTAGAACTTCACTGGAGGATGAAGGTGATCCCTTGGGCTGTAGAAACAGGGAATTGTTCATGGGAATCACAGCCCCAGGTGTGTGAGTCCTGCAGATGTCACTGGGCTGGCTCTGATCTGCTCAGGAACTCCTGGGCATCTTCTCTCTTCAGAGAATCCCACAATGGTTTGTGCTGTAAGGGACCTTAAAGCTCATCCAGTGCCATCCCCTGCCATGGGCAGGGACACCTTCCACTGTCCCAGGTTGCTCCAAGCCCCGTCCAACCTGGCCTTGGACACTTCCCGGGATCCAGGGGCAGCCACAGCTTGTCTGGGCGTCCATAACTTCTTTCTTCTTGCTGTCCATCTTTGTCAACACTTTTCTCATGGCCCAGAGTCCATGGGAGCAACCAAAGGAAGTTAGTGGAGTTTTTTCTGCAGCACAGCCGTGAAAGAAGGAGTTTTCTCTTGAAGCACCAAACAGAAAACAAGATGAATAAGGACAAATGGTTCATTTTACAGGAGTGGGCTGTGAGAGCACGGAAATGGGTGAATCACCAGGCGTGACTTGCTGCCCTGTGACATCACTGTGATGCTGTTTCAGCTCCAAGGATGTCAGCAGAGTGATGCAGAATAATGCAGCACTGAACTCAGGTGTCCTTTGGAGGGGAAGGAAGGAGTGGGATGAATGTGCAATAAACAGCTCTTGGTCCAGTGCCACCTTGAGCAGTTGTGAAGAGCAAAGTGATCACTGAGGACACAAATCAAATCCTGCAGCTCAGGTGTCACCACAGACACTTCCTGGGAATGAATTGGTGTGGAAATGGCTTTGGCTTTCCATGAGTCACAGAAGTGACTCGGGGGCGTGTGAGGGTTCCCACCAGAGCTGCAAATGCTGGGTTTGAGGGCACTCACTGCTCTGGGCTTTGGTAAGAGAGACCCACAGGGGGAGCGAGGGTGACATGAAATCAGGATTTTGCTGTTTATGTTCATCAGGCTGTGGATACATTCCCTTAAAACACTGCATCTCTGGAGTCGAGATCTGGCACCTTGCAGGCTCAAACATGAGCCAGGTCACTTCCTAAAAAGCTGCAGAAATGGAAGAGGAAATGATGTCTGTCCTACCCTGAGAGAGCAGGGCAGTGATGTGCCCAAGGCAGTCCCTCACCTCCCTCATTCCCTCCCCAGTGCCCTGAACCTCGGGTTCTATGACTCTGCCTTCCCTCCTTGCTCTTCTTTATTTTTTTCTTCTTTGCTCTTCTCTTTTCTTTTTCTTTCTTCTCTTATTCCCTGTTTCTGCTCCAGTGCAATGATCCAGTGCAGTCAGGCTGAGCATCAGCAGGAGGGTAGGATCCAGACCTCATTTTTTGAGGGAAGGTTCTGATTTGTTCTTTGCCCCTGTTGTAATTTACTCTGGTAGCTCGAAGGTTAATTGTGCACTACACAGAGCTTTGAGCTCCCTGATTGAAGGTGCTGTTGAAAGCTAAGTGTTGCTGTAGCTCTGATTTAGTCCTGCTTACCAGGGTGATAAATTATGGGGAGATATGAGACAAGAATGTTGAAGTTTGCAGGCTGGTGAACTTGTACTTGCTCTCCAGCAGAGCAAATTCAGTGTTTCCCTGGTGCTGCACCTCCCACATTGTGTCAGTGTTTCTCTGGGCCTCTGCTCGTCACCCTCTGATTTTGGGGCTGTGACTGAACATCTCATTTCTTTTGATTTGATCCCCAAATGTTAGTGGTGTCAGTGCTAATAACTCTGTAATTCTTCAGAAATGAGGAGGTGATGAAATGCCTCCAGCACAGAGCTGTCTGCCTGGGTGGACACAGTCACAGAATCACAGAAAGGTTTGGTTTGGAAGGGGAACTTGGAGACCATTTAGTTCCAACCTCCTTTCCATGATCAGGGAATCTGCCAATTTCCACCAGGACCACCTCTGCCTGAGGTTGGCAGATACGTCTGGAGGTCCCCTTGTCCTCAGGCAGGGCCACCTACACCAGCTGCCAAGGGTCACCACAGAGAAGAGAGAGATTCTTCACTATCTGTGGGCTCAGGGACTCCCAAACCAAGGCCCAGGACACCACCAACAGAAGGGATTCAGCCAGGAAAGGTCCCTCCCTTCATCCTGGGCAGGTGGTGACCAGTGACAGGACCTGAGGGAACAGCTGGAGCTGTGTCAGGGCAGGCTCAGGTTGGATCTCAGCAAAAGGTTCTTCCCCCAGAGGCTAGTTGGCACTGACCAGGCTCCCCAGGGCAGTGGGCACAGCCCCAAGGCTGCCAGAGCTCCAGGAGGGTTTGGCTGATCCTCTGGGGCACAGGGGGGGACTCTTGGGGATGCGCCTGTGCAGGTCTAAAGGTTCATGATCCGTGTGGGTCCCTTCCAGCTCAGCATATCCTGGGATTCTGGGACTACCTGAGCTGAATAAGTTAGGATCCTGCCCGAGGAAGCAGAGCAAAGAGCAGCAGGCTTCTTGTATCCATCCTCCCTGACACTGGAGCACATCCAGAAGATGGACTTCAGCTTTCTGTTTGGCTACAGATTCATTTCCTACCATGGCAGGAGAGCACTGGTCTCACTGCTGCCCAGGGTGTTTTACTGACCACACAGGAGGCAAAGGTCAGACTGTGGCTGCTGCTGCTGAGCACAAACCACCCTGGGCACACTGTGGCACTGGGATCTGGCTCCCAAACCAAGAACTCACCTTTGCTGGAGCCTTCAGCCTTCTCTCCCCACCCTTCTCACTCATCCCTTAGACTTACAGATGTCGGGCAGTGGGTGGTGCCGGGGGCTGACTGAGACTGTGAGACCCCCCAGTCAAGTCTGTGGTGTGAGAGAGAGCTGAAAACACCTTCAGACCACCCCCAGTGAGGGCTGGGCCAGTGCAGCCACCCTCTCCTGGGGGACACAGATCAGGGCATGGGAAGGACCCCAATGGATAACCTGCCTGAGGAACACGGGAACAGGAGAAGGGGCAGCAGGACTGAGAGGGACTGACTCAGGCAGCAGTTGGTATGAGGAGGTGTGGAAAGGCAGCAGAAGCTGCAACTGACCCTGGCAAGTTCCCTTTCAAGGGTCTGCAGCACTGAACCTCCCCCCTCTGTTTGCAGCCCTGGTGAGTGTGGACAGGGGTGTCTCCGTGGGGCTAGGAAGGTGATGGGCTCCTGGGCATGGCTGTGGGCTCCTGGCATGGCTGTAACTCCTGGGCATGGCTGTGGGCTCCTGGCATGGCTGTAACTCCTGGGCATGGCTGTGGGCTCCTGGCATGGCTGTAACTCCTGGGAATGGCTGTGGGCTCCTGGGCATGGCTTTAGCTCCTGCCATTGTCTTTGGGCTCCTGGGCATTGCTGGCACATGGTTCCCTGCTCCAGGGGATGCTTGGCAGGAGGGAGCTGGGCAGGGCTGAGGCCCTGCTGCAGTCACAGCAGCTCCTCTGGTCCCTCTCCCTGCTCTGACAAATGTGAATTTCGAGGCAGGAGTTTGATCAAAAGGACAGTTTTGTGTTGTTGTGCTGTGGATGTTCCACATCACGTGTGCTGGAAACAAGGTTGTGGAGTTGTGATTGCAGCCAGAGCCTCTGGGTGCAGCCTGGACCAGTCAATATTGGTTTTCCATCTTCATTTAGTGCTGGTCCCGTCCAGCTCAGTGCTGTGGGGAGGATGACACCATCCTCTCCAAAATGTGATTATGGGCCCTGCTGGGAGTGAGGGGTGATGTGGCTGCAGCAGGGACTGGTGTGAACCCAGAGACCACAGGGCTGTTGAGCAGCCCTGGACAACCCCTGTTCCATGTCTCTCAGTGCCTGCCAGCAGCAGATGCTTCACTGTCCCCACTTTGCCCCCTCTCCCCATGTCAGGCTGGACCCTCGAAGTCCTTCCCTGTGCATAGAGCAGGGAGTGGAGATGCAGAGCCAGGCCAGGGGCAGGAGACTCTCAGCAAATCTCCCTGGTGTGATTTTCAAACCCTTCTGCTGTTCTGACAGTTCAGAGATATTCCAGTAACTCAGGAGGGGTGAGGGATCCTGCTCTGCTCCAGACAGAGATGAAATGAATGGAAAAAGTAGAGGCCTGATTCCACTTTTGTGAGTCCTTTCATTTAAACAAAGAGGATCAGAGATGAGGCTGGTGGGAGAAAAGGAGCAGTGCCCTGGGTTGGTGTAAACTCATGTTTGGGGGCCAGTCCTCAGCTCTGTGCCCTGGTGATGCTGAGAGCATCATGTCTGAGGGAGGCAGTGGGTGCTCAAAGCCCAGTGAGACTCCCCAGAAACAGCAGGACCCAGGGCCAGCAGCTCTCCTGAAGGCTCCTGCTCTGTGGGGAAGTGGCAGTTCCCAGGAGAGAGACTGAGGGGAGCCCTCAGTGCAGTTCCAACTGCCTGGGCAGGGGCAGAGGAGGGGCAGGGACTGAGCTCTGCTCTGGGGGACCAGGGACAGCACCCAGGGAATGGCTGGAGCTGTGTCAGGGCAGGCTCAGGTTGGATCTCAGCAAAAGGTTCTTCCCCCAGAGGCTGGTTGGCACTGACCAGGCTCCCCAGGGCAGTGGGCACAGCCCCAAGGCTGCCAGAGCTCCAGGAGGGTTTGGCTGATCCTCTGGGGCACAGGGGGGGACTCTTGGGGATGGGCCTGTGCAGGGCCAGGGGTTGGACTGGCTAATCCTCGTGGGTCCCTTCCAGCCCAGCATATTCTGGGATTCTGGGATTCTTCCCTGCCGATGCAACTTCCCTCGTAGCTGCTGCCCCTTCTCTAAATCCACCACAGCCAAGTCAGACTCAAGGAACTGCTCATCTTCCTGCACTTCACTTGCCAGTCCCCTCCCAGTTTTCCAGCCTGAGCTGTTCACCATCCAGCAGAGCTGGCAGAGGAGGGGGGTCACAGGGGGCTCCAAGTCCTGCTGCACTCTCAGCCCCTCAGGTCAGACTGTAAATCTGTTTCCCCTTGCTCTGCACACAGTGGCAGTGATTTTATGATTTTAGAGCTCTCTGCAAAGCCACTTGCAGTCCCTTCCTTACACAGGCATGATAAAGAGCAGCAACAGCAAAATTCCTGCAGTACTCCTGACAGGCTCCTGGCACCACCGGGAAAGGCTTGAAACCCTTTCTCGGGCTGTCTGGGGAGAAGGAGCAGGGCCAGGCACCTGAGTGACCCAGAGGCAGCAAGATCCTTGCCAGGGGTAAGGTGGAGCTCATTTACTCTCTGATTTCCTCCAAATCCGCGTTTGGGAGCCCCAACACTCCCCTCTTTGCATCTGAAAAGACTTTGGCATCTTCTTAAGCCCGGCTTAGCACCTAGAGAAACCACAGAGGTACACAACAGACAACTGATAAAAGCAAGCCTTCCTCTCTAGTACAGAGCAGAACTGTGTAGGGAAAATGTGCTCTGAATTGGTTAGAGACACAGAGAGGAGTCCTTTAACAGCCAACACTGTCTGTGGAAAGCCCGGGAGAAAAATCCCCACCTCGTGCCTTCCCGAGAAAGGTATTTTTTATTTAAGATACAAAGCATGATTGTGTGCTGCCCTTCATCTGCATTACTCCACTTAAAATCCCATTTCAGAAATATGAAATAACTCTGCTTTCTTTAAAGATATATAAGCTCCATTCCCAGAGGGATAAAAGAGCACCATAAAAAAAGGGACAGTTTTAGTAAAACAGCACTGCCAGGGGACATAATAAATACATAAATTACTCACAACCAGCAAGGCATGCTCCCAAACTGCACAACCAGATCTTGGAGAGCAAAGAAATATATTCACACGCTAAAGAAACCCTGCAGAGCAGGGCATGCCTGGGGCCTGGAGCTGCAGCCCCTCTACTGGTCCCTGGCAATGTTCTCTAGGAGAAGGAGTCACAGCAGCGCCTGTGCTGCCAGGCTGGTGCTAACCTGGGGGTCTCTAACCCCCAAACGTTCACACCTGTGGCCTGAAAGAAGCTGTTGCTGTTCTGGGACACAACCTTTGGAGCCCAACAAGCTCCCATCCCAACAGGATGGCTCCCAGTGCTCCCCACCCTTGGCACGTGAGCAGGGACAGGGAGACCTCAGCAGCCCAGGGCCATGCAGAGATGGTTTTGTGGAGTGGTGGGTGCTCAGGGAAGGCTTGGGAACCCCAATGCCTCATATAGTTCACCCAGCTGTGTGACTGTCCCCACCCATGTCCACACTTGGCCCTTTCTGTTGTGTTTCCCCCTGTCCCTGCCATTCTTCCATACTCCTTTGGTCCTTTTCCCCCACTTCTGTTCATTATTGTATGATCCTCCTCCGAGTTAGACATCCCAGTCCTGCCCCTTGAGCTTGTCACACAGAGCCACAGGAGATGCTGCTCTTGCTGGTCAGATGTGCCAGCACTGGGCAAGGTGAGAGGTTTGCTGCTCACAGCATTTCATAAAGACATGGAATGGTTTGGGTTGGAAGAGACCTTAAAGCTCATCTCATTCCATGCCCTGCCATGGGCAGGGACACCTTCCACTATCTCAGGTTGCTCCAAGACCCGTCCAGGGACACTTGGACACTTCCAGGGATGGGGCAGCCACAGGTTCTCTGGGCATTAATTTGATTTCCTGCAACCAGCCCCAGGACATGGCAGGAGCTGGGAGCTGAGGAATTTAAGTGCCTCATCAGAGGCACAGAGCAGAGCAGAGCAGAGCCAGATGGTCCCAACCTCAAACACACCCACACAGTGAGGACCTGCCCTGGACCTCAGTTGGTGGGTCACCACAGCCCATGGGCCACCTGGACTTGCGGTTAGACTCTGTGATGACAATGATCCTGGCAAAAGCTCCAAGCCTTGGGGCCAGACCACAGCTCTAGGACAGCTGGCTTGGTTCCAAACACCTGCCTCTGCTGTGTCCACTCTGTTCATTCTGCTTGCAAATCGGGAGGAGGTGGGAAGGAAAAGGAGCTGTGGAAGAGTCTCTGGAGCCCCAAATCCTCCTGTTTCCTTGTGTTCCATTGCACATATTGATAATAACAGAATTGACTTATCCATGTAAGGGCAGTGGTCATGGCCCTAAGGCTGACAGAATTCAAGGAGCATTTGGACAATGTTCTCAGGCATGTGGTGGGATTGTTGGCCCTGTGCAGGTCCAGGAGCTGGACTTGATGATCCTTGTGGGTCCCTTCTCACTCAGGAGATTCCATGTTCTGTGGTGTATTTCTGCATGATCGTTTCGACACATTCTGATGTTCTAACTTTGCAAAAATGGCTGTAATAAAAATCATCCTGTATGTGGGACACTGGGGCCCACCAGCTGAGAGTTCTAGAAACCTGTGTTGTGGTGAGAAGAGGTTGGTTCCATCATCTCTTCAACTCTCCTTCAAGTAATTGTACACAGCTATTAATTATAGACCTGCACCTGTGGGACATCAGGAGGAATTTCTCCCTGGAAAGGGTGGTCAGGCCTTGGCAGGGGCTGCCCAGGGAGGTTTGGAGTCCCCACCCCAGAGGTGTCCAAGGAAGGCCTGGCCGTGGCACTCAGTGCTCTGGGCTGGGGGACAAGTTGGGCATTGGGCACAGGGTGGGCTCGATGATCTTAGAGGTCTTTTCCAATCACTTTTCAGTGATTCTGCACCTCCTCTTCGTTAGATGAAACCACCCATTTCCTCAGTGTCCTGCGGTAGGACATCTGCTCCAAGCCCTGGGCCACCTTGTCTGGTCTCCAGTGGATCCCACAGAGTTTCTCAGCATCTCTCTTGAGCTGCTGGAGCTCCAAACTGGACAGAGCACTGCAGCCTTGCCCCCATTCAAACCAAAGGGCCTCAGCACCTACCCTCAGCACCCCGGCCACCCTCCACACCCAGGGGGCAATAACCCCCCACTGTTGGCTCTTACTCTGGGCTTCTTTGAGCCCCAGGCCCTTCCAGCAGGACCGGTGTGTCAGACAACAAGCCATGGGTGGTGTGATCCAGCTTCCCAGCAGACCAAATCCAATGGCACCGATCTAAAGTGACACTGAATGGGTCCCTCATACCCTGAATTATGCATTCCTAAGGGTCATTGTGGTCCATCAGAAGTCGTTATCATCCATCGGGGTCGTTATTGTCCATAAAGGGTTGTCATGCCCTTATTAATTGGTTCACTTTCCCCACACCCCAACACACCAACACTGCAGTTATTTTTAGGAGATATATTTGGGTGTTTTCTGTCCTGCTTATCTCTCCCCATGCAATACCTCAGGTGTCTTCTGTGCCTCTTGGTTGCCCTTTGAGGGATTACCAGCATCGCTCCTGCTGATTATTACCTGTGTGCTCATCACCTGAACTCCTGAGTTCCCCGTTAATTCCACTGCACTTAAAATGAGCAGGATTTTTTTCCAGGCATATACAGCCCGTCCTCAGCCTGTTGGATTTGCGCGTTTGTAAAAAAAAGACGAGATCGGCTCCACCCCCGTATTGCACTAATGAAAAGAAATTAAACACAGACACGGGAGATAAGGAATCCTCCGGGTCAGCAGTGTTANGGTCCCGTTGCCTTTTGTTCAGCATTCAGGTCCTGCCCCTCTGGCCAGCCCTGGGCAGGCACATCTGCAGGGCTGGTCCAGCTCTGGCTCCTCAGCACAGCAGGGACAGGGAGCTCCTGCAGCGGGGCCGGCGCAGGATGAGGAGATGCCCCAGGGATGGAGCAGCTCTGGGAGCAGCAAAGGCTGAGGGAGCTGGGGCTGTTCAGCCTCCAGAGCAGAGCCTGAGAGGGGCCCTGCCCAGGGTGTGGCAGGGGCTGCAGGGAGGGGGCAGAGCATGGACCAGGCTCTGCTCGGGGGGCCCAGCAATGGCACAGGAGGAACGGGCAGGAACTGATGCCCAGCAAGTTCCCCCTGCACAGGAGGAAGAACTTCTTGGCTGGGCAGTGCCCCAGCCCTGACCAGGCTGCACAGGGAGGGGCTGGAGTGCCCTCACTGGGGATATTCCGGACCCCTCTGGGCACAATCCTGTGCCATGTGCTCTGGGATGGCCCTGCTGGGCAGGGAGGTGGGACTAGACGAGCCACTGTGGTCCCTTGCAACCTGAGCCATCCTGGGATTCTGTGATATGGAGGTGCCAGAGCAGCTGTGGGACACTGGTGTTCCCAAATGCCTTCTTAGAATCAAGAGGAAGGGTAAAGATGCACTTGGGAAGAAGATCCCCCATGTTTGCCTTGGATCCAGCAGTCACACTGTGTTGCCCTGTCCACATCAGGCAGGTGTGTCTGTCTCAGGTAGAATCCCAGGATGTGCTGAGCTGGAAGGGACCCACAAGGACCATCCAGTCCAACCCCTGGCCCTGCACAGGCCCATCCCCTGTGCCCCAGAGGATCAGCCAAACCCTCCTGGAGCTCTGGCAGCCTCGGGGCTGTGCCCACTGCCCTGGGGAGCCTGGTCAGTGCCAACCAGCCTCTGGGGGAAGAACCTTTTTCTAAGTAGGTACCGCAGCTCACTCCATCCCCTGTCTTACAGGGAATGGTGTTCTGGCAATAGCAAAGTGGGTGGACAAGCTGGAAAACTGACTCCTCACCCTATGAGGCTTTGGGACTCTCTCTTTGGTTTCTTGTCACCTTATACCTGTCCTTTCTCTTGTGTCCCTATTTGGGGTCACAACACCCCTGGGGGTGGGGAGGGAGCTGAGCTTTCTCCTGCCTTCATGAAACTCCACACCAGGACAAAGGGAATGACAAGGAGAGACCTCCTGTCACCTCCCACAGCCAGGACTTGGCAGGACAGCATGAGGCTGAGGGATTCACAAGGATGGAAAAATCTTGGGGAACAGGAGAGTTTGTTTTTCTCCTTCCTTCCTTCCTTCATTCCTTCCGAGTTCCTTCCTTCCTTCTGAGTTCCTTACGAGTTACGAGTTCCTTCTGAGTTCCTTCTCAGTTCCTTCCAAGTTCCTTCCAAGTTCCTTCCAAATTCCTTCCAAGTTCTTTCCTTCCTTCCGAGTTCCTTCCAAGTTCCTTCCTTCCTTACGAGTTCCTCCCTTCCTTATGAGTTCCTTCCTTCCTTCCAAGTTCCGAGTTCATTCCAAGTTCGTTCCGAGTTCCTTCCGACTTCCTTCCGACTTCCCTTGGAGTTCCTTCCAAGTTCTTTCCTTCCTTCCGAGTTCCTTCTGAGTTCCTTCCTTCCGAGTTCCTTCTGAGTTCCTTCCTTCTGAGTTCTGAGTTCCTTCCTTCCTTCCGGGTTTCTTCCGAGTTCCTTCCTTCCGAGTTCCTTCCTTCCAAGTTCCTCCCAAGTTCCTTCTGAGTTCTTTGAGTTCCTTCCTTCCAAATTCCTTCCTTTTTCTCTTCTGTTGTGCAAGAGCACAAACCTCCCACTGCTCCCCTGAGCAGTTCAGGATTCCTCTCATCCTGTTTGTTGGTGCTTGTTCCGACATTTTCAAAGCAGCGTTTGGGTTGGATTAGGATGTTACATCCTTGATGGCAAATTGCAGGGGCAGCAATTTCGAATGTTACCTTTCAGAGATTGCTCTTTATTGCTGTGAATTCCCAATGGCCTCCATTCGTTTTCCTTTGCTGGCATCCCAGTTGTTCCCTTCTCTTTCCACACCTGTATTTAGTTTAGTTGTTCTCAGCAGACCCACCTTTCTTTCCGGGGCAGCTGTAGCTCTGCATCACCACACAACTGCTCTGGCCTGTGGGTGCCTGAGACAGACAAGATCCTGCAGCCAGCAACAGCAGCAGAGAGAAAGTTCTTCATAAAAGCCCCACAAAAAGGAAACACTTTGAGACTCTGAGGCCTGATGGACCAGTCTCAGGCCTTTTGTCGAACTTGGTCAACCCTCTCAGAACTTAGCAGCATAGGATCGTTAAGGTTGGAAAAGACCTCTGAGATCATCAAGTCCAATTTGTCCTTGGTGAGTCTCCAAGAACTGCTTTATACATTGTGCGAAGGCTTCCCTTGAGGGCATTTGGGGGTTATTTATTCAAATAGAAGACTCCAAAGTCTTTAAAAGCTGGAGTGCAAGTGCCTGTCTGAGCTGAGTAAATATCCATGTTCATATGTACAATCCCTGCATGGTCACTTTGATCATCCTCTGCAGTGTCATCTTGTCCAGAAGGCTCCAGGGTGTGTTTTATCCAGCCTCTCCCACGGCATGTCACACACACGAAGGGCTTGGCTCTTGTCTGGGGGAGCAACTCTGACCTTGAGCCTCAGAGGGTAACCCCAAACTTGGCAGGGCTGAAACCACAAAGGATCTGTCTACAGGAAGGGGCAAAATTCTCCAGGATTAATGGAATTATTCTGAGGTCTCCTCAGGTGTTTAGATCCAGAAGACAACGTGAGAGACGTGGGAGCAAAACCAATTTCTCAAGGGACCAGTTGTCACATGCCCCAAATCTTCTGGCTCTAACAGCACCTTGACCAAGCCACCCTCACCAGGGAGGAGCCCCCTCAGCTCCCAGAGGCAAAGCTTGAGGAAATCTTTCCCTTTCAGCAGAAGTATCTCCATCTAGGAGGGAGAAATTTGGAATATTTGGGCAGGCTGTGTCATATCTGATGGCACAAGGTGTCTGCACTGACCCCGGGGGCTGATGTGTGTGGGACAGGACAGCCAGGGCACCATCTTCCTGGGAGATCAGGGGGCAGCTGAATTCACACAGGGAATGGGAATAAAAGAGACAAATGAGTCAGAGCATGATTTAGTGCTTCCAAGGGCAGTTCAATGTCTCTTTTAGCAAGGCACAGCTCTGCTTGGCTCCACCATAGCACCAAAAGGCTACAGCCCATGGAGAGCCAGTCCTGGAAACTGGCAGAGGGGCTGTTGGAACTCAGCTGTGTCTGCCAAGGGAACTTCTGTTCTGATCCATAGTTTTAGAAGATTTGAGGGAGTTTTATCATTAATAAGCAGTGCCTGGAAAGACAATGAAACAGTGCAATTACTCTTGGCCTCTCCCAGGATGTCTCTGAGTTGGCAAAGTTAATTAATAAAAGCAGGGAGCGAACAGCTAACACAGGGGGAGTATTACCATCCTTAACTGTGACATCAGGGCTGTGTTTGCACATCCTGACTTGCCTGACATCGAGCCTGGGCAGCAGAAACTGAAAGAGGGACATGCAAGACACAGAGGATAAGGAAACTTGAGGTGAGGAGCGGGGGAGAGTGAGACAAGAGAGTGAGACTCATCCAAAACACTGCACTCTCCTGTCCTGGGCTGGCACGTGCAGCTCATGGCATGGTGCAGATGGTGCATGAGGAAGGCAGACATGGGAATGCTCTTCCCTGTTCTCAGCCCTTTTCCACGAGTCCACAGGCTTGAACTCATCCTGCTGCTTTCTCGTGCTGTGACTGGGGAGTTCATCTTTTCCTCTCACCTCCACCTTGCATTGCTGCTGCACTTTCCTGTTTCTCTGGTGGGCTGAGCCTTTCCTCTTGCTCAGCCTCTGCCCAGACATGTCTGTCCAGCAGACACCTCATCCATCATCTCATAACCCACTGAGGGACCTGCCCATGACATTCTGTCACCAGGTGGCCACTGGAAGTTCCCAGTTCCACAAGCTCAGCCCCACCAGCTCTGTGAGCTCCTTGTCTTTAGTCACAGCAGCACCAGGACATCTTTGAAAATCTCCATCACTCATTTTCTCATCCCATTCTTTGATTCCCTGCAGCTTGGCATGTTCAGAGCTGTTCTTTACAACCACAGAGTCATTTGGGATGGAAAAGCCCTCTGAGACCATTCCCCAGCACTGCCAAGGCCACCACTAACCATGTCCCCAAGTGCCACATCCACGTGGCTTTTAAATCCCCCCCGGATTTAACCACTTCATGAATTAACCCTTCCGTCTCTGGATATTATTAAACCCCATCATACCCTCTCAGAAGATATTATGAACCCTCTTCCAAAGCCACTAGCGCTGAGACAGTCACAAACTCATGGCCATCCTACTGCATTAGTGCTCATTTACATTCTCAATGCATCTGATTTAACAGCAAGTTTTTTGGAGCAGAAACTCTCCATTCATCAGAGAGATACGTGGACTCCATAGTGGGAGTCAGGTATTTATGAATCTCCACATAATATTAAATTAATACAATGGTGATTTATCAGCCTGGCAACTCCTAATCTAACAGGACTTGGAGGCAAAGGGGAGAAAATGGAAGCTGAGTTTTTTTACCAGGTTAAAGTATTTGTGTCCGGTGCTGGTGAATCATGAGATAAAGCAAAGCACCATCAAGGTTCCATGGGCTCTTTCAGAGCCTGGCTGTGCCCTTCTGTCAGATCCCTTGTGCAGGGGGTTGTAAGCCCTGAACCCCAGGTCAGTGGAATTGTCAGGCCCTGAACCTCTGGTTTTACTGCACTAAAGCTGTAGAGAACAGACAGTGTTCGTGCTGGAGGTCTGGCCCTGCATTCTGATACCTGCAGAAGGATGTGCTCTGCTAATCAACTGCAAAGGGCAAGGAGGATTTGAAGAGACCCTGGTGTTGTCTTAGAATAAATCAGCCCCTCAGCTGGATCTATTTATCAGAGGATGTGGCTTAAACTGAAACTCCAGCAGGAAGGTTAGAGGACAAAATGATGAAATGGCAGGAACCCTCCCCAGAATCAGAGCATTCCCACACCAGCCCTGAGGGAACTCAAGGACAGAATAGCTGCTACAGGAAACCCCTGGTTTAAAACCATCACAGGAACAGAGAATATTTTTCAGATTTCTGGCTTACCCAAAAAGTCTAAAATACTTCAGGCACTTGTAGGGAAGTGGTAAAAGGGAATGTACTGGGAAAGAGTCAGAGCAGCTTTCCCAGGGAAGCCAATCCTGTTGAGCACCACAAAAGGAGCTACAGCCACATCCCAGAGGAGAACTGTGGGTTCCATCTGCTCCACGCAGGAAGGTCCCTCACCAGGGGCTTTTAGAGAAACTGTGCTGCCTCAGGAAGAAAGGTGGAGGTTCTCACATGGATGAAAGGAAGGAAGGGGGCTAGGGGGGAACAGTGTCACAGAGGAGGGAGGGCCAGGTCTGTGCTGCTCACTCTTCTCAAAAAAGCTCAGAGCAGCTGTGGCTGCCCCTGGATCCCTGGAAGTGTCCAAGGCCACGTCGGACCAGACTTGGAGCAACCTGGGCTAGTGGAAGGTGTCCCTGCCCATGAGAGGGTGTGGCACTGGATGGATTTTAAGGTCCCTTCCAGCCCAAACCATCCTGTGATCCTGTGATAAGCAGCCTGGAGAAGAGCACGAGTGCTCAGGGATCACTTTGCTGCTCAGGGGATCAAGGAGAAAGAATTACAGAAGCACGATGTGATGAAATGGAAGGTGAAGTTTAATGTAAATAAATGTAAAGTCAAGTGCAAGGGGGAAAATATTAATTAGGTATCTCCAGCAATGGGCTCTGAGTTGATTATTGTCATTCAGGAGGGAGGGAGGGAGAGAGATTATAACAGTTCCATGAATACATCAGCTCAGCACACACACCAAAAAAGCAAATCAAATTATAGAATTATTAGGACAAAAGAGGGCAAACACATAAAAATATGTACGTGATATGAGTAAATCCATGGTAAACCTCCACCTGGATACTGTGGGCAGTTCTGGTCCCTCCCTTCTGCAACAGGAATAAGAGATGGGAAAGGCAGAGAAAAGCACAACAGGGTGAAGAAGGTCATTCCTGTATGAGAAGCAATTGAGTAGTTCAGGAGATTTCAGAGAGTAGAGGTGACTTTAAGAAATAGGAAAACCAGGAGAAGGGTGTGAAGATGACAGGCACAGAGACACAAAAGGGGAGCACCTGGGACAGACAGTAGGGTCAGGAGTGACTCTTGGAAAGCCTCAAGGGAGCTCCAGAGCCCCCTGCTTAGAGACAGGCACTGAGAAGAGAGGAAGCAGGTGCCACAGTGGCTGCAAGAACCCTCCCCCAACCTGGTCCTGTAGGGCTAAAGCCAGAGTGTCATCATTTAGTGAGACCTCAAATGAGGAAGGGACAAAGCCAGAAGTGACAGGTGAAGAAGGGTGGGGCAGGTCAGGAAAAAGGCATTGGAGCTTGGAGGAACTAGAGGGGGTCAGGTGTTTCTCCCAATATTCTTTGTAAGAGAGGCAAGAACAGGATAAAACCTCGAAAGACACAATAATAATTTGCTGGGTTCTTTTCCAACCAGCCCATGGGGAGAGGGCAGAGGACAGGACGGGGATCTCCTCCCAGCCTGGGTGGTTGCCATTGGGAGGTAGGATGTCAGGGAAGATGGAGACGGTCCAAAGGAGGGAACAAAGGTGGTGAAGGGTCCTGAGGGGAAACCGTGTGAGGACACTGAGGGCACTTGGTGTGTTCAGCTGGAGCAGAGGAGACTGAGGGGAGACCTCAGTGCAGTTCCAACTGCCTGGGCAGGGGCAGAGGAGGGGCAGGGACTGAGCTCTGCTCTGGGGAGACCAGGGACAGCACCCAGGGAATGGCTGGAGCTGTGTCAGGGCAGGCTCAGGTTGGATCTCAGCAAAAGGTTCTTCCTCCAGAGGCTGGTTGGCACTGACCAGGCTCCCCAGGGCAGTGGGCACAGCCCCAAGGCTGCCAGAGCTCCAGGAGGGTTTGGCTGATCCTCTGGGGCACAGGGGGTGACTCTTGGGGATGGGCCTGTGCAGGTCCAGGGGGTGGACTGGATGATCCTTGTGGGTCCCTTCCAACTGTGTTGGCTTCCCGACAACTGTCCCAACCCACAGGAAAAATCCTCCCCCTTCCTTCCTCTCCCAGGGCAAAGGAAAAAAACTATAGAAACTTAAGAGCCCAAAACCCAACCAAATTATATCAAAATATATATGTTTTTACAAATATTACAGTTATATACTGCTAGAATACTATGTACAATATTAGGGACCCCGAATGCACCCCCCTCCCCCAAAGGGAAAGGGAAACGGGAAAAAGGGAAAAAGGAAAAACAGATATGCACCATCAAAACTAAGAACTAGCAAAATAAAGAATCAGCAAAACGAAATCTCACCACGTCTCTCAATAAAAACAGGACGCCGGACACAGCCGGCGCTCTCCAACCTCCCGCGTGGCAGAGCAGCAGTCGCTGCAGGCCTCAGCTGATGGATAAGCAAGACCAACGCAGAGACCCACTGCTCCTGAACCTCACTGAAAGATAAAGGAGCAAGAGCCTCCTCTCCCTTCTTATTTTTACCCTTGCTTACGTAAAAATCGCATGGAATACTGGGAACATGGCCTTGGTTCCTTGGTTACAGCCTGGTTACCAAGGAAGGCCTAGGATCAAAACCACTACACCAGCTCAGCACATCCTGTGATTCTGTGTGACTTCGTAAAGGCCTCCTCTCTTCTGCTCTTCTCCTTTTTCCTACTGATGGAGCAAAGGGGCTCTTGTTGATCCCTGGCGTTATTGTCAAGGGACCAGATATTGTAATTTAAAAAGATAGGAAAAGTTTATTAAAGAGACAAATGAGCAAATCAGCGCGCTGGGTGACCGGGGGAACCTCCTGTTCCGCCAGCAGTCAACACCGAGTACAAGTCAGGACCCATCTTTTATACCCCTTTTACTCTCCTCACCCCCCAAGTCTATCATTGGACTCCATTTCACGGCTTCCAGAACATTGGTTCTGGTTTCGTGGGCTTTGTCCTGTTGCTGGGCCTTGTTGCCAGGTCCCGTTGCTGGGGTTCAGTCCGAGGGGGGGTTTAGTCTGTGAAGCTTCCAATAAATTGTTGCAGTTGCAATCTTTCACTCCTCACTTGTGAATGCATTCTATTTCTATTAAGATACTTAGAACAAAGAACTTACAGAATCACAAGGTCAGCTGTCACTGTGGTTAGTCCTTCACAACATTACAAGATAAGACACAAACTGCTCAGCAAGCCGAACCCCCATTCCCCCTCCCTTTGCAAATCTGGGCCTGCAATTACAGCATCTACTTTTAACCATTTCAATGTGCTTATACCAACTTCTGTTTGATTGAGCAAATTTATTGATCACCCATAACACTGGGGAAGTGAGAGGTGAGAGTGTGAGTGTCCAGCAAACACACCTCTGCCAACACCTACAGCACCTCACTGGAGAGCTCAGTCAGCAGTTGGGGTGTGCCCTCATTCAACGGGGAAATGAAGGTTTTACCTGTGTTAAACAGGGCTGCATGACTGGAGATCTGCCCCCAGGCTCTCCTGGCCACAGTTTGGCAGTGCTGCCTCTCTGCTGACAGCAGATGTTTGTGTGCTGAGGTGCAGCTGTAGCTCCACACACATGGAGGGGGCGGCATTCCTGGACAAGCTGAGCTCTGGAAACCACCTTTAGAGCAAAGCAATACACTGAGCACTGGGTTGGTTTGTTGGTTCTCTCTACAGCTCCCTGACAGGAGCGTAAAGCCAGGTGAGAATCGGCCTCTTCTCCCGGGTGATAATGATGGGACAAGAGGAAACAGCCTCAAGTTGCACCAGGGGAGGTTTATATTGGATATCAGGGGGAATTTCTTCATTGAAAGACTGATTAAGCATTGGCACAGGCTGCCCTGGGCAGTGTTCCCTGGAGGGGTTCAAAAACGATTAGATGTGTCCCTTCATGATATGATTTAGTGGGATTCAGTCAAAAGATGGGCTTGATGACCTTGGAGGCCTTTTCCAACCTTAATGATTCTGTGATTCTGTGCAAAGTACTGTGGAACTGTGCAGGAAGGTCTCTCAGCTGCCATCCCAGTCTACAGAGCTGGGTCAGTTGGGCAATGGGACAGCAGAAAACTGGGCCTTCGTGGGATCTTGGACCTTGTAAGGCACATGGTGACCCTGAGCTGGTGTTGGGAGCTCCTGCCACAACTGCAGTGTGGGCTTGATCAAAACAAAATATGTTCTCTTTTCTGACACTGATGGTTTTCAGCAATGACTGACATAATTCCCTGGATTCTGACCCTTGGTGAAAAGGCCTGAGATACATTAATAGAGATGGGCATTGTCTGTTATTTAGTCTTTAGTTCCAAGCCTGCTGGAAGATGACAGGCTCTAAACAGGGGATCACAGGTTTAGACCAGACACAATCCAGGCAGGCTGGCAGCCTTCCAGGGACAAACAAGGATTAAAAAGCAAACCAAAGGAGTTTTGCACATTTGTTTCCTCTTGCAGGAGTGGTCAGGGGGCTGTGCTGGCAGAGGGATCTCTCAGGAAAAGGCAAAGAGCAGTTGAGCTGCCCAACCCAACAGAAAGTGAAATCATGATCTTTGAACAGTCTGATATTCCTGGCTGCTCACAGCCAGTGACCTTTTCATCATGTTCCTCTCTGCCCTGCTGGTGATCAAGTGGGTGTCTGTCACCACACACTTGGCTCTCAGGGTTGACAACCTCTGCCATCTCCCTGGGTGATGCATCCCCTGCCCTCATGGCTGCAGGGTCCTCTTTGCCCCACTGGTCTGATCCTCCAGCTGGGGGAGCTCATGGCCCTTCTGAGATCCCACCTCAGAGCGGGAGGCAGGGGCTGAGGTCAGGAGAGACTGCCGAGAGTCTCCAACCAAGTTGCTCAGGGGTTTGTGCTGTTGTTGTCCCGACACCTCCGGGGATGGGTGATCTGCTTTAGGGGATACAGTGGTGGGGGATAGAATGCTTGGACTGGATGATCTTGAAAGTCTCTCCTGTTATAGACAATTAAGACAAATTAAAATGGCCAATTTGTATATAAAAAAATTAAGTTTATTTGCAAGCAGATAACATGAGCAAACAGCGCTGGGCGGCCTGGGGAGAACTCACTCCGCCAAGAGCTCGCCCCGAAATGTAACAAAATCTTTTTATTTATACATTTTCCGATTGTATACAGAGTCCGTTATCTCTTCATAGTACTCGTGTCCATTCTGACAATTACCAGATGGTCGTTTATCTGTCACTTGAAAGTTTATCCTGGCTGTCTTTGAGGTGAAAAGGTGTCTCCTCTCATGTGTTAATCACCCATTTCTCAGTTTACTTTAGCTGCCTCCAAGGTGAAAAATGTCTTCCTTCATATGTTAATCATTCAGGGGGTAATTTGTTTAAAGTAGATTTTTAGATAAGTGCAGAATATCTCTTTACCACAAACAATTTTTATGAACAAAGTTAACCATTTCATTTCATCTCCCAACCTTGACGATTCTCTGGAGATCCACAGAATCACTGAACCATTAAGGTTGGAAAAGCCCTCTAAGATCATTAAGTCCAACCATTAACCCATCTGTCCCAGGTGCACCACTAACCCCTGTCCCTAAGCACCACATCTGCATATTTTTGAAGGCTGCCAGGGACAGTGATTCCATCCTTCCCTGGGCAGCCTGTGCCAGAGCTTGACAACCCTCTCAGTGAAGAAGTTTTTTCTAAGGTCCAATCCTCCAGGCTCTCTGGGTGCCTGTCCCACTGTTCAAGGACCCTCAGCACCATTTATTTCCAGTACAGCCCTGCCCCACCTGCTCCTATTGTGCACCCTGGGGAGTCCCACAGCCCAGGCAGAGGGTGTGTTACAACCCATCCCTGAAGGCAAGAAGAACTCAGGTTAACAGATCCCTTGGGGGGGATTAGAGTGAGAAGCACTGAACGACTGATGCTTGTAAATGTATCTGTGTAGGGTTTGGTTTAGAACAATTTGGTCGCAGTGGAAAGCAGGGATGGGTATGATTATTTATAGATGTATGGCCATAGGAAAGTATAACAATATCACTTAAGAAAACGTCTAAAGGAATATGAAAGGAAGGAAGAGCAGGAAAGGATAAGAGTAGAAAAATCCATGATCACCACCCAGGATCTACGCCCAGATTTTTGGTGATTGTTGCACCGTTGGTCAGAGTGATGATCAAAGTCTTGGTCCATCACGGGTGGGGGAAAAGCCCCCCAAACACAGAGTCTGATGGGTTAATACACGCTCAGGAACACGCTGGTACGTCCCCTGTGTGTTGGGGGTAGTTTTACTCTGTCTCCTGCAACAGACTTGGGATCTCATACAACACTTTTGGGTCACGTGCAGTCCTCTGATGGGAGGCCTCAGGAATGGGGAGGGGGACACTTTGTGGGTCTTGATGGTTTATGACTGCTCCTAAAACATGACACTGCTTCCATACCAGTCGGCCTACATGGGAATGTGACCTTCTCCAGGGGAGGGGGGATGTGTGTTTTTAAGGCAGGGCAATTTGTCATGATGAAAAGCACCACCCCATCTCCACAGATTCTGCCTCTTACCTGGCTCAAAGCCTGGCTTGTAGGCTCCCCCTCTGTCTTATGCAGACCAGTCTCACTATTACACACCCCAAACCTCACCCCTGCCCCCTGGGGAGATGCAAACTTGGCCCCAGCAAAGCACCTTGGTGCTCCTCAATTATTGTAAGTCATTAACCATTAACGTCCAGTCTCTCCCACGGTGCCATTGGGCGCTCAGCTCCCCCCAGATGTGATCTGAGCTGGATATTTGTGTCCCCAGCTCTACAGAACTGCCCTCTTGGTGCTCACAGTCTGGACATTCTGGGAGCAAACTCCTCTCCTGTTTTTCCTGGCAGCAGCAGAGATGGGATCTCAGCTCTTTCATTTGGAATGAAACACAAACCCAATGTCTTACTTTCTGTACAAATGAGCTTTCGTGCCCTAAAAAGAAAGGGCTGGTCAAATTCCAGCAAAGGTAATTACACTGAGCTCACCTAAGAGCCTCCAAAGCCTCAACTGAAGACATTATTAAGGGATAATTGTTTCTTAATTTGCTTTCTCCAACACAGCTTTGTATGGTGTCAAAGAGTCAGACTCCAGGGGTGGCCGAATTTCAGCTGTGGCCACAATGCAGCTGATGGCTCTGTAATATTTCCTGGCTGCTGCCATGATGTAGCTCTTATACAACAGATTTGGAGCTAAAATTTAATCCATTATGGCTGTAAACAAGCCACTCCAATGTGAAGCAGGTGTAACCTGCGCTGTCTGCTGAAAATATGAAGTAATAACTCTGAGAAAATGGGGAAAACCTAACAGTCTGCCCAGCTATTTGTCAGGGTGTAACGTCCCCTGTATCCCAGGATTACTGGGGGTGGGATTCATCTGGCTCCATATGTCCCTCTGCAGTCTCTGCAGCCCTCATCAGTATAAGTAACAGAGCTCAAGCCACCATTCATCTTGTCCTAAAGCCTAAATTAGGTCAGTGAATAGCACCTGAAAGAGCCACTTTCCCCCCAGATACTGGAAAGGGAGCCCACAGAGATGTGATCAGACAGAGGCATTAAAAATTAGGAGGAATAAATCCCCCAGTGAATTCCTTACCATGTATCTGGGCATCAGCATTGATCCCTGGGTAAGTTCACTCCAAAAAGTCATGGAAGAAGACACAGACACTGCTAAGTCTGTCCCTACAGCTGTTCATCCCTTGTATGTCATGTTCTGGCATGTTCATGCATGACTGGCGTGTTCATCCAAGTGAGCTGTGAACTGGCACTGTGACACCAGCACTGGTAGGGCCAGGGCAAGTTACCCATTCACCTTTCTCCAGTGTGAACACTGGTCTGGGCCAGTCCTGTGCCCTTGGACACAGCTCGCTCTGTATTTCTGTCAGGGCAACTGGGGACCCTCTTGGGGGTGGTGTCACCAAATCTGGCTAACAGTATGACACCTCATTTAGTGACAGTTTTTAGGGTTTTTCAGTCCATTTCTAAGGCATTCTTGTATAACCTGAGATGTATTCATTGATCTATTCATTAATGCATTAATTGAGACATGGGGAGCCCTGGTGAGTGTAAAATGTGGACCAGGGAACCCTGAGTGGGCAAAGTTTGCAGTGTCTGAATTCAGAGCCTAGAAGCAAATCCTTTTTACCTGAGGGAAACCTGGTGAGCAAAGAGGTGCCATCCCACAGATATTGCCAGGTCTGGAGCCCCCTGTTCCATAGGTAGGTGCCTGAAAAGCTGGGGCAGTCATGTGCTATCCTAAGTGACTCCAGTGCCCATTTGGGATCCATCTGGCACCACATGGTATCAGAAAAGGCTGCAGAGCTTGTTTTTCTGCCCTTACCTCCTTCTGCAGGAACATGTGGAGGGAGTCACGCTCTGCAGGACCCTTTCTGTCCTGGAACGTGTTGCATTCGGCTTCAAAGCAGTTTTCCACAGGGCAAAAGTGGCAGGGCATATTTCTTCTCACAGCCTGCTCTCCGTGAGAACAGAGCTGAGCAGCAGCTCAGGTGGCCAGAGAGGACAGGGAGGAGCTCAATTTATTGCCTGGAACATAATGCAGCACAAACAGAGTGATGGAAATGTGGAATCTCTTCCAGCAAGGCAGGAGGAAGGTTGTTAGGAGAATGAGTTGGACCTTTCTGATAAGCTGCTCCAGTTATTTCATGTAGAGCATAATTCACTGCCCCTCTGTGAACCTGAACACATTTGCTTTCCCTTCCAATTCTTCTTTCTGGGCCATCTGTGAACCATCATCACTGTTCCCAAACTGGCCAGCACAGGCATCCAGAAGCTACTTGATTCCAGATAACACATTAGGAGGAAAGTCAAGAGAGAGCAACCAAGTTCATCAGGGAGTTGGTGAGCAGAGGAGGAGTGGGGCTGCTCAGACATGGACCAGGGAGCAGAGCAACAAATGCTCTGGAGCTGAAATGGGAAATCAGAGTCATCCCCTCTCACAACCCAAAGGGGTCAGAGCAAGAACTGAAACAACTGTTTGGTTCAGTCACAACATACCATAAGCAGGAGCTGGGGCAAAACAGTTCTTGGAATCTTATTTTTCTGTAGGAATCAGGCAAAATCCACCTGGAACACCTCAAATGAGATCATTGTAATTCGTGTTTCAGCTTCTGTCCTGTCAGTAGAAAGCAGCTTTCTCTCCTCAGCTGCTGTTCCCTCACTGTGTGTGACAGAGGGGTCTGTCAGGTTGGGGTCCTGAGCTGGGTGCTGGACTGGGTGGGAGATTCCCAATGGATGTTGGTGTTTAAGGGTATGGCTCCAACACGGATGGGCTCCCTGCACCAGCTTTGACTCAGGATCATCTTGCTGGGGCATCCATAGAACCACAGGATCATTAAGGTTGGAAAAGCCTCTGAGATCATCAAGTCCAACCTTTGACCAAATACCACCATGCCCAGCAAACCCAGACAGTGCTCGTGACAAGGTGGCTGCCCAGACAAGGACCCTCCCTACCTAGAAACCCATCTTCAGGGTATTTATCCTTGTTACTCCCACTCCAGCGAGGTGAGTGCCAGCTCTGACCAAGCTGAGCTGCTGCAGCATCTCTCTCACTGCTTTGCTTTGCTTGAATAAACCTGTCAAAGCTGCTGCTTTCCACTTTTCTGGGGCTGGAGGTGAGTCCAGGTAACACCAGATGTCTTGGTGCTCCTGAGGACAGGAGCCAGAGGGATTTGGGGTGGCAGGAAGGCTGCAGAGATGTGGCTCTGCTGGCCTGTCCCAGAGGAAAGGCCTTTTGCCCCCACGCTGCAGGTGGTTAGGTCGCCTAAGGACCACCCCAGCGATGCCCATGTGATGGCTGGGAAGAAGTGAGACCTGAAACTGTGTCTCTGCCAAACACTGCAGTGTGGGAGAAAGGGGAGCCAGTGGGGAGAGAAGGGAGCAGAAAACATGTCCACACAGGCCAGTCCTCACAGGAACCACCACGCACTGCTCGAGTGACAGCCAGAGTTATGCTGGCTTCTTGTCCCTTATTTTAAAAGCAGATCCCTGATAGGTTTGATTTGTTCCTCGAGGTGATTTTTTATTGCTTCTTACAAGAGATGACCCTTATTTCATTTGCTACATGAGTTATAGGAAGGCCATATCAATCAGTCAAAGCCTGGAGAGCTGGCAGTCCCACCACTGATTAAACCTGGCTCTCGGTGTGGAATTCAGCCTGGAGGAACCTTCTCTTTTAACAGAAACTAATCATAAAGTTAGGGGGGAAAGGAGTTTCTGCTTTTGTGTGGCCAAAGATGGTGTTCTTTGTGCACTAAAAAATTGGCCAAGTGAGTACTGAGCAACTGCCTTGTGCCTCACTTGTTTTGTGTATTGTAATTCTTCCATTCTCAGCATCATTATGTTCTTCTTTTTGTGTCCCATTGAGCTGTCTTTATCTCAATCCATGAGATTTCTCACTCACCCATCCCAGTGCAGGGCAGGGAGTGAATGGGTGTGTTGGGCTCAGTTGCCAAGTGGGGTTAAACCACAACACCCACCTGCACACCGACATTTTATTGCAAGCATTTAGCAAGTCTAAAGGTTAGGACAGGGCTTTGAGACATCACAGAAGGTGATCTCCCACTGGTAGGACCTGAATGTTAGAGCCTGGTACTCCAAAAATCTCCATCCCTGTCTGGGGGGCAGACTGTGGTTGTTGTCCTTGAAACCGATCTTGTTTCCCAAAACTTTGGGATCAAGCTTCAAACAATCACACAAAGATGGTGAAGGGTCTGCAGAAGCCATATGAGGAGGGGCTGAGGGTATTTGGCTTGTTCAACTGGAGAAGAGGAGAGTGAGGGGCAGAGCCCATCGGGGGCTGCAGCTCCTCCCAAAGGGCAGCTCCAATCTCTGCCTGGTATGAGCAGGGACAGCACCCAGGGAATGGCTGGAGCTGTGTCAGGGCAGGCTCAGGTTGGATCTCAGCAAAAGGTTCTTCCCCCAGAGGCTGGTTGGCACTGACCAGGCTCCCCAGGGCAGTGGGCACAGCCCCAAGGCTGCCAGAGCTCCAGGAGGGTTTGGACAACGCTCTGAGGGACAGGGTGGGATTGTTGGAGTGTCTGTGCAGGGCCAGGGGTTGGCTGATGATCCTGGTGGTCCCTTCCAGCTCAGGAGATTCCACGATTCTGTGATTCTATGACTCAGATGCAGCATCTGGAGAGCCAAGGGGCTGCTACGTTACTCAGAGGGCAGTTTCCAGGAATTATTCCAGTTTCCACTGACCTGTTTGCAGTGTGTGTTTGGATATTCTACAGCTGAAACAACACTACATAGTCAATTTTTTTCTCATTAAAACTGTTTTTTTTTTTAAATCCATAACTATGTGATTGTTAAGCACTGGCAGGCCAAGGAAGTTCTCTGAGGTCTACTGGCCCTGGGCTGGAGGGTGGGCAGGTGCCAAGAGCAATTTCTGTGTCCCTCGTGGATTGTGACCATGCCTGGGACTGCAGCAAAGTAAAATATGCCCCTAAAAAGCATGAAACTTTCTGTTTTCCCTACTGAGAGTCACTCACATAGATCACTAAATATAACAGTAATTTCCATACATCTTGCTGGAGTTTATATGGAAGTAGGTCCTCAGTTGCTCGGGGTGGTTAATCAGATATAAGTCAGTATGCAAATGGGACAAATGCAAATGCTAAAATTGTGGCATTAGAATTTTAGAGAATATAATTACAAAATATTTTTGTATATCATTATTTTGATATAATTATTTTGATATAATTATTAGGGAACTTGTAAGAGAAGAACTCTTGAAAGGTTTGCGTGAGAGAAATGAAAATAGAAAAAATGAGAAAGTAGCTGCTGCAGAAAAATCAAGTGTATCACAGCATATCAGTAATCATTAATACAGATTTTTGTGAGTGCAATAACAAATGAAACACTTTCTCAGGCTTCACTTAGTGGTAAAATGGCAAATCTTTGTAGGACAAAAGCAGTGTGGATATTACCAACAGCATATTAGTTGTCCTTCATCTGAGGAAAATTATTAATAAAGGCTGGACATGGTTTTCTTTGCTGTTGATGCTTCGTGCTGTGAAAATAACAAAACCTGCTGATTTGAAACACAACATTGTTATCATCTGCTTGATTATTTCCAAGATAAGAACGGTGACAGAGTGATTAGTTCAGAATAAAAAGAAATCAAACATTTTGAGCTTTTTGTCTCTTTATCATCATTTGGAGTTTCTATGCTGTTAATAATTTTGGTGGATACCATTCACTTCCAGTGAACAGGAAGAGAGAGGGAATATGTGCCCTGCATTAACTGCCGGCGGATACACGGCACAAAACAGGGTGTGAAGAGAGGTTCATCTTCAGAAGCATCAAGGAGGCCAATGGGCCTGGGCTGTGCCAGCCCTGCTGTGTCCCAGCCCCAGGGCAGGGCCCGTCCCTGTGCTGGCACTGCTGGGGCACCTCCAGCCCTGGGGGCAGTTCTGGGCCCTCAGACAAGAGACACGGAGGGGCTGGAGCGTGTGCAGGGAAGGGAACGGAGCTGGGAAGGGGCTGGAGCAGCAGGAGGGGCTGAGGGAGCTGGGGGGGCTCAGCCTGGAGAAAAGGAGGCTCAGGGGGGACCTTCTGGCTCTGCAGCTCCCTGACA
>VXAY01004372.1:467170-483903 GCA_013399855.1 Oxyruncus cristatus | reverse complement strand
CAGGTTGGATATTGGGAGGAATTTCTCCACGGAAAGGGTGGTGAGGCCTTGGCAGGGGCTGCCCAGGGAGGTTTGGAGTGCCCAGCCCTGGAGGTGTCCAAGGAAGGCCTGGCCGTGGCACTCAGTGCTCTGGGCTGGGGGACAAGGTGGGCATCAGGCACAGGGGGGATCCATGGGCTAGGAGGGCTTTTCCAACTTAATGATCCTGTGATCCTATAAATAAGCACTTTTAATCATTCTTCGTAACCAATGAAAGTTGTCCCAGCATGACAGAGATATTTATTTTGGCAACCTTAACCATGGAGAGATATTGAGGTGTATCCCCAGAAGCCTCTTCTTTCTCTGTACTGTGCAGTTAAAAGGATCATTAAATGATTTCCAGTTATTATAGGTCACTTCTGCACACTGAGGGAGGACTTTCCACATGGATTCTTTTATGTTAATGAACAGAAATAAAGCTGGTGGTGCAGAGATCCTCTTTTTTATATAGTAATGTGTACATATTTATTTCTTTATTTCCTAGGACATAAAAAATGGGGGCGTTTTATGCCACAGCTAATTAAAACAGACTCATCTCATGTTCTGTTTATGAGCTATTGCAGACATTAAAGTGTGAGCTAAAAAAAGAAAGAAACAGGTGAGATTATTTGGCCACAAATACGGCTTCTATTTAAAAGACAGACACACAGGGCAAAGTAGGAAAGAAGCCAAGAAGTTTCATTCCATGGCATCTTGAGATCACAAAGAAGGGTCTGGGAGGTTTTAAGTTGATTTTGCTGCTTGTCTGAGGACTGTTGTTTGGAGAAATAGTCATCCAGTTTATGTGTCAATGGTCCAGGAGCCCTGAAACTCCATCTTCAAATATTTCCTTCCAGTTCTTACACCAGGGATACATGTTGTCCACATATCACTGAGGAAAAGAAGTTTCCTTGAATAACTAAATATGAATAAGCTGCAGAAATCTATGAAATATTGATTCTGTTCAGGCTGGAAAGTTAATCCTGTTCGTACATGTAAAGAGTGTTTTACAAATTCATTAAAAATAACATGGGAGCTCTGGAAGGCACTAAAGGTGATTAATTTGTACCATTTTAAATAATATACTACAGCTTACAAAATGTGAATAATTTATGAGAGCAGCAGTAACATCCAGTGGAAAGAAAAATAAACGTATGACTAAGGTAAACAGTGGTTTTCCAAATGTCACAACTTAGGACTTGATTTCCACACTTCCAGCTGGCTATTCCTCATTTTCAGAGAACCACGGAACTGCTGAGGTTGAAGGCACCTCTGGAGATCATCGAGTCCAAGTCCTCCACTCAAGGAGGGTCACCTGGAGCAGGTTGTCCAGGACCATGTCCAGCAGAGTTTTGATTATCTCCAAGCATGGAGACTTCACAGAAAGTCTGGAAAACCTGTTTCAGTGCTTGACCATCCTTAAAACAAAAATCTTTCTTCTTAGGTGCAAGTGGAATCTCCTGTAATTCAGTTTTTGGCCATTGCTTTTGTTCCTGCCACTGGGCACCACCAAGAAGGGCCTGGATCCAACTTCTCCACATAGTATCAGGTATTAATAGACATGGCCAAGGCCTCCTGGGAGCCATCTCCGGGCTCAACAGTCCCAGCTCTCACAACCCTTCTTTGTACAGAAGCTGCTGCCATCCCATACCCATCCTCCTGGCCCTTCCTGCTCCCGTAGCCATGGGCAGATGGGCAGGAGGAGCTGCGGCCACAGGAGAGGAGGCGAACACTGGGGCACTGAACACCTCCAGAGCCAGATCTACTACCCCTGGTACGTGGTTTTGATCTGTTTGGGGGCTTGAGACATCAACTAAAAGCTCCACAAGACGCAGTAGGAAGAGAGAACTCCCCTCTGGTGTCCCCAGAGTGTCCCCATCCCAGTTAAAGTCATTGGACCACACTCAGCCCCCTTAGCCACAGGGGAATTCTTTGCCCTGCCAGTGCTGGATTTATCATTTGTGCAGCCCCCTTAGGCAGCTGTGAGGAGAAAATGGAAAAAGGAGCCCTCTGTCATTCCCTGGAGAACCACAGAGACAGGAACTCCAGGCATCCGTCGTGAAGATAGACAGGTTTAATACCACACAAGAGCCCACAGACACTTGCCCTGCCTGTGGTGTGCTCCACAGCCCTTGCTTTGCTGGCACATCCCTGCCCTCACCTCTTGATGTGTTTATTATTTTGCTGTCAGCTTTTTTTCCAGCTGTTTTATGAGCCAGACTTTTCATTTTGGTTAAAGCCCAGGAAGCTTCAAGCAGGGACAGGGTTAGAGGAGGTCAAAGGAGGAGGCAGGAATTGCAGGCTGCAGTTAGGATGCTTTATGTTCTCCTTAGACCTGCCTGTCAGCTCCTGCTGCCACTGCCACATGATGGATTGGCTCTCAGCTCCTCACCAGACACCTCACACAGCAGAAGCAAAGGGACAGAGATGACATCCCAACCTGGAGCAGCTGGAGCACAAGCTGCCCCCTCTCGTAGCTCAACAGCAGCAATCGATGAGCCGAAGGCAGCGGAGGGGAGAAGGTGGGAGCACTCCTGAGGTTGTGCCACTGGCTGAGGCTGGGCAGCCCGGGCACGTTCTTTGCTTTGGAGGGTGAAGATGGTGAGATGGCAGAAGGAGAGAGCCCTTAACCAGCCAGCCCAGCCACCAATGCCCAGGAATAACTCCCCTTCTTAACTGGGAGTGGTGCACCAGGAGGAAAGTCATCCCCAGATCAGCAGGACCTGCTGGCCAGTGTTGGGGCAGGTTGGCCTCAACCAACCTATGGTCAGATAGGAAGGACACCAACCCTCCCCTCAGATGTGGGGGCTCTGCAGGATTCATCCCAGAATCACAGGATCACAGAACACGCTGAGCTGGAAGGGACCCACAAGGATCATCCAGTCCAACCCCTGGCCCTGCACAGGCCCATCCCCAAGAGTCACCCCCTGTGCCCCAGAGGATCAGCCAAACCCTCCTGGAGCTCTGGCAGCCTTGGGGCTGTGCCCACTGCCCTGGGGAGCCTGGTCAGTGCCAACCAGCCTCTGGGGGAAGAACCTTTCCGTGAGATCCAACCTGAGCCTGCCCTGACACAGCTCCAGCCATTCCCTGGGTGCTGTCCCTGGTCCCCCCAGAGCAGAGCTCAGTCCCTGCCTCTCCTCTGCCCCTGCCCAGGCAGTTGGAACTGCACTGAGGTCTCCCCTCAGTCTCCTCTGCTCCAGCATTAAGCACCAGAGACAGATTTTAGCCAAGATTCAGAGATCTGGTCTGGCCTGGTCTTTGTCTCTCAGTTCTTCCAGTTCTTCCCCCTCCAGATCAGCATGTGATGAGAAGGATGAGGCAGAGTTTCTGTCTTTCACCTGCCATGCAACCAGCAGGGAAGAATAATGTGTGGAGGAGGTTCAAGTCCTCTACCACAAACATGGAAGGGGACCAGGAGCTCCCGTGGAATTTGGTGCTCAGGATCATCTGTTTGTCACAAAGACTCATAGAATCATAGATTCTATGGTTGGGCTGAGGTCACTTGGTTTATTCAGCTGGAGAACAGGAGACTCACTGGGGTCTTCATTGGGGTCTTCCACATCTTCATGAGAGGCAGCTCTGACCTCTGCTTGGTGTGAGCATTGACAGGAGCCAGGGAATGGCTGGAGCTGTGTCAGGGCAGGCTCAGGTTGGATCTCAGCAAAAGGTTCTTCCCCCAGAGGGTGGTTGGCACTGACCAGGCTCCCCAGGGCAGTGGGCACAGCCCCAAGGCTGCCAGAGCTCCAGGAGGGTTTGGACAACACTCTCAGGGACAGGGTGGGATTGTTGGGGTGTCTGTGCAGGGCCAGGGGTTGGACTGGATGATCCTTGGGGGTCCCTTCCAGCTCAGGATATTCTCTGGTTGCTGTTCTCCAGTGGTACCATAGCAAAACCCTCAGTCACAGCTTTGACATGATGGAGGGAGAGTTTTTAAGAGCAGATCTTCACCTCCTGGACAGCCGAACATTTAGCACCGTGACAGCTGTGAAAGAAATGCCTGGATACTTCCACCACTGATGGTACATGAGAAACAGCAGAATTAGGAATGCCTGAAACAGGCTGAGAGGAGAGTTCTTTCCAGCAGAGCTGTTTACTGGGTAATGCGCCCTTGATGAAGTTGTTCTTCTCTTTGGTTTCTTATGACACAGCATTACAGTCATTAGAACTTCCCATTTAATGATAATCTCCTTCCTTTGGAGACTGCTGTGATATGAGATGATGAGGCAGGAATGATCTGAGTCCTTCTCATGGGGATCTCATTATCTCACAGAATCCCAGGATGTGCTGAGTTGGAAGGGACCCACAAGGATCATCCAGTCCAACCCCTGGCCCTGCACAGGCCCATCCCCAAGAGTCCCCCCCTGTGCCCCAGAGGATCAGCCAACCCCTCCTGGAGCTCTGGCAGCCTTGGGGCTGTGCCCACTGCCCTGGGGAGCCTGGTCAGTGCCACCCAGCCTCTGGGGGAAGAACCTTTTGCTGAGATCCAACCTGAGCCTGCCCTGGCACAGCTCCAGCCATTCCCTGGGTGCTGTCCCTGGTCCCCCCAGAGCAGAGCTCAGTCCTTGCCCCTCCTCTGGCCCTGCCCAGGCAGTTGGAACTGCACTGAGGTCTCCCCTCAGTCTCCTCTGCTCCAGCTGAACACACCAAGTGCCCTCAGCTGCTCCTCATCCTGTCCAAAGAAACTTCTGTTAATGTTAAAACTGGCTGGAAAACCAACAACTGTCACCATCAGGATCAAAACAAGACCCTGTGTTGTATTTCCAGCCAAACTGGCTCAGCTGGCACAGCCTTGACAGGACATCAAGGAAATTAAACTCTTCTGGGTCTCTCCATGCAACCCTGGTTGGGTTTTGTAGGCGAGACAGGAAGAGTCAGGTAAGGAAACAGGGCAGCTTGTTACCCCAGAATTCATTTGCTCAAATTGCTGAGCACCTGCTATTGAATAAAAACGAGTTTCTGCTCCTGGACATGTGTTGGGAGTAAGGCTGGGTGAATAATTGATTTTTCAGTTCAACCACCAAGTTAAAAAGTGAAAAAAAAATCCATTTGATCCAAACGAAAGCAGATGTTTTCAAGTTTCCTTGCCAAAAAGAAAAATGAAACAATTCCACATCAGTGATTAAAAAGAAAGAAGTTTTATTCTGGTTTGGGCCATTCTGAGGAAAATGCACCTGCAGCTTGGAAAACAAAGTTACAGCATCTTTTTCCACTCAGCATTCAACACTAGCATAGCCTGGAGCTGTGTCTCCACCTCCACACAGGGGACAATGTCCCCACGTTTCATGGGGGATCTGTTCCACTTGCGCTTTACTCACTGCAATAAAAAGGAAAGCAGGTGTGTCCTCCACTCCCACGTCTCTCTGAGATGCAGGATCATCTTAGTCCCCAAATGGAGTATTTTATCTTAGGTGGAATAATCAGGATATCACACCAAAATCCAGCTGCAGGTAGAGGAATTCAGCAGAGACTTGGATCATGAAGCAACTTAGAGTTTTACTTTGAATTAAGCAAGAAATGGATTTCAATTGGAGTGAGCAATTTAAGCTGCTAATTGAAGGAAATAAAGTGGTTTATCTTCTTGAAACTATTTGTTCACTCTTAACAGGCTGGACATTTCATGGAATTGTCACTTTGAAATGCAGATCAGACGAAAATGTTTTACATCAGTTCATTCCACCGCTGAAGTTCCCTTACCTGAGTTGTCAGTGAATCTCAAGAAGACAGTCTGTCGGGTCCCTTTGCCTCTTCCATTTGGAAACTGGCCCAGAGCCCAGAATTGTTATTGTTAAGTTTTAATTCACCTCCGGCAGTAGCAGATACCACTAATGGTGCTGCCAAGAAAGGCAGAGCAGCTTCACTGATCCACCTTGTTCCTGAAGACAGGACTCAAGTGTCTCCCTTGTTTCAGGCAGGTGAACTGTATTATCCAAAAGAAAGTCCTTCTTGACCATCTTTGAAAGAAAGGGATGTGGGGAAAAAACAGGGAGAGTGTAAACAGAAACATGACACCTACCAACCTTTTATCTTAAATCAAAAACACTCCCCCAGGCTGCAAGAACTGAAGAATTTATTTCCTCTTCTGCTTCAGGATATCCCAAGGCACATCTCCTCCTTCCCAGAGAAGGCTCTCACTGCTTCTCAAGTGGATACTTGGAACAATATAGCTGGAAGGGAAGGAATAGGGACTTCCCTCCTATTTTGTGACAGCTGGACCCCTAAAATATTTATTAAAATATATATTTAGGCTGTGGGATGAAACCGAGTTTGCCTCAGTAGAGCTGAATGTTAGGGGAGGCACTTTTGCACTAGCAATGGGCCCTTCATACCACAGGACATGGGGCCAGGACACTCCCATCCCACTGGGACTGACCTAACTGGAGTTTTTTTCCAGCTCTGGAGTCACCAAATCTTGATAATTCTACAAAAGGACAAGTCTGGCAGTTGGGAAGATGCCCAGCACTGAGGAACTGCCCCCAGTTACTGGTTGGGTCACCCTTCAAGGGAAGTGAAAGAAAACACTGTTCAAGGAGAACCTCAAGGTAGAAAACAAAGAGGTTGGATGGGATTTGGAGCAAACTGGGACAGTGGAAGGTGTACCTGCCCATGGCAGGGGGTGGAAGGAGATGAGATTTAATGTGCCTTCCAAACCAAACCATTTGGTGATTCTCTGATTTCAAGGCAGCTGAAAAGGATCAGAACATTGTTAAGAGTTTTGCCATAAGCAGAGTGGCAGATCTGGGGTTCGCACCTGTGGTTCATGTCTCTACCAAAGTCTTCAGGCTAAAGATTCTTGAAATGTCTGAGGCAGCAAATACAGAAGTTTCAAGGTGGGTCCTCTTGTCTGTCAGGGAGGAGAAATCAAGCCCATGGTGGAGGAAAAAAAACATCTGGTTGGATAAAATGTCAGGACCGTGTTCATGAAATGAGGGTTGAGGTTTCCCCCAGCCCAGCCTGGGGAAAGGCAGGATAAGGCAGAAGAATTTGGGAGAGCTGATCCTTGGAGGAACAGCTGAGGTGCAGCACTGAGGCCACCTCTTACCAGCCTGCCCTTCCCCTGTCCCTGAATGCTGGGGAACAACACACAGCTGCATCTTCTGCTCCCTCCCTCTGCATCTGCTGCTCAGGGAGAAGATGCTGCTCTCTGTGGCTGCCAGTCTACCACCTTCCATCAGCACGAAGAATGTCTCGATAAAGAGATGAAATAGGCAGGCTGGGGATAATTGCAGGTTGTGGATGTGGATAATAGCTGTAATTTGGGTTGTGGAAGCAATAAACCCAGGCTCAATCACTGCCTGCTTTGTTTGGGAACGAGCCCAAGCTGCAAACAGAGAAAATGAAATTTATGAAAAATATATATTTCAAGAAAAGTAATTAGCATATGTCTGCTGTGGTGATTGCAGGGGGCTGAGTGCTTCCAGCTTGCTGCAGGCTAAGCCAAGATGTTTGATTTGAGATAGACAGGATGGGTGGGACACCCTGCACAGCTCATCACAGGGAGCCAGTGCAGGTGAAGTTTTGTCAGGGCAGGTCAGGTTGGATCTCAGCAAAAGGTTCTTCCCCCAGAGGCTGGTTGGCACTGACCAGGCTCCCCAGGGCAGTGGGCACAGCCCCAAGGCTGCCAGAGCTCCAGGAGGGTTTGGCTGATCCTCTGGGGCACAGGGGGGGACTCTTGGGGATGGGCCTGTGCAGGGCCAGGGGTTGGACTGGATGATCCTTGCGGTCTCTTCCAGCTCAGTTCTGTGTGACCTGTCAGAGGTGTGGATTTTCCATTATCAGTGATTAGTTGTGTAGATTGGACATGGAATTTTTAGGCAGCTAAAAGTAGGTGGGATAAGTTTTGCTGTCATTTGATTGACATTTGGTCATCAAAGAAGCTCATCCTTCCCACTGATGTCGCTGTGTTCGGGACAGTGGCCTGGAAAACATTCCTTGTTCCTGCTGCTGACACCTGACTCATCTCCTGCTGCTCCAGGTTACAACATGTGCTCAGAGGTGAGAGGAAGAAAATCCCATCTCAGTTTTTTGATTCTGTTTGCCTTTTTCCCTTTTTTATTTTGGCAGTCTGGAGCTTTCTCTCTGTTTCACAGACTCATGGAATAGTTTGGGTTGGAGGGACCTTAAAGCTCATCCCCTTCCACCCCCTGCCATGGGCAGGGACACCTTCCACTGGCCCAGGTTGCTCCAACCTGGCCTTGGACACTTCCAGGGATCCAGGGGCAGCCACAGCTTCTCTGGGCAACCTGGGCCAGGGCCTCAACAACCTCACAGCCAACAATTCCTTCCCAATATCCCATCTATCCCTGCCCTCAGGCACTGGGAAGCCATTCCCTGTGTCCTGTCCCTCCATCCGTGTCCCAAGTCTCTCTCCAGCTCTCCCGGAGCCCCTTTAAACTCTAAGGTCACCATTGTCCTGCTCTGCTGCATCTCAGCTTGACTTAAGCACTTCAAGTAGAACAAGACTTAAAAAAAGGGATGCAATTAATAAGCAAACTATTCCAAAACTTACATTTAGAGGGAATGGGACTACATTTTCTGTTGCTTAAATTCAGTGTTGTAGGCATAAAGAAACGGAGGAACTTGAGAATGTACAATGGTCCCATTTAGACACTTTCAAAACAAAATTCTATGCTATGGAAATGCAAGAAGAGGTTTGTTGTTTGGGGGTTTTCTAACTAAATTGCATCTTTCAGTGTAAAAGTAACAGCATCAAAAGAGCAAGACTTACACAAAGCAGGCATGAAGCCCTAAAATAAAGCCCAGTCTTTATCTGCCTCTCAGTGGGAACATCCCAGACTGACTCAAAATGAATTGAGGGTGTTTCTTTTTGCTTCAGATTCTGTGCTTTCAACAAAAATGCTGAAAATTCCTTCCAAAACAAACTTCACTGGATCTTTAAGCTTGGCCACTGACATGAGAACTCTATTATTCTCCCAGATCATATCTGAAGAACTGAAGTTTCAATCATCTCCCTCCCAGGACTTCTTCCCCCGTAAAATTGATCTCCAGGGAGAGTTTCCCTGACAGTCAACTTAACCATCTTCCCTCTCATTTTCATCCCATTACTCCTGGCAAATTATTTTGTTAGGGTTATTGTGATGAGTGATGGGTATTCATGAGACCCTTCTCACTCTGATCTGTGTATTATGGGATGGGAATGTGCTTGGAAAACTTCTTCCTGCTGCTGGAGCAGTAATTGTCTTACCTTTAAATGTCTCTTCAGCAAAATATCTCAGATCTGTCTGTTTTTTGTGGATATGAGACTTCACCCTCCTGAAATGGAAACTGCACAATTAATGGCTCATGTAACTCACAGTGGAGGTGAAAGGCTGTCATGGAACAAAAAAAATGTGTGAAGTTGTAACTGCCATGAGTTCCTAGAGAATCCTCACAAAACACCACCAAAAAAATTAGGTTTCATCTTATTTGCTGATGGGAGAAGGGGTTTGTTTAATGGGTGTTAAGTAGAACCTTCCAGCACCAAGGCTGCCAGAGCTCCAGGAGGGTTTGGATGATCCTCTGGGGCACAGGGTGGGACTGTTGGTGATGGGCCTGTGCAGGGCCAGGGGTTGGACTGGATGATCCTTGTGGGTCCCTCCCAACTCAGCACACCCTGGGATTCTGGGATTCTGTGATCTTCTCCACCACATGTGCCCATTGCCTTGGCTGGCTGACCTCAAGCACAGGCACCAATATGACTTTATTATCTTTTTCCAAATTACCTTTTCTCTATTCTTAGCTAAACAAATCAGTGCTCCCTTTTCAGAGCTGTCTGAGTGTTCCCATCACCAGCTTCTCTCCTCCGTCTCGACCAGCACTGGAATCACATCACTGATCCTGGGCTGATCCCCCAGTGTGGGCAGCAGGGCAGGGGGGATTCTGCCCCTCTGCCCCCTCAGGTGACACCCCCCTGCAGAGCTGCTCCAGCCCTGGGGAACAGCACAGGGAGGACGTGGAGCTGCTGGAGAGAGTCCAGAGGAGGCCATGGAGATGACTGGAGGGCTGGAGCCCCCCTGCTATCAGGAAAGGCTGAGAGAGCTGGGATTGTTCAGCCTGGAGAAGAGAAGGCTCCAGAGGTGACCTGATTGCAGCCCCTTCCCAGCACCTGAAGGGATCCTGCAAGATGGAGAGAGACTATTTACAAGGGCCTGGAGTGACAGGACAAGGGGGAATAGGTTAGGCTGGATAGTGGGGAGAAATCCTCCCGTGGGAGAGGGGAGGCCCTGGCACAGGTTGCCCAGAGAAGCTGTGGCTGCTCCATCCCTGGAAGTGTCCAAGGGCAGATTGGACAGGGCTTGGGATAACCTGGGCCAGTGAAAGGTGTCCCTGCCCATGGCAGGGGGGTGGGACTAGATGAGCTTTAAGGTCCCTTCCAACACAAACTATTCTGTGATTCTATAATTTTTCCATGTTCCCTGGAAGACAGGGAGTGGGAAGAGCCTCAAGGGGCCTGGCTGAGAGTCTGGCCCTGGCCCTGCAGGATGGGTGATATAATGATGCCAAAGCCTGCCAGGGGAAGACACTCAGCAATGGGAGACAATTGATCCAAGGAAGGTAACCAGGTGACATCCTGAGAAGGAAATCCCAGGGATCAGCAGGAAAGGTGTAAAGTGAAGGCTGAGGGCTTTGAGGTAGTTGTGATGCACCTAATAAATAGCAGCATGGTCTGTAATCCTTGATTTTTCCATAAAGTCTGCTCAAAGTCACACCTGCCTGCAAATCTTTATCACTTGGAAATGATATAATGAGCTAATAAATCCTTGTCTTTGCATGTCCCTTGGACACGATGTCCTTGGCTGCCATGGCCTCTGGGCACTGCAGTTCCCGGGCTGGAAGTGCTGGATATGTGACTCTCATCTGAAACCCTTGGACCATTTCTCAGCATTTTGGTCAAAAGGCTTCTGGCAGCACCTGGCAGCAGGTCCTGTGTGCTCCTGCCTGAGGTGGGGCAGGGAGATGGACGACCTGGTGTGTCCCCCTGACGTTTGCCACTGCTCCTTCCTCAGGCCTCAGAGCAGGTTTAGTCAGAGGGCCCTGCAGGGAGCAGCACAAACACAATTTGGGAGTGACTCAACACGAGATGAGTTGCCACTCAGTGATGTGGCAACACTGTGATGTCAGAACATCACAGGCTTTTTTTGTCACTCTCACCTTCAAAATTCCACAAAACCAGCCGCACCTGGAACTCCTCATTTGGCCCCGAGCCACCCCGTTCTCAAGCCAGGCTGAGGACCCTTCACACAGAAACACAAAGCACAGACTCACACCCAGCCAGGAGTGGCTGAGGTTGGAAGGGACCTCTGAAGGTCTTTAGTCCAACCTCCCTGATCAAGCTGGGTCCCATGTCCAGATGACTTTGAAATATCTGCAGGGAAAGAGGATGTGATCTGTGATCCAACAGGATGTGTGACCTGTGACTCTGTGAAAAGCAAACCCCAACTCTAGTGAGAAAAGGAGGGAGGAGAGTTTGCATCTGAAACAATGTTTTTCAATTTTCCATATTTTTTTTCCAAAATAGACAACATTTCCCACCAGAAAAACATAATAAAGGAATTTATGGGTTATCAGCCTTATTTCTGACAAGTGTCAGAACCTGCACTGGGAAGGTCTTCTGTTATTACACACATTTTAAGAGCAGATCCATCGCTGGCAGGGACAGAGGAAGGTCTGTTGATAATTTTGAGGAAAAGCTGAGCTGAAGTTCACCTACAGCCTAGAATTTAAAGTCCTGCAGCCACAAGAGCCACCTCAGCCCCTTCCAGCAGTAAATCCAGGTTTTTCCTGCCCACTCTCATGTCTGAGCTCTCAGGCAAAGGATTCTTCTCACAGCTGTTGACAAAGCAATTCTCACCTGCAGAGGGACCTGTGTGGGATCTGCTGTGTCAGCAGAACATCCCCTTCAGCTCCAATCTGAGCTCCCAGGAGGTGACAGGGAGCCACTGCTCCCTCCATCCTGCAAAGCCCAACAAGAAATGAATAGGGGGATTCTGCCCCTCTGCCCCCTCAGCTGAGACCCCCCTGCAGAGCTGCTCCAGCCCTGGGGAACAGCACAGGGAGGACGTGGAGCTGCTGGAGAGAGTCCAGAGGAGGCCACAGAGAGGACTGGAGGGCTGGAGCAGCTCTGCTGTGAGGAGAGGCTGAGAGAATTGGGATTGTTCAGCCTGGAGAAGAGAAGGCTTTGAGGTGACCTAATTGTGGCCTTCCAGAACCTGAAGGGACCTGACAAGAAAGATGGAGAGAGACTATTTGCAAGTGCCTGGAGTGACAGGACAAGGGGGAATGGCTTCAAACTGACAAAGAGTAGGTTTAGATTAGATATTGGGAAGAAATTCTTCCCTGTGAGGGTGGGGAGGCCCTGGCACAGGTTGCCCAGAGAAGGTCTGCCTGCCCCTGGATCCCTGGAAGTGTCCAAGGCCAGGTTGGACGGGGCTTGGAGCAACCTGGGCCAGTGGAAGGTGTCCCTGCCCATGGAGTAGATGTCCCTAAAGATCCCTCCCATCCCAAACCATCCTGTGGTTCTATCATCTTCCCTCTCAAGACTGGGCTTTATCTCACCTGATGCATTTCCAAGGTCCTCAGTCCCACAGCAGAACAGCAGAGAGCACGTGGGGCATAAATCCCAGGCAGGTTCCATCACATGTTTTAACAGTTGGACCCAGTGCTGGTGCAGGGGTTGTTGTCACTCCTGCCCCGTGCTCGATGTGCCCAGACACACCCAAAACATCGAATGAACACAAAGCAAGCATGAGGAATAGCACAGAAAGCAGCAAAATAAGTGTCTGCCTTCCTTAAAAACTCCATTTATTCTTTGCCTTACCCTGAAATAATCGAAGAAGCCGATTATGAGAGAACAGCAGTTAACGAACAAAGAGGTTCTGGCATGAAACCAAGTCACCTTTGGAGCTTCTTGTGTTGAACGAGAAACCATCAATGATAAGGGAGAGCAGTAAATGATTTTCACAATGGACTGGCCCAAACTCTGAAATTATTCTGCAGGGAACAGCTCTTCACAGGCTAATTGGACTTGTTCAGTCTCGAAGACCGAGGATACACCAGGGGCTGCTTTAATTTATTGGGTTTAGGAGACGTATTTACAAATCTAAAACCATAAAGCTGAGGCTTTGTAGCCTTAGCTAAAGAGCACAAATGGAGCTAAGCCTGATGTCAGCCAGGACTTTGCCTTCATCCTTGAGCTTAACTGCTTGATTGAGTTACATGTAGATCATTAAAAAACATATATTAAAAGAAACCACTCCCGACCTCCAAGGAGACCAGCCCTGAACGTATTAATGCTCCAAAACCAACCAGAATTCAGCAACAAAATTAAAAAGACACCTGCAGCACCAAGCAGGAAGAAATAGTTCCAGCCAGAAGGCAAAAGTCACAGTTCCCTCTCTTCTTTCCCTGCTGGGCCTTTTTCCAGGTGCCCTTTGTTTGTGTGAGCTCAGTGTCACCACACATGGAGGACCCAGGTGGTGACAGGTTCAACCATGAGCGAGCTGGGCATTGAAGAAGGTTGATGTCCAGCTCAGCGGGTGTTACAGGTGACAGCAAAGCCCCTGTTTGCAGGGCCTCCCCAGAGCAGGGACAGCTAGACCAGGGCAAGGATACATTAATTACCACACTCTCTGGAATGCACCATCTCACAGGGAGAGAGGGAAGTCACGGAAGTCACTGAAATTTGGCACACTTGAAAAAAAAAAAATTAGGAAACTTTCTGGAACATGAAAAAATCATCACATAATTCAGTTTGGAAGGAGCCTTGGGAGGTTTAGGGTCCAACCTCTTCCCCACAGTATGGTCAATGATGAGATGAGATGAGATGAGGTGAGGTGAGATGAGATGAGATGACATAGATTATTTAAAGCTTTCTCAAGGTCTCAAGGTCACACCTGCTGGTGTGGAGACTCCACATCTTCCGTGGGCATCTTTTTCCCACCCTTGACTGCCCTAATGGTGAAAAAAGGTGGATTTGGGCTTTTCCTTTTACCCTGGTCATGTTCAAAAGAGCAGGAGAGAGGAAAAAGAAATACAAAGTGGATGGGCAAAATAAAAATGAAATACCCTTACGCTGAGTGGTGGGTAAAGCAGAAGGAGCAGAGCTCAAATGAGTTATTTTACACGTCCATTCTGAGCTGGCCTGTCCAAGTTCCTCATTGACACCTGAGAACTGGCACTCTTGGGGTATTGTTCAGTCCCTCCTGAAGGAAACATCTGATATGACTTAGACTAAGGTCTCCTGGGACTTTTCTCTCTCTGGTGACTGTGAGGAGACCGTCACCGCTCCTGCAACGGAAGCACATCCACTGGGATATAAAGCTGGGCTGGTGACTCCTGCCCTGCCTGTATCCTCCACACCATCTCCCAAACACACAATTCTCTTGTTTCCACTCCCCCATCACCAAAAGCTGCAAATTTACTGTCTGAGAAAGGGTGGACCTTCAGTGCCAGCTCAGCCTCCAAACAAAACACCTTCCTTATAGATGCCAAAGCCAAGGCACTAAAAGTGAGGAAGGTGTGTTTGTAGAACATCCTGTAGGAATGGATTTTCCCTGCACTAAGGAGCAAATAAGGGACTCTGTCCCCTCAGAAGGGGACTCATCCATGCTCTGTGTGCTTGTTTTCCTCACCCTCCAGTTTCCCTCTTTCCAGACAGACCCCTGCCCAGCCTGTTGTCTCCTGTCGGTCCCAGGGGTCCCTGAGAGCTCCAAGTGAGCTCATGAAGCCACACATTTGCTTGCACACACAGGATACCATTGGCATCCCAGTCACAGCTGCAGAAGGGGGTCTGGCCTGCTCAGGGTGTCACATCCAGTGTCCTTGTCCATCAACCCCGGCGTGCACATGGAGCTGATCCAGGATATGGACGATAAACTGCGATTTGTCATCTAATTACAGGGATTGTAATGGCTTGTATTCTTTAAAGGGCTCATTAATTTAAACCAGGCTCTTATTTAGCTGTTACTTTTGTGCAGCCTCACTCATCACTTCAGTCAGGCCTCAGCCTCCCCAGCAGCACCGTGTTGTCGTCTGGAGCTGCACATCCAGGTGCCAAGCAGGGCCCTCTTCCAGCTCCCACAGCCAAGGCACCAACTGGAGATTAGGACTGAACATTAGGAACGAGCCAGCTGCAAATGTCACTCTGCTGTTCTGGCTCCTGCAAGGAGAGATCAACCCACAGAATCACAGAATATTCCAAGTTGGAAGGGACCCACAAGGATCATCCAGTCCAACCCCTGGCCCTGCACAGGCCCATCCCCAAGAGTCACCCCCTGTGCCCCAGAGGATCAGCCAAACCCTCCTGGAGCTCTGGCAGCCTTGGGGCTGTGCCCACTGCCGTGGGGAGCCTGGTCAGTGCCAACCAGCCTCTGGGGGAAGAACCTTTTGCTGAGATCCAACCTGAGCCTGCCCTGACACAGCTCCAGCCCTTCCCTGGCTCCTGTCCCTGGCCCTGAGAAGAAGAGATCCATGTGCCAGTGAGAGATCAATGTCCAAGTGGCTGTGGGAGTGGCAAACCTGGTTTGCAAATGCAGCTCCTGTGATGACACCCTTCCTGCACTGTGCACGGAAATGATCCAAATGGGAAGAAACCTGAAACACAGGAATGGTTTGATTCAATGCTCTTTATTTTCCAACTCATCTGTAGGAGGGATTGTTTGGGCACCGAGCAGTGGAGCAATTAGCATTGTTAATTTGCTGCAAGCCAGGGCACCTATATGAGCTCAAGAAATGCAACACAATTAATTAGCCTCTAAAAAAAGCATTTGAAGTGTTTATTGCAGGATCAAGCTCCTGGTTTTATAAGCAGATGGGGAAATAAAGTGCTAGGAATGACATGGAGAAAACAGCTGCACTGGGACCAGAAGCCTAATTCATAATTCAACAGACTAATCAGGGAACATCTTCTGCAGTTCCTTGGCTGTAATGGAGGAACGTGAGGAGGCAAACGCTTAGGCTGCTTTAGTTCTTAAAGAGACTGCTACCAATTAGCTCCCTTTCTTTGTTGCCCATGTACACATCTAATGAGGTGGCCCATGTTATTAAAGAGATAGACAAAAGTAGGTCAGCCTAAAATAATTTAATGATAAACACTCTGAGGCACAATTTCAATACGGTTGGTGAGAAATAATTAAAAGAGTAAAGACCTGTTCACACCCACTTTTCTGATCTTTCCCGTTCTCCCCCATGAAGAGACAGGGTGGGGGGTTTGCTGCTGCTGTTGGCTCTGTAGCTGCCTTTCAGTGGTGGCTGCAGGTGGGGGTGGTCCCTCTCCACGCAGATCCCACCGGCACAACGCAGGTTTCTGTCCGGGGTGAAGCTTCCTCCTGCCTCAGCTTTGCAGTCTGGATACCCAGAGCTCATGGTGGGTACCAGCAAAGTTCACCTCTTTGCTGAAGGGGACATCTCTGAGTCTCCCACCTCTGCGGGGACAGAGGGGGACCCAGCTGTGACCAGTCCAGGCTGTGACAGTTCTTGGGCATCTATGGCAAGATGAAGAGATGCTTTCAAGAAAAAGTGAATCCTGGCAATCCCAGAATCCCAGGATATGCTGAGTTGGGAGGAACCCCCAAGGATCATCCAGTCCAACCCCTGGCCCTGCACAGGCCCATCCCCAAGCATCCCACCCTGTGCCCCAGAGGATCAGCCAAACCCTCCTGGAGCTCTGGCAGCCTTGGGGCTGTGCCCACTGCCCTGGGGAGCCTGGTCAGTGCCAACCA
>VXAY01004372.1:405579-467109 GCA_013399855.1 Oxyruncus cristatus | reverse complement strand
TTGGAACTGCACTGAGGTCTCCCCTCAGTCTCCTCTGCTCCAGCTGAACACACCAAGTGCCCTCAGTGTCCTCACACGCCTTCAAATCAAGGCCCTTCCCCATCTCTGTGTCCCTCCTTTGGACACTCTCCAATGGCTTCAAATCTTTCTTACATTGTAGTGCCCAGAACTGCCCCAATATTTAAGGTGGTCCTAGCTTGGATGTGCCCCAGAATCCAACAGGAAGACTTGTTCTGGGGAAGACCCCGCAAGGGATCAGTGTCCTGACTGTTTGACCTCCTGGGAATAAGAACAGAACTTTACCTTGGCATAGTCTTTACTCTCCATCAAGCACTTGGCTTGGAGGACACCTGCCATGGTCAGAAATATTATGCTTTTGATGTCAATGGAAACTCATTTGTCTGAGCTAGAATCCAGTGGGATGATCCTGACACCTGCATTTCCACTTCTTTCCTGGAACCTTTCTGGTCTGACCTGGAGATCATTTCATTGGAAACCTCGTTACCTGCTGGCTCAGTTTGCCTGCACTGGCATCAGGGCTCTGAGTAGTGACCAGTGTTCTCTGCCACAGGACAGTGATGGCCTGGTCCTGGTTCCCTCCAAGCATCCCTGTCGGGTCTGTGCAGCTGGAGGGGTTCAAGGTCCAACAGAAATTTCACTGGACTGGGAGCCCCTGTGTTGGCAGGAAACTCGGGGTTTTCATCTTCATGGATTCCTCAACTGAAATCATCAAGTGCAGTTGGTCGAGTCAACACAGTGCACAGCTCTGCTGTTCCTCCCAAGGCTTGGAGAGTCCAGGTACATTAAAACACAGTCAGAAGGTGTCAGCCCAGCACTTCTGGAAGAAATGTGCTTTTCTTGGTGCAGCATCAAACCCTCCAAGCAGAGAGGAACCTGCATTTCTCTGTTTGTTGAAACCTTTTGCAAAACCAGACCCAACTGAATGATTTCTTTAGCTGAGTGGATTCTTCTAATCCACTCTGAAAAGTGGATCATTTCCCCATGATATGTTTTACTTATTCCTTTCAAAACAATAACTTGTCAGCCTCTGCATTTTCAAGTACCAAATGCACAAAATTCAGTGAGGCAGCACGTCAGTTCTTCCTTTTCACACCAAACTTCAAAGCATTTTCAAATCCTTTCAGGCTGATTTTTTAAAATTTAATTTGATTTAAAAGTCCAGCTTTTTTTTCCCCAAATCTGGCTATGATAAAAATTGATTTCAGAGCCCACAGATGTTTCCAGGCTGCACCTGGCTGTGCTGACATTCATCTAGAGATGAGCCAAAGCCAGAGCCACAGATCAGAGCCTCTGACTGAAGAACAGATGGATGAGTCCTTCCTGACGGGCACTTTGAAAGCACCAACCCTCCTGCTCAGATCTCTCTGCTTTGCTTCTGCCTCAGAGCACCCCCTGCCAGCCTGTCCCTCAAGTCCTGCTCTTGTGACCCATCTGAGCTCCCCGTCTCTCATCTCCTGCACCTCCAGAGCAGTTTGGGGCTCCAAATGTGCTGCCTAAACGGGGCTGCCGAGCTCCCCCAGTCCAGACTCACACACAAAACAAGCCCCTCTCAAGGCATCACTCTCTAAAAAGCCCTCACAAGGCTCTGATTAAAAGGAAGAAAAGTAATTTTCCATGTTTCATTCAGGAAGTGTATGACTGAGCCTTTCCATAATTACTGAGCTAATCTGACATTCATGATCCTTGATTTCAGCCGTTCATTCAGTGCCATAGAGAAGCTGATTAATAAGATGTTAGTGGAACACAGTTTCTCTTCGTCCCCCAGGACATTATAATTTTTGAAAAAAATTAAATATTACAAAGGAGAGCAGGTAATTGGCAGGAAAACTCCTCATCCTGCTCTGTAATACATGGGCTTTCTCAGCACCAGGAGGGGTTTTTCCCAAAAGATCACTTGATATGGTAGTTGGGAGGGAAGAGCTGGGAAGGAGGTGGAATTCCTCCCTGGATTTCCAGGTGCAATCAGCCTATGGAGGGTGCTACCTTTTTATCCACCTATTCCTCCTGGAGTGTGCTGACCCCATGGATGCTGTAGTGGGATGGTGCATCTCCCCTCCCTCTGCCCACACCAGTCCAAACCTCTTCCCTTTGCAGATGGTCTGGACAATCTGAAATACTAAACAAATCACAGAACCATGGAATGGTTGGGTTGGGAGAGACTTTAAAGGTCCCTTAAAGGTTCCACCCCCTGCCATGGGCAGGGACACCTTCCACCAGCCCAGGTTGCTCCAAGCCCCGTCCAACCTGGCCTTGGACACTTCCAGGGATCCAGGGGCAGCCACAGCTGCTCTGTGCCAGGGCCTCCCCACCCTCACTGGGAAGATTGTCTTCCTAATATCCAATCTAAACCTGCTCTCTGTCAGTTGGAAGCCATCCCCTCTTGTCCTGGCACTCCAAGCCCTCATAAATAGTCTCGCTCCATCTTTCGTGTCCCTTCTGTCAAATAAAACAACAGCAACATTTTTTTTTAATTGCATCCAACACTAGTGAAGAGCAGATGAATCAAGCTGGGTGAAAACACTCACCAGAGTTACAAACTTCCCTGCTTGCTGTGACTGTGCTGGGGGCTCCTGTTTCTGGGAGGTCCAGCCCCGTGTCCCAGAACTGGCAGCCTGGCAGTGTCTTCCTCCAAAGCCTCCAGCCCCTGCTGCCTCTTACAAAGAGAATATTAATGTTCCTCCTGCCATGGCAGATCCAGGGCATGCAGTTCATTATGATTCTCCCAATAGATCCAAAACTAATTTGATACCTGCATAGCTGCTTTTTCTCATGGATGTTACTGGGTTAATTAATGTCTGGTTGCCTTTCCCAGAGTCCTCTGTGTGATATGTTTGAATATGAACATTACAGGGAAAGAGCCATCATATAAAAAATGCATGTTAAATATACCAGATATTACTCTACTTCTAAAACCAGTGTAGGTGACCTGTGTGGAGCTCTTTGCCCAGTCTTACTTCTGTCTCCACACAAAGGCCTAATTTTACATCTCATTTCTAAAGTGACTCTGCCAGAAACGGACTGTTCCTGAGCACAGATAGTCTGGACTGGGTTGGCTGATGCTCTTTGGGACCCCAGTTTGAAGGTTTTGACTAGAGGGAAAGGCTGGAGCTGTGTCAGGGAGGTTTAGGTGGGATATTAGGAAAAGGATTGGCACTGACCAGGCTCCCCAGGGCAGTGGGCACGACCCCAAGGCTGCCAGAGCTCCAGGAGGGTTTGGACAACACTCTGAGGGACAGGGTGGGATTTTTGGGGTGTCTGTGCAGGGTCAGGGGTTGGACTGGATGATCCTGTGGGTCCCTTCCAGCTCAGGATATTCTGTGATTCTGTGACATCTGCAAAGCAAGGTGGGCTTGTTTGGGCTGGAGTAGAGATCATTTTCTCCCCAGGGGCTGCTGTGGGGTGTGTTTGGGTTGTGCTGAACACAGGGATGGTTTTGTCATTGCTGAGCTCACCCAGAGCCAAGGCCTTGGTGAGCTGGGGAGGGGCTGGGGGGTGTGGGAGGGAACAGAGGTGGGACAGGTGACCCCAACTGCCCCAGGGGATATTCCAGACCATACGGAATCATGCTCAGTATATAGAGTGGGGGGAAAAAGGAGGAAGGGGGGATGTTTGGAGTGATGGAGTTTGTGTTCCCAAGTCACCGTTACACAGGATGGGCCCCTGCTCTCCTGGAGGTGCTGAACACCTGCCCGTGGGAAGCAGGGAATGAATCCATGGGTTTGCTGTTCTTGCCTGTGTAGCTTTTACTTTCCCTGTTGAACTGTCTGTATCACAACCCATGAGTTCTCTGGCTGTTACCCTTCCAGCTGGCTCCCACCCCACTGATGAAGCAGTGGGAGAGCAGTTCTGTGGGGCTTGGTGGCTGCTTGGGGTTAACCCACCACACGAGGGTATGAAGGACAGCCCTGCAGGAGCCTCTCTGAACTTCCCATCCCTCTTCTGCCACACTGATGAGCTTTTCTGCTCTCCCATAACAAGTCCTTGACAGGCTTTGTGAGCTTCTGTGATGTCCCCAAAGATTAGGGTCACAGCAGTGTCAGGTCAGCAAGGTCGGTGTCTGTGCAGGGTTTGCTCCCACTCAAAGGAAATGGCGATTCACCTCCCAAGATCCCATAAAAAAGTGGATGTGGCAGCAAAGCCAGCCCAGGGCTGACCAGGATCACAGAATATTCTGAGCTGGAAGGGACCCACAAGCACCATCAAGTCCAACTTTTAAGGGAATGGCCCATGCAGGGATCAAACCTACAACCTTGGCATCGTTAGTACCACGCTCTGACCAACTGAGCTCATCTCAGGATGCTCCTTCCCAATCCCTTCAGTTCTCCTGGGTGAGCCTGGCAAACGTGCAGAGATCAGGGTAGGCCCTGGGTTAGGAACAAAAGCCTATTTTAAAGGTAATTCACCCAAAACAGCAACAGAAAGGTCTGCTGAGGATCCCATGGAATGACAGCATCACTCTGGATTCATGGAGTCGTGGAATCACAGACTGGCTGGGGTTGGAGGGACCTCTGGAGATCACCTGGTCCAACCCCCTGCTCAAGGAGGTTCACCTAGAGGAGGTTCCACAGGATGGCACCCGGGCAGGTTTGGAATATGTCCAGAGAAGGGAATTCCTCAGACTCTTTGGGCAGCCCATTCCAGTGCTCAGTCACCCTCAAAGGAAAGGTTTTCCTCAGATTCAAATGGAATTCCTTGTGTTTCAGTTTGTGCCCGTTGCCCCTTGTCTTGTCACAGCACTAAAAAGTCTGGCCCTGTCTTCTTGCCCTGAAGAGATTTGCATATCTGCAAAGTTTTATGTGTGTATGCCTGTTTTTCTTCTCACATAAGTCTGAGAAAAGACTTCCCCATCAGGAAAAGGGACATCATGAAATCATTAACCAATCTAACTAATAACAATTATTTTTTGTTAAATTATTTTTATTTCATGTTATTATTTATTAATTTATTTATTATGGTGGTATTATTATTATTATTATTATTATTATTATTATTATTATNATTATTATTATTATTATTATTATTATTATTATTATTATTATTATTATTATTATTATTATTATTATTATTATTATTATTATTATTATTATTGTTATTGTTATTATTGTTATTATTGTTATTATTATAATATTTTAACAACAGTTAAACAATAACAATGAGAGCAATGGAGAAGGCCTTGTCAGGTCTAGAAGTGTTCTCACAAGCAGACTCCCTGTTTTCCACGCTTCAGAAACAGTTTTCATTGACAACTTTGCCAAAATTTGTTAAAAGAAAATATAACACCATGGAGTAACCCAATGACAGAGCCTGTTTTCTTTCACTTCCTGTGCTTTCAGCCCCTTGGCCTGAAAGGTTTTGGAAAACTGCCAAGGATCTCTTCCCAAGAAACAAGACAGAAATACAGGTTTGTGGTGGTTTCCTGCTGCATCCCACGTGTGCTCGGTGGGAACTAAATACGTGATCCAAGTGTTTGCCTCCATCCCAAAGCCCAGGGCAGCTTCCAGGCATGGGTTGGGATTGATCTCCACCATCCACACACCCTTCTCTCGGTGATCTCCTCCCGCTTTCCTGAACTCCTGACCTGCTTTCCGTCCCTGAAACATCTCACCCCACGGAACCGAAACGATGCCCTCTCCTACCCGAAGGAGGGGAGGCTTGAATTAAAGAAATTAAATCAAACCTTCAGAGCCCTGGGGGGGGTTAGAACCTGAGAACTTTCTTAAACCAAATCCTTTGCTTACTCAAAAAACAACCAACCAAAAAGAAGCGAAGCAAAACCAAGTGAAATGAAGTTAATGAAAACCTAAACCCTTTAACTGAGAAGGGAATTTGCACGGACTGCTGGGGTTTATTTCTTTGCCTCTCAAATGTCAGCCCTTTTTTTTTCTCCTAAACTCTCCCTCACAGCTTTTGTTCCCTTCGCCACCCACTCCTGAAGTTCTTTGCAGCCTGGCTGTGCTGTTTGGAGCCACTCCTGTGCCTTAATTGGTCTAATCCTCAGCTCAGAAAGCCTCTTAAATATTTTTGGATGTCACCAATGTCTGTGTCCTCTCAATCATTCTCCTTAAAAATTATTTCCAGGACAGAGTAGGCTGTCCCAGACTTTTTGGTCAACCACTGACCTTCTCTGGGTTTTTTTGGGCTCTATAATTTTTTACTTTTGCCCTATTTACAGTGCAAAAGTGAATCTGTGCTTCCCACAGGAGCATCCTCAGTGACCCGTGGCAGGACTGAAGTGGGAGATATGGAATTGGGCAAGAGGAAGAAGGATCTTTGTCACATCTTTCCTTTCCTAGTGGGATTGAATCAGATATTTAGGGGAAAACAATCCTCCCATACTCCATCACAGCATCAGAGGAGGCTGAACTGCCTGGTTTCCCTCTGGATGAGCAGATGGACTCAGCGCTCCCATAAATTCCTTGGAACTTCCAAAGTTTGGAGGTTACCAATGCTGGCAATTTCAGCACAACAAGAAGGACTTTCTTTTAAAAAAAAAAAAAAAAAAAAAACCAACAAAAAAAAAAACCAACAAACACCAACAGAGCCATTTCAACATTTGAAGTGAATTTTTTTCAGCCAACTCTTATCCTTCTGATCACCAAGAAGATTAGGAAACATGGTCTTCCAAGCCATAAATACACAGAGGTCATGGTTAAGTCCCCACATCATCACTGGTGAAGCCACTGGCCCAAAAAAGAACAATTCAGAGCACGTTTTGAGACCTCTTTGATTATTGAAATTCATGACAGCACTCCCACAATGTCCATCTGGGTTTCTGGAAGGTGATGCACACTTTGGGGTTTGTGTTGGGTTTAACTGGTGCTCAGTCCTGCGGCATCTCATGGTGCCAATCCTGTCCACACGTGTCAACTGTTCATGTTAACTGCTCTGTTAACACCTAAAATGGGTCTTTGGATGCTCAAAATGAGGATTTGGACATTAAAAAATCAGGCTTTGAACCCTAAGTGAAGGATTTGTACCTAAAATGAGGGTTTCAACCACAAAAAGGAGGATTTCAGGCCTAGAAGGAAAATTTTGGACTCTAAAATTGAGAACTTGGGCCCATAAACAGGGATTTTGAATGTTTAAATGAGGGTTTGGACACTCAAAGTGTTGCTTGGATCCCAAAAATTCCCTGCAGGATCCTAAAAATGCTCCTCTGGAGGCTGAAAATGAGGCTTTGGACTGTAAAAATGCTGCTTTGGATTCTAAAAGGGGGCTTTGCAAACTGAAAATGGGGCCTTTGAACCCTCAAGATGGGGCTTTGGGCCCTAAAAATGTGGGGTTTGGCCCTAAAAAATAGGGTTTGGATCCTACGATGAGGGTTTGAACCTCGTAGCTGAAACTTTGGGTCTTAAAATGAGCATTTGGACCATAAAATGAGGGAGGGCTGGATCTTAAAAATGTGGCTTTGAGGCCCTGAAAATAGAAATTTGGCTCTGTAATCAGTTTTGGACCTTAAAACTGAGATTTGTAATGCTAGAAATGAGGCGTGAGAGCCTAAAATTACGGTTGTGAACCCTCCTGTGAGGCTTCAGGCCCTAAATTTGGATCCTAAAAGTTATTCTCAGACCGGAAAACTGAAAATTTGTGCTCTAAAAATTCTGGCTCATGAAAACGGTGTGTAAGACCTTGATAATGCTTATTCAGACCCTCAAAATGGAATCGGAAACAAAAAAAAGTGAGTTTTTCTGCCCACTGCAGTGTGGCATTTAGGACAAATATAGGATTTTTCTGCGTGTTCTGATCTTTTTCTGGTCTGTACCAATGAATAGCAGAGACCAAGAGTGGTGGTGTTTGGGAAATACATCCGTGATTTGGAAATGAAGCATTTCACACAGGTGCTGATTTCCTGCCTTTCAGCTCTTTTAGGATAAGAATCATGGAACCATGGAATGGTTTGGATTGGAAAGGGACCTTAAAGCTCATCTCGTTCCAGCCCCTGCCCTGGGCAGGGACACCTTCCACCAGCCCAGGTTGCTCCAAGCCCCGTCCAACCTGGCCTTGGACACTTCCCGGGATCCAGGGGCAACCACAGCTTCTCTGGGCAACCTGAGGTGTAAAAATCTTGATCTGTGGTTCCTCCTCCCACAAATGGAAAGCCTTTCCTCCAGAGAGCACACTCTGCCTTGAAAAGCCCAGCTGTGATTCCCAGTTTGACTTTATGGAAGGACTGGAGCAGCAGAAGGACACGAATTCTGATCACGGAATCGTCACAGCTGGAAGAGACCTTCAGAATCATCAGGTCCAACCGTCAACCCAGGACCACCAAAATCACCCCCAAACCACATCCCCAAGTGCCACATCCAGGCTCCTCTTGACCACTCCAGGGACAGTGAATCCACCCCCTCCCTGGGCAACTCATTCCAGTGCCTGCCCACTCTTTCAGTGAAACAATTTCTCATCTGAACCTCTCCTGGCTCAGCTTGTGGTGGCCAGGGACAGGATCCAGGGAATGGCTGGAGCTGTGTCAGGGCAGGGTCAGGTTGGATCTCAGCAAAAGGTTCTTCCCCCAGAGGCTGGTTGGCACTGCCCAGGCTCCCCAGGGCAGTGGGCACAGCCCCAAGGCTGCCAGAGCTCCAGGAGGGTTTGGATGAGCCTCTGGGGCACAGGGTGGGACTCTTGGGAACACTGGACAAGCCCCCACCTGCCAAGGACATAACCAGGGAGTTCTGGGCCGTGACTGAACTCAGGTGATGTTTTTCTGCTTGTGCTCCAAAGAGTTTCCATTATCATTATTTCTGTCGGGGCCCAGCTGGTGTTGTGGCATTTGGGCTCGTTTGGTGGCCAGGACCTCTCTGCCATGTGCAGGGACATTTCCCTGCCCCACCGAACAGCCTTTTCCTTGGTGCCAAAGCCCTGCCCAGCTCAACAGGATTTTTTTTCCCTAGAATAGCAGGTGTTTTGCCGAATTTGCAGATGCTCAGACTCTGGCAGGGGCTGTGAGAGGGGGTTGGCTTCTCCACTGGCCTAACAGTGGTACAAATACACGAAAACCTGGATGAAAACGGGAGAAAAGAGATTAAAATGCTGCCAAGGCACAGGCTACAGATGATGATACATTACAGTGATGAGCAGGGATCGTTGTGGTGGGATGGAATTAAAAATGCACCATGTTAATGTTACATAATGTAAACATGTTAATTAATGTAACAGGTACTGACAGCCTTGACTTGCTGGAGGTGGTGCCTGTTTCACTCCTCACTGAGAAACATCCAGTATAAGATGCTGTTCCTCAATAATTAATTAAGAGCAGCATCAGCAGAGCGCCAGGGTATGAGAAAAGCCCCATCCCCTGTCTGGTTCTGTGTCCTCTGGAACTAAACAGACTTCCAAGAAAATAAAAAGAAGGCTCAATTCACAGAATCAAGGAGTATTTGAGGATATTCCCAGAGATCTCCAACCCTCTGCTCTATCAGGGTCAGTGTCCAGCTGGGCTGTGACTATCTCCAATATTTCCCACTTTACATCCCATTACACTTTTTCCCAGGTGCTTCAAGTCAGCTGCTGGAGCTGGAAGCAGCAGAGCAGATCCAAAAATGATCAAAAGTGATTAGGGATTCCCGGGAATGTTCTCCCAGGGAGCTGCATCAAACTTTAAGTAATGATGTTGTTACAGTTTATTGTATTATTAAACCCCACAGAAGATACTTGAAATAATTATTCTCATTTGGAGAGACATGCTTGAAATAACGGCTCTGGTTTGCAGAATCCCATTAACTTCCACACAAACACTGAGCTTGGGAGTGAAGGCATAAATATTCCTGTTATTTGAGCAGAACTGTGGGATCTGAACCCCAGAATCAACATAATTTGCCCTGGCAAAGGGCAAAGTCAGCGGGGTGAGGGACCAGCCCGAGTCCAGCCCTTGGATCTGCATGCCCGGAGTGATTCCTGGGAGGAGGGACTTTTCCCTGCACTCCCAGCAGTCCCCCCCTTGGGATTTTTCCTGCATATGCAGAACAATTATTCAACAGACACAGGGAAAAGCAAACACCCTTCTGGCCTGAATTTCAATGCAGGGAAGAATCTTTTTTTCCTAGAAACGTTGAGAACAGAGCCTGGTGACACCTTTCCTTCTGTTGCTTATTTATCTTTATTTCCCACATGGAAACAAACCCCCAGACTCAGGGCTGGGTGCAGGAAGGATGCAAGAGAGGTCACACTGCCTGCACCGAATTGCTTTCTGGGTGTTGCTAAATCAGATTACAGGCACTAGAGAGGAGATTGGAAATAAATTGGATATCAAAAATTTAAATATATTTTATGACTCTTCCAGCTCTTCTCCAAGAGCACAGCAATCAGAGTAATGAAGGGATGCAAAAGAGACATCCTGAGCCGTCTCTGCTGGCTGTGACCTCTGACAACACCCCTCTTGTTATTCCAGTTGCTCCTTGTGGTGCTGCAGATCCATGTTCAGTCAAGTGCCCCATTCCTTCCTGTCCAGGAAACTGCCTGATGAGACCCATCAAAAGTTGTGTTCCTTAAAGCTTTCCTAGAGAGATGAAACCCCCAAAGCAATGATTAAGCCCAAGCGAGACTCCAGAGTTACCTGCCGGGCTTTCCTTTTCCAAGCTCTGAGTTTGCTTTGGAGGCTTCACAGTTCATCATTTTATGCTTCATAAAACTGGGGGAGGTATTTTCATAAATATATTGAAAAATACACCTGGGAATCAACAGAGGGGAGGACTTTGACATGCTTACTGTCATTTAAGTAATAAAAAGCTTGGAGCATGGTGCTAATAGTGCCAAGGTTGTGGGTTTGATCCCTGTTCACTTAAGAGTTGGACTTGATCCTCGTGGGTCCCTTCCAACTCAGAATATTCTGTGACTCTGTGAAACAATTATTTCTGTTGCATGAAGAAATCTCTCAACACCTTCATGGCAAGATCACAGAACTACAGAATCACGGAAAAGTTTGGGTGGGAAGGGACCTTAAAGCCTACCCAGTCCCACCCCAGCCCCTTCCACTAGCCCAGGCTGCTCCAAGCCCCATCCATCCTGGCCTTGGACACTTCCAGGGATCCAGGGGCAGCCACAGCTTCTCTGGGCAACCTGGGCCAGGGCCTCCCCAACCTCACAGCCAACAATTCCTTCCCAATCTCCCATCTCTCCCTGCCCTCTGGCACTGGGAAGCCATTCCCACCACTCTGATCCAGGGGAAGATGCTGGCAGGAAGAGAACCTGGGCTAGGTTTAGGAAGAGATGCTCTAAGCCAGCCCTACCAGAGCAGGGTCTGTCCCCACAGCCCAAGTCCCTCTCAGCCCTCGGGAGCCCCCTCTGTGCCCCGCCGGCTTTGGGGTGATGGTGCTGATCCTGTTCCCTCAGGAGGTGGCTGAAGGGAGGAGCAGCTGGACCTGCTCAGGTCCAGGAATGATGTGCAGGAATGTGTCTGTCTCTGTAATTAGCCATTAAGCCCAACAATTAATGTTCACACAAACCTATGAAAGGCTGGTTTTAATGATATTGACATTATTCCATGCACAGTTCAGCCCGTGTGTGTTCTATTAAGTTTATTTATACGCCCCTTAAAGGAAGGGCTCGTGGTCTCAATTTGCCATTCCCAGACAGCTGCATTAACTCTGTGTAATGGGACATTTCAGCCATTAAACATGGAACAATTCCAGTTAAAGGATAGTTCACAAAGTTAGACATTAATTACAGCAACAAGCTTAAGAGAATTACAGACAACTAATTAATGGGCTGCTTCATTGTTTGTCAGAAGTGATTACTTCGGATAGGAAATGCAGCTTTAACAGCAGCTTTACAAATGTGAAGTAATCAGGGAGCTGGAAATACATCTCCTTCCAGAAAATTTGGCAATAATTTCTGCTGGGAATGAAAGTTAATCAGAAAGGCACCTCCAAGCCATGCTGAGCTCTGATCCCAAGATCTAATTTTAATTCTGACTTTTCATTAAACTTGTCCACTTTAGAAAGCAGGTTTTCTTACTTGATTATAACCACATTCACAACATTCCTAACACAGACAGAATTTTTATTTTCAATGAGATTTCTCTCCTTGCCTTTCATCTTTTCACTTCCAACCTTTTCTTCTTGGTTCCTGTTCTTGAGAGTTTAATCTCGTGCATCTGTTCAGTCAGCCAGTTATGCCCTTACCCTAAGACTTCACAAAAGTGGTGTCACATTTTTCATCCTAGAATATTTGCCATTTTGAAATTCTGGTTATTTTTCATTTGGGAATTTGGGGGTTTCCAGTAGAAAGTATGTTCAGAAGAGAGGAAGGAACAAAGGGAAAGGCATAGAATTTCTTTCTTTTCAGCTTGAAACTATCTGTGTGAGGCCCTTACCTTGGTAATTCTGGCCTCAAAGCAAGAAAGGTGGTCCAGCATTCCAGAAGAAAGAGCAACAGTGAGCAGACTCTTCTCCTTTGATCCAACAGAGCCTTTTTTTCTATGCCATAAATATCCCTTCCACCCCTCCATCACCCTCCAATTTATCCACATCAGTCCCATGTGTCAGTGACTATGATATAAAGCCCTGTTCCAAAGTCCTATTTCAGAAGCATCCAAGAATTGAGGAATGACCTGCAGAAGTTATTTGAGGATCAGAAAAAACACCTTTCAGCAAAAGATCAGAATGTGATCTGTGGTTTTTGGACAGAGGAAAGTCACTGGACTCATGTTCAAATGTTCTCTCTGACCAGCTGAGTGAGACAGACCCAGTCAAGGAGCTGCAGCTGCTGGAGGAGGTTTGGCACCTTCACAGAAGACAAAGAGGGCTCTGAAAATCCAAACTGGAGTGTTCTGTGAAAATGGGAAATGATGTGGCTGCAGTTCCGGGGGATCCACCAGCAAAGACATTTCTGGCCAGAGCCAGACGTGTCACTGCAGCCACCTAGGAGCTGGAAGCTGCAGTAGATACACCTGGGTGGGATGGACACTGCAGGACTAACGGGGTGGACCCCTGGAGTTCATCCCTGGAATAAACTGAATCCCAGCACCAGTTGTCCAAGGGGCACTCCAGCCTGGGAGCGATGGGCTCTGTGCAGGAGGCACCAGCTGGGACTGTCTGGCCTGATCATCCGGAAAAGGTCCCTCTACCCAATCATGGGCATCTCAAGGAAACATGGAATGATTTGTGTTGGAAGGGACCTTAAAGCCCATCTCATTCCACCCCCTGCCACAGGTGGGGACACCTTCCACCAGCCCAGGTTGCTCCAAGCCCCCTCCAACCTGGCCTTGGACACTTCCAGGGATCCAGGGGCAGCCACAGCTTCTCTGGGCAACTTGTGCCAGGGCCTCCCCCCCCTCCCAGGGAACAATTCCTTCCCAGTATCCCATCTAAATCTCACCTCTGTTGGTTTAAACCATTCCTACTTGTCCCACCTGCCTTCAAATCCAGAACCTTCCTATTGTCCCTCAGGGTTTGTGGGTGGGAGTGGGAAGTGTTGAGCAAATGCTCAGGATCCTCCACTGAGGGAATGAGGGAATGACCGGAGCTCTGTGCCACATGGGCAGGAGCCTGTAGTGAGTGGTATCCAAATCCATGGATGGAGAGATGAGCAGGATCAGGACTGGAGGGCCCTGTGGACATCCCTGCCAAGCACAGGGGGCTTTGTTGATCCAGCTCCTCTCCCGGACAGTGACGTGGCGCATGGAGAAGGGGCTGGACTGAGGCTGGGGGAGGTTGCACAGAGGTGCTGTGGCTGTGGCTGGCTCTGCATGAGGGATCTGAGCAGGCACAGAGCCCTGGGTTACACAGAGATTATTCTAATCCTTTCATTAGCCTAAATCATGCTTTTCTCCAGCACAGTCAATGCTGTTACAAGGAGAAAGGAGTCGCTGGCACAGGAGCACATTCATCCTTTCTGCCAAGAAGAAGGAGCTGGGAATAATCCCCCTTTGTTGAATTGGGATGAATGGTGTGTGATTGACACCACTGGTGCCACTGTTCATCATTCCAGAGTGGATGGAGATGCTCTGTGCATACACAACAACTTGGGAAAGGAGAAGCAAAAGACCCAGAAGACGCTTCTTAATTAGGAAAATTTCACTGCTGCAGATTAACATATTTATTATAGTCATTAATCATCCCTTCCTGTGTCCTACCAGAGCACAGCTCAGCGGGAGCAGGGTGGGATGGGAGCATCCCAACAAGGAGCTAAAGTCTTCCAGGAGAGCCTCGTAGACCAGGGATCCTTCTGCTCCAGTGTCAGTGAGTCAGGAATATCCCTGACAAAGTGGTACCTGTTGTCACCACTGCGCCAGGGGACTGCAAGTGACCTGGAGAGGGACCTGGGACAAGAACCTGGAGGGACAGGACACAGGGAATGACTTCCCACTGCCAGAGGGCAGGGATATATGGGAGACTGGGAAGGAATTGTTGGCTGTGAGGGTGGGCAGGCCCTGGCCCAGGTTGCCCAGAGAAGCTGTGGCTGCCCCTGGATCCCTGGAAGTGTCCAAGGCCAGGTTGGACGAGGCTTGGAGCAACCTGGGCTAGGGGAAGGTGTCCCTGCCCATGGCAGGGGATGGAATGGGATAAGCCTCAAGGTCCCTTCCCACCCAAAGCATTCCATGACTCCGTGATACGCTGTGGACTCAGCAAAGCCCAGCACACCTGGCTCTGGTATCCCGTCCCATAGGGTGTACGGAATGAGGATTGCTCCAGGCCTGATTTCTGGACCATTTCCACATCCTTACCCGACACAGCAAGACAGGTTTTTCAAGCATCTTCTTCAGGATCTGTCCCAGCTGGGCTGCAGGTGGTGTTGTCAATCCAGGCCCTTCAGCTTGGATAGGGCCAGGAGGTTGCCATCAGCTGCCTCCTGCTCTCAGTGCACCTGTTTATAACTTAAAATGCATTTCACCACAAATCCAAAATCCAAGTGAACTTGAAAGGATCCCTTCATACCCCTGAAGTTTCTCCTGTACCAGATGGGGGAACTTCTCTGCAGTGACCCTTTATCAGGGGCTCAGGGAAGGTGGAACCTGCCTGGTGCTGTTGGTGTTCTGGGTGGAAGGGGCTGTGCTGGAGGTGACCTGGGGCCTCGAGGGCTGCATTTACCATCACAGAATCACAGCACATGCTGAGCTGGAAGGACCCACAAGGATCATCCAGTCCTACCCCTGGCCCTGCACAGCCCCATCCCCAAGAGTCACCCCCTGTGCCCCAGAGGATCAGCCAAACCCTCCTGCAGCTCTGGCAGCCTTGGGGCTGTGCCCACTGCCCTGGGGAGCCTGGTCAGTGCCAACCAGCCTCTGGGGGAAGAACCTTGTGCTGAGATCCAACCTGAGCCTGCCCTGACACAGCTCCAGCCATTCCCTGGGTGCTGTCCCTGGTCCCCCCAGAGCAGAGCTCAGTCCCTGCCCCTCCTCTGCCCCTGCCCAGGCACTTGGAACTGCACTGAGGTCTCCCCTCAGTCTCCTCTGCTCCAGCTGAACACATCAAGTGCCCTCAGTGTCCTCACCTGCCTTCAAATCAAGGCCCTTCCCCATCCTCTTTGCCTCCTTTGGACGCTCTCTAATGGCTTCATGTCTTTCTTATGTTGTGGGGCCCAAAACTGCATCACTGTGCAGTGAAGTCTCTGCTCTCTACCCTTCACTCCATGACTTTCATCTTTTCCCTTTGCCAGCACTGAGCTGCACCCCTGAGGAGAGCACCAAACTTTGATGTCCATGGTGACCACGAAGCATTGAAATACAAGCCACCTAATTCTTGTCCTACTGTATTTTTCCTGCTAAACTACACCCGCCCTGTTCCTGGAAGAGAAACAGAGGGATGGCATTTGCTTTCCTCTACCCCACAGTGCTGGGCACAGCTATCAAGATGAAAAGGAAACACGATGATCTCTCACTTTCTGAGTCTGACCTACTTTCTGAATCTGGGAAAGGGAGAGGGGCTGCTCTGTGCTACAGTTCACAGCCTCCAAGGACAATGTTCCCCATGGAAAGCGGAGCACCAGGGCAGGAGGTGGAGGGTGCACCCCAATAGAAGCAAGGGAGGAGTTTTGTGGAGGACTTGGAGCAGAGAGACTTGGCAGAAGTTACAGACACTCAGGAATAAGGATTTTTTAGAGCTATGTTTCCTCTGGGCACCGAAGGAGCAGATTATGGCTGGATTTGCAGTGATGTGCAGCACAGAGCCTGCCATCCATCACCCTGACATCTCCAAGAGGGTTCCCCTAATTAGACATCCCATTTCAGAGCTTCCTGCCCATCCACTTGCTGACAGGATCCAAGCATGGCCCTCCCTCTCCTTAACTCCAACCCAACACATGATTTTTCTTCATCTGCTCTCACATCTCCTTGTGCTTGTTGGGAGCTGTTGGCTGGCAGCCAAACCCCGCAGCACAAGCAGCTGCAGTCAGTGGTCCAGGAGAGAAGATCTTTGCAAGGGATCCATCCCTTCAGGATGGCACTGGCTCCCCCCAGTGTATCCCAGAGTCTCCCAGTTCAGCAGAACTAAGTTTAGACAGTTCCTGGGGATGAGTCCAACGTGCAGCCCGAGCACAGGAGAGCTGCAGGTGGATATCACACGTCCATCCCTCACCTCTGCCATGGATGGGGGCCAAAGCCAGCAATGCTCCAGCAGCTCTCCCCTGTCCCACCTCAGCTCCTCTGGGGAGAAGGTCTTGGTTACTTTGCCTTTGCCCCCCAGACCTGATATCCATCTGCATCACACAAACATTCCATCTATTAGGAAGTAATTCCATGATTGAATAGCTTTGTGTCTTTTACACCGTGACCTGGTAAGACTCAGAAAAGCAGCCAAAGACCCTGAACAAACCACCTGGGAAGGCAGAGCTTGTCAAAAGGCCAGGCTGGCACCTGACTCGCTGTGAGACATTTGCTATGGCTTTGGACACATCAGTGCATCCACAGTGACGTCCTTGCTCTGTGCTACAGAGAGGGATGCAGAAGGGGGTCTCAGCTAAGGCCCTGGAGCCAGAGTGGTGCAGTTTCAAAGCCTGAGCCAGTTCTTGCAGATGCTTTCCTGATCCTTCTTTCTGCTGAGGGCCATCAGTAGCTCAAAAAGAAGGTCATGATTTTCCCTGAGTTCCAGGTGCCTCGTGATTCCATTTTTCCCCCACAGAAGAGTCATGATCCCACTTCCAGTCACAGAATCACAGAACCACAGGATATTCCAAGTTGGAAGGGACCCACAAGGATCATCCAGTCCAACCCCTGGCCCTGCACAGGCCCATCCCCAAGAGTCCCCCCCTGTGCCCCAGAGGATCAGCCAAACCCTCCTGGAGCTCTGGCAGCCTTGGGGCTGTGCCCACTGCCCTGGGGAGCCTGGTCAGTGCCAACCAGCCTCTGGGGGAAGAACCTTTTGCTGAGATCCAACCTGAGCCTGCCCTGACACAGCTCCAGCCATTCCCTGGGTGCTGTCCCTGGTCCCCCCAGAGCAGAGCTCAGTCCCTGCCCCTCCTCTGCCCCTGCCCAGGCAGTTGGAACTGCACTGAGGTCTCCCCTCAGTCTCCTCTGCTCCAGCTGAACACACCAAGTGCCCTCAGTGTCCTCACACGCCTTCAAATCAAGGCCCTTCCCCATCTCTGTGTCCCTCCTTTGGACACTCTCCAATGGCTCCATCTCTCCCTTCCATTGTGTCCCCCCAAACTGCCCCAATATTGAGGTGAGGCCGCCCCAGGGCAGAGCAGAGCGGGACAATCCCCTCCCTGCTGCCCCCAGGACAGGGATGGCCCTCCTGGCTGCCCGGCACTGCTGGCTCAGGGACAAGGGGCACCCACCAGCACCCCCAGGGCCCTTTCCCAGCACTGCTTTGTGCTCTGTCTTTGGTGAGAGAGGCAGGGATGATAATCTCTGAGGAAAGAGCAGCTTGTTCACGTGCTCAGAACTAATTCCTGCTTGGCCTTGGGCAGCCCCTCAGCAGAGAAGTTCCTCCCAGACCTCCCTTGAAGAAGAGCTGATCTGGTGGGGTCAGTCACTGGATGTGCAGGATGGGGCTCTGCCCCTGAGGTCCCCAAGAGCACTGGCAGCAGCTCTGTGGCAGCAAACTGGAGCTCCTGAAACCTGGCAGAGAGAAGCCACTTCAAAATTAGAGCAAGAACTGACCACAGCCAAGAGCTCCCCAAGGGCAAGTGCAGTGAAGTTCCCTCAGGATGCAAGGGAATAACTGCAGAGGAATTTATTTTGGCAATTTGTTTTCTATGTCTGACTTTTCTTATAACTTTCCCTGAAGATTTTTCTGGAGGTTACTGCTGGAGATACCAGCTCAGATGGACCTTTCATGGCTATTTGTCTGTTGGGTGTGTGGAGTTGTGAAACAAAATGTCTGGGATTTTTTTAGACCTCAAAGACAAACAATCCATTAAATGTTAACTCCATTTGCCTCCTAAATAGGGAAGGGAGGACACCAGATCCATGGAGGGAATCTCTTTCTGTCTCCACCATAACTCAGGTGATGATGATTTTGGGAGACCAACTGTTCACTGAGCTGAGTCCCAGCACAGAGCACGGGGTTGGCACGAGGACTGGATGGAGATAATCAAATTGTGCTCGAGCAGATGTAACGGCAGAGGAAGATAAATGGGTGGGAGTTAGAAGGGAAGCAGCAACAATGAATAGGGACTGTGAGACCTGATAGATTAAACAAGATAAAAAGCAATAAATGCTTGCATTTCTAGTAAACAAGGATTGATGGGAAATGGGGGATGTTGCAAGGAGGGGTCTGCTGGAGCCAGAAGGAGGAGCGGAGGGTAACGGAACTAATTATGAGGGAACAGAAACAGTGGCTGGAAAACCTTGGCACCATCACAGTGAAGAGGAAAAACAAGGAATGGGCTGGTGGGAAGAGGACAGGAAGCCAAGGGGACTGTGGGGGACAACAAGAATGACCAGATTTTCCTCCCCACGGTCTGGTCTCACATCTGCAGGCACACACACAGGTTGGGATGGAGCAAGTCATTCCTGCAGGATCTCGAGTTCACAGGATCACAGAATCACAGAATATTCCCAGTTAGAAGGGACTCACAAGGATCACCCAAGGATTACCCAAGGATCCAACCCCTGGCCCTGCACAGGCCCATCCCCAAGAGTCCCCCCCTGTGCCCCAGAGGATCAGCCAAACCCTCCTGGAGCTCTGGCAGCCTTGGGGCTGTGCCCACTGCCCTGGGGAGCCTGGTCAGTGCCAACCAGCCTCTGGGGGAAGAACCTTTTGCTGAGATCCAACCTGAGCCTGCCCTGGCACAGCTCCAGCCATTCCCTGGGTGCTGTCCCTGGTCCCCCCAGAGCAGAGCTCAGTCCCTGCCCCTCCTCTGCCCCTGCCCAGGCAGTTGGAACTGCACTGAGGTCTCGCCTCAGGCTCCTCCTCTCCAGGAGTTCTCCCACACCACTCCCCACAGGAAGGGGACTTTTGTCTGATGGTTATTTGGGAACGAAGACTCCTCCTCTCCTGGGAAGGTGGTGCCTTCACTCACCAGGAGGATGAAGCCTCTCATGAGCAGCACCAGCTGTTCAGTTTTATTGCCCACAAAGAAGCAGAGCTTGAACCCACCCTCCCTTCCTTTACAGCAAGGAAGGGAACCTTCCAAGGGTGCTTCTCGAGGAGCTTTCAGCCTTGATGCCACTGCAGAGCTGCTTTGCCAAACACCTTTCCTTGCAGGTTTGGTCACTACCTGCCTTGTGATGCCACGGCAGAAGCCCAGAGCAAGGAGGGCAGGGGAAAGAGGATCCCTTGACAGCCTGAGCTTGCCCAGCTTGGAAGGGTTTCCAGGGAAGAAATGCTGGGGAGCGTGGCAGGAAGTTCTGACCAAGGACCCGAGTGTGAGAGCCTTACCCTGCTAAACTGTCCACCAGGTGCTGAGATAAGGGAACCATCCATTAAATGTAATTTCACTTTTCCCATCAGGCTGAAGATTCTGTGGTGATAAAATTAATTAACAACTTCAATTAAACCAAACTCCCCCCTGTTTTGTCAGGATGAGCTGTCAGGAGCTGGGTTTTGTAATGACTCCTCCATTCAGGGGAAAGCAAAGGGATGAAGTGCTCACAAGTTGTGATCCTCTGAGCTCTAAATCACTTTGTTCTCCTTGTGGGAAAATGTACTAGGAGGCTTGGATGTAAGAAGGCAGGGAGCCAAACTGCCTGAGTATCCAGGAGGATGATGGCCAGGAGAGGCAGAAGGTGGGAGGGACCTTTAAAGGACACATAATCCTCGCCCTGCCATGGGCAGGGACACCTTCCACTAGCCCAGGTTGCTCCAAGCCCTGTCCAACCTGGCCTTGGACACTTCCAGGGATCCAGGGGCAGCCACAGCTTCTCTGGGCAACCTGGGCCAGGGCCTCCCCACCCTCACAGCCAACAATTCCTTCCCAATATCCCATCTAACCCTGCCCTCTGGCACTGGGAAGCCATTCCCTGTGTCCTATCCCTACATCCCTTGTCCCCAGTCCCTCTCCAGCTCTCCTGGAGCCCCTTTAGGCCCTGCAAGGGGCTCTCAGCTCTCCCTGGAGCCTTCTCTTCTCCAGGGGAACCCCCCCAGCTCTCCCAGCCTGGCTCCAGAGCAGAGGGGCTCCAGCCCTGGGAGCATCTCCGTGGCCTCCTCTGGACTCTCTCCAGCAGCTCCACGTCCTCCCTGTGCTGTTCCCCAGGGCTGGAGCAGCTCTGCAGGGGGGTCTCACCTGAGGGGGCAGAGGGGCAAATCCCCCTATTCATTTCTTGTTGGGCTTTGCAGGATGGAGGGAGCAGTGGCTCCCTGTCACCTCCTGGGAGCTCAGATTGGAGCTGAAGGGGATGTTCTGCTGACACAGCAGATCCCACACAGGTCCCTCTGCAGGTGAGAATTGCTTTGTCAACAGCTGTGAGAAGAATCCTTTGCCTGAGAGCTCAGACATGAGAGTGGGCAGGAAAAACCTGGATTTACTGCTGGAAGGGGCTGAGGTGGCTCTTGTGGCTGCAGGATTTTAAATTCTAGGCTGTAGGTGAACTTCAGCTCAGCTTTTCCTCAAAATTATCAACAGGCCTTCCTCTGTCCCTGCCAGCTCTGCAGGTAGAGTCTCCCCTGGGCAGGGCAGAGGGACAGAATCACCCCCTGCCCTGCTGGGGATGAGCCCAGGGCTCGGGGGGTTTCTGGGTGCCCACACAGGGTCGGGTACCCACAGCTCATGGCAGCCCCTGGCTGAGGGTCAGGGGATGTTCTGTGATGGTGCCACTCAGGCACCTCCCTCCTGACCAAGAGATGCTGCCCACAAACCCTTCAGCTCCTGCTGTGCCCCTGAAGCATCAGGAAGATCTGCAGAGATGGTGATGGGGGATTTCTCTCCCCCAGTCTGGGGGCAATAAGGAGTGCAAAGGTGTTCTGGGCTGAGCACCACCAACATTTCTATGCCCTCAACAGGACAACAGCATTGGTGCACTGCATTAGGCCCTGAGCAAGGACCAGGTTGTTTCCATTCTGGAATTCCAGTTTCTGTCCCCTGACAGTGAAAGGGGATGCAGAGGAAAAAGCTGAAAAAGAAGTGCTGACACTGCTGATGCCCAAATTTTCAGGGCTGTGAGTCCAAACTCTTCCTTCTGAGAGCAGTAATCCCATCTACTCTGTGCTCTTAATTAAATCAATTATGAGAAGTAATTGAATTAAGAGCCATTTATACAGAGCCCGATTATTTCAGGTCTTTGTGGAGCCTTTAGGAGAGCAAAGCTTTCAAGCAGGACCTGCCTCCTCCCAGGGCTCTCTGTAAACCTGGCCAGTGAAAGCTCTGCATTAAGACATCAGCCCTTGTGTGTCTCCATGCAGGGCAGGTGTCTGTGAGGCTGTGCAGCCCCCAGCCTTGGAGGGTTCAAGGTGAGAGTGAATAAAAGCCCTGAGCAACCCCAGGCCCCTCTGGAGAGCTCCTGAGGACCCTCCAACCTGGATTCTGCTGCGACCACGTCGGTCATTAAATGGGACCTTGGCTCTGAGACATTATGAAGCATCTGTTGGATGGTTCTTGTTGGGCTGACAGCAAATCTCTCCAGGCTTTATTTCCCTTTTTTAGAGGGGTTTTGAATTCAGGGACCTGTGCTGAAGGTGCTGCAGGAAGCATGTGGGGGCAGCAAACCCTGCAGCCATGAGGAGCAGCATCGTAATTACAGGCTCTCTGAGACTCCGAGGAAACATTTCAGAATGAATAAAATATTGGGTTTGTTGGTTTGCTTTTTTCACCAGAAGCACTTCAGGGTTTTAGATGCTTGGTTTTTAAATAAACATAGCAGCATTTGCTGCGAACAACAAGCACAGTGCCAGTACAGCAATAAAGAAAAGATTAGCACTTGGAGGGGAAAATTTCAATTTGCCTACAGGTGTCATTTAAAACTTCTATGCTGAGCCTTTCCTTTCCTCCTTTCTCTGGAATGGGCTGCTTGCCTACCTAGCTGGGATAATGAAGTGGCATCAGTGCAGGAATAATAATATAAAAAATTAGAATTAATCATATTTAATTCCATTTTAGAGGCAATAAGCAAAAGGGCTGTGTTCCTATAGACACAGTCTGGTGTGGAGCCTGCAGCTCTTCCCTTCTCTTTCAGCTGTGGCAATGCCAGGGAAAGAGAGAAACACTTCTAGTTAAAAACTTTGCATTTCACTCCCCAGAGCTGTCCCTGTTCCACCACGGCCAGAGGAGGAAACCAAAGCTCCTTGTGCAGTTCCAGGGCTGAGCTTCACAACAGCGTTGTGGTTTAATAACAGGGACTTAACAGAAATACTGAACGTTTGCCTCCCACGAAATGGGGATCAAACAGAGCCAGAATCCTTGAGAAAAGCAAAACCCTTTCAGAGCCTGTCTCCAGCAAGAGGCTGAGGGATTAATATTGGCTTGATCCTGTGGGATTATCCCTGTATTTTTATTTTCCTCTCTGTCATGGAGAGGTGCTCGGAACATCTAAATAAAGAAGTGATTCAATGGCATAAATTCTCAATCAGATTTAATTGTCACATATTAAAGAATTATCTTGTAATGCCATTTGTGCCCTTATTAAATAGATCTGCAGAAGGAGTTTTTTTCCAGTTTTAGAGTTAAGATATTTGTTAGTGACACAAAATGGCAAATGAAGCACTAATGAGAAGGAAGATCTTGTGGGAATCAAGTCACCTTCTGGTACAAATGCTTGGGATGAACCTTTGGCCGTGTTCCCCCCCTGGCACAGACATGTCTTCGTGCTCTCCCTCCCAGAGTCGAGGCAGAGCCTCTGCCAGCAAAGACAGACCTAATCCTGTGTCCTCCTTGCTTTTGTGCACCACCTAATGGCTTCTCACCGTCTCACAGACTAAGGGAAAAAAGAGAAAAGGCCTTCCCAATGTTGTCTGGCAGCATCAAAAGCAGGGAATTGCCTTAAATCTCCCCTGACTCCTGAGGCAGAGTGGTTGATGCCTGTGAACACCCTATCCCACTTCCTACCCTTTATTTCAGATAAATGTGTCCTTTCCCAGCTGTGATGGGAAGGGAACACAACCCCAGTAAGTCCATAAACACAATCATTACTGTGTGTGGGATAATTAATCATAGAAGAAATCTCCTTGTGGATCATCCAGTTTTACTAGTGCTTAAGGAGCTGATGGGAAAGAGGGTTGTGGTTGCAGAAACGTGGCCAGGGAGATGTTTGGATTGTTAACATTGATTGGCAACACTTTACCTTAGGGAAAGATAATATTCCTGTGGGAATGAGAGCAGGGAGAAAGCAGAGATCCCTGGTGGGGACCCTCTGATAAGACAACTGGTCTCCTCCCCAGTTATCTTTGTCCCAAAAGAGCCCTATCTGAGCACTGGGGATTAACACATCGTGTCAGGATGCAGCACAGGTGATGGAAGCCCAAGAAAAGGGGGATCTGGATCAGGGACACACTTCCCACAGGATATCCTTTGGCACCAAGTCCTGGGACAGCAGCACAGATTTGTTTTCTCCTTCCCTGTCTGATGATGCCACAGAGAAAGGAAGCAGAGGTGGGTCCAGCCAGGGCATTTTTGAGGGGGTGAACAGGGCCCAGATGGTAGGTCTGGGGAGCAGAGGGCTCTGGGGCATCTGTACCTCCTGGCAGGGTGGCAGTGGCCACCACGCACCACAGACCTTGTCCCTGAGCCAGTCCCTGAGCACTGCACTGTCCTGGAGGGGGTTGAGTGGGCTGTGTCCATCCCAGAGTCCCACAGCACCTCACAGGACAGAGGGCACTGCATTTGAATCACAGATCATGTTGTGATGAAAGATTTATTTTTATTTTTATATTGATTTTTACATCCTCAGGTTTTGTTGTCTCTACCAGCAGGAAAAGGGGGCACTGCCTCTTCTTCTTTTCAGAAAGTCATAGAATTCTGGAATGGTTTGGGTGCTATCCCTGCCCTGCCCTCTGGCAGTGGGAAGCCATTCCCTGTGTCCTGTCCCTCCCTCCCTTGTCCCCAGTCCCTCTCCAGCTCTTCTGGAGCCCCTTTAGGCCCTGCAAGGGGCTCTCAGCTCTCCCTGGAGCCTTCTCTTCTCCAGGGGAACCCCCCAGCTCTCCCAGCCTGGCTCCAGAGCAGAGGGGCTCCAGCCCTGGGAGCAGCTCCGTGGCCTCCTCTGGATTCACTCCAGAGGTCACTGTCTCGTGTTCCCGAAAACACACCCTGAGCTCTCACCAGAGCAGGGCACAAGCCCAGAATCCTTCTGTGCCAGTGCCAGATCCAGGCAGAACCTTCCAAACCCTGCCAGAGCCTTGCTGTGATGGGAACAGGAGGAGGAGGATACAGGCAAGGATTTGTCTGTGACACAGAGAAATCATTTGGGGTTTGCTAATTGGATAACAAGGCAATTACAGCCTTGGCTGTGTAATTCGGTGCCTTGGAGTGTGCTCAGACCACCTGATGAGCTTGTCTCAGTGTGGGGGGGGAGGTTCCAATCAGCCCATTGTGAGGATCTGTTCAGACATCAGAGATTGTGCTCAGACCCAGGGCTCTGGGGGGAGACTCAGGGCTCTGACCTCGCTGGGCATGGTCAGCCCTGTCCAGCCCTGCTCTCTGCACTGCAGCTGGGGCTGCCCAGGCTGAGGGGCTGCCCAGGCTGAGGGGCTGCCCAGGCATCGCTCCTGGGAGCACCAGGAGGCTCTTGAGGAATTCACCCCCACCCCAAACATCAGCACCACCTGCCACACATGTAGCTCACGCGGCTCCACATTCATTCCAGGGAGCACCCACTGCCCTCCTTCTCCTGCAGGGAGAAATGTCCTGCCTTTCTTAGCTCCTCCATCACCCCGAAGGTCCATGCTCACCCTTTCCAAAACAGAGCACCCCAAACTTGACTTTTCACTCACTGACATCAGACTGAACTTGCCAACCAGCTGGTTTGTTTGCTTTGCTCCCTTTTTCCAGCAACCAGAGTCTTTCAGGTCCCCCCTTCTGCCCCATCCCACAATTTCCTCAAGACGTGGCAGCACCAGGCAGCACATCTGCACACAGAGCCCTGAGCAGCTCCTGCACTCCCTGAACCTTGCTCACACCAAGGCCCCCATGGCTCCGTGAGGTTTCACAACAGCCCCACATCTCCTTGGGATTTGATTCCATTTTTTTACTCCATTATTAAGAACTGACCCCATTCCTCTGCACTTGCAGGATCTCCATCTTCTTCTCCATGGGGACCAGGGACAGCACCCAGGGAATGGCTGGAGCTGTGTCAGGGCAGGCTCAGGTTGGATCTCAGCAAAAGGTTCTTCCCCCAGAGGCTGGTTGGCACTGACCAGGCTCCCCAGGGCAGTGGGCACAGCCCCAAGGCTGCCAGAGCTCCAGGAGGGTTTGGCTGATCCTCTGGGGCACAGGGGGTGACTCTTGGGGATGGGCCTGTGCAGGGCCAGGGGTTGGACTGGATGATCCTCGTGGGTCCCTTCCAGCTCAGCGTATTTTGGGATTCCGGGATTCCATGCTCAGACCATCGAACTTGCTGCTGGCCCCACACTGTGGTGCTCTTCAACACATCCAGGCTGTGCCTGTAAAGAGGTTTTTGCGGTGTCTGTTTGCCCTGGACTGCGAAGGGAGCCCAGGGGTGCTTCAGCCTTCACCCCAATTCTGGAAAAGAACTTAGTAAAATTTTTTGTAAATCATGGACTGGTTTAGGCTGGAAAGGACCTTAAAGCTCATCCAGTGCCACCCCCTGCCATGTGCAGAGACACCTTCCACTAGCCCAGGTTGCTCCAAGCCCCATCCAACCTGGCCTTGGACACTTCCAGGGATCCAGGGGCAGCCACAGCTTCTCTGGGCAACCTGTGCCAGGGCCTCCCCACCCTCCCAGCCAACAATTCCTTCCCAATATCCAGTCTAAAGCTTTATAAAGTTTTTTATCTCTCTTTACAACTTCAACCCAGCACTTGCCCTCTTTTCCTTTGGGAATAGAGGATCAGGCCTGGTCTTTTGGGCTCTTCTCTTGAGATCTCCCTTCTTGATCCTTTGGGCTTCTTAAGAGTTTCTAAGTCACTTAAGAATATTTTGGTAAAGCAAGAATTTATGCATTGAGCAACATGGTTATCATAGAATCATGGAATATCCTGAGTGGGAAGGGACCCACAGGATCATCATTCCAACTCCTGGCCCTGCACAGGACACCCCAACAATCCCACCCTGCCCCCAAGAGCATTAGTCAGCCTTACACCCAGGGAGACCTCTGGGGATGCATCAAATATTTATTTACTCCATTATTTACCCTTTCTATCCTAAAATTTTGCTCTTTCATTTTGCTGAAGGCATTTTAAAACACTGAGTCTCAGGTGTAACTGTAATGTCTCTCAGAATTTTCTTTAACCGTATTCAAAAATCAGTTCTGTGCCTCAAACTTCGTGTTTTATTTTGATTTGCACTGGAACCAGGAACACTGTCACTGCTACGTGGATATGTCACAAAACTACTGTAAGTTTTATGTCCCTGTAGTAAAATGACTTTGTGTTGTGCTTGCGTTTTGAGTTTGTTGGTGGAACAATTCCATTTGGGTCCAAAATGAGGGTCCTTGTACTGTGATAAAATTTTATGCTTAATAAGAATAATTTTGGTTGTTGAGTGGGCACTGTGAGGTTTGGGATGTCCCAAAGCATTCACTTTGTTGCTTTTAAGTGGCCAGGTGTTTCAGGTGCTGCGTAAGTGGGTACCTCACTGTCACTCAGCCACCGTAATTGGCTTTTGGAACAAAGACTTGTGGCTTTTGGAATATTTACAAGCAAGTTGTGACATTTTTGACAGATCAGGCAAAGCTGCTGACTTGAAAAAGCTCATTTTTGTGACTGTCAGCAACATGACCCCCCTGGTTCAGGAAGAATAAGAAGTGATTGTTGTGCTTAAGCTGACAATGAGGTTTCAGGTCCTTTCTCGCACTCACTGTGTCCTTCCAACGCAGCTCAGGAACAGGAACTGCCCTCACAGGGATATCCCAGCACTGCTGCAAACTCCAGTCAGGAAAAGTTTGGGCTTAGGAAATGTGCTTTTAGGATTAGCTGCTGATTCATGGAATGGTTTGGGTTGGAATGGACCTGAAAGCTCATCCAGTGCCACCCCCTGCCATGGGCAGGGACACCTTCCACTATCCCAGGTGGCTCCAAGCCCCGTCCAACCTGGCCTTGGACACTTCCAGGGATCCAGGGGCAGCCACAGCTTCTCTGGGCAACCTGGGCCAGGGCCTCCCCACCCTCACCGGTAATAATTTCTTCCCAACATCCCATCTAACCCTGCCCTCGGATAGTCTGAAGCCATTCCCCTTGTCCTGTCACTCCAGGCCCTTGTCCAAAGTCTCTCTCCACCTCTCTTGTGAGCTCCCTTCAGGCGCTTCAAGGCCACAATTAGGTCACCCCAAAGCTTCTCCAGGCTGAACAATCCCAATTCTCTGTCTTTCTCAGTAACCCAGGCAGCAGCAAAATTCCCACTTCTCCTTATCATCAGAGGGTACTGAGAAGGGATCCTCTCCATCTGATCCCCTGTCACATCTCCAAGTGTCATATCCTTGTAGGACCACTCACTGTCTGGCTGCAGATAACCAGCCTTACTAAAATTCAATATTAATCCTAAAATAGTAGTACTTCTCCCCTTCCTGACAGCGATCCCAGAGCTGCAGTCAGAGATAACCTCATTAAATGACTGGGAGCCTTTTTGCTGTGGTCATGTCTAGAGTATCTTTGAGAGCTGCCACATGACACCACAATTTCTGCACCTGAAACCCTTGATATTTTGTCTGTCTCTTGCTGAGACTCTGTTCTGCATCTCTATCAAAGTTGTGACAGGCACTACAAAAATAGTGGCATATCCACATCTGAGCTTTACACCTCCAGCTCTTCAGGAGTCTAAAATTGAGGACTGAAGTTGAGTACAGCTAAAAAACTTTCTTGAATTGAGGTGCCAAGATGGAAATGACCTGATGTTGGCAAACTGATATTGCAGGAGGTAACCATAGAAACGTTCCCAGTGGGGCACGTGGGAGATTCCAAGTTGCAAGAAGGCAGAAACATGCTCTGGGTTAGTTTTTGTTCATGCAAGGACATCACCCTGGCAAAGGATTATTAATTACATGGCCTCATTCTGCGCTTTTAGGGAGCTGCCTCCATGGAACTGCGGGTGATTCCTGGATGCATGAAGAGCCCTGTTCCCCAAGGGAACAGGAGATCCTGCACGTGAAGAGGGTGCAGCTCCCAACTGCACTGGGAGTGTGAGCACAGGGGTTGCAGAGCCCTGGGCAGGCAGATACTGCCCCTAATCCATGAGCCAAAGACAGGGTTAATGTAGGAGAAAAGACTTCTGCTTTTAAAGATGGGAAGAGGCAAGTGAGTCCAGGGGACAACCTCTAAACTGATCCCGGGGCTGGAGCCCCTCTGCTCTGGAGCCAGGCTGGGAGAGCTGGGGGGGTTCCCCTGGGGAAGAGAAGGCTCCAGGGAGAGCTGAGAGCCCCTTGCAGGGCCTAAAGGGGCTCCAGGAGAGCTGGAGAGGGACTGGGGACAAGGGATGGAGGGACAGGACAAGGGGGAATGGCTTCCCACTGCCAGAGGGCAGGGAGAGATGGGAGACTGGGAAGGAATCCTTCCCTGTGAGGGTGGGGAGGCCCTGGCCCAGGTTGCCCAGAGAAGCTGTGGCTGCCCCTGGATCCCTGGAAGTGTCCAAGGCTTGGAGCAACCTGGGCTAGTGGAAGGTGTCCCTGCCCATGGCAGGGGGTGGGATGGGATGGGCTTTAAAATCCGTTCCAACCCAAACCATTCCATGATTCCATGATTCCATGACATACCCCTGATCTGAAGGCCAGCAGGGACCATCCTCCCACACTCCACCATCACTCACAGCACATCAGTCCTCCCTGTAAATCCAGGCCAAGCTCAGATTCCCAAAATACAGATCTGAACCAGTCCCTGGAGGTTTGAAGAACTCATTATTTATTGCATCTCTTTGCCTTCAGGATCCTGAGACCCAAGTCTCTCTTTTCCCACAACATCTGTGTCACTTCTCTAAGGCACAGAAACACCTGAGGACGTTTTTCTTCCACTTTGCAAAGGTTCCAGAGGAGGTACAATTTTGGAACATCTACAGGCACATCACTGCGACATCCACTAACACATCTCTCTATTCACCAACTTCCACTCACGTGCAAAAACCAAATTAAAGGCATCAAAATTGATTCACTTTAGGAGTGGAGCCCTCTACTCCCCACACTTGTTTTGATAATAACTAATGAATCATTAGGTGGGAATTGGAAGAGCAATCATGGTTTAATTGGTTTCACAATACTGCTGTAAGATTCCATGTACAGTTTAATTATATTGAAAACCACGAATCATTCATGTAAACTTGCTATGAACTGTTGCTGCTGTATCAGGGGAAAAAATGAAAAGAAATAAATCCACACACTCAAAAAACCCTCAGATGTCAGAATATCTCCCCAGCTCATCCTCCCTGCCTTCCATGGAGCTGTGGAGTAAGAGATATGACATCCTGTTGGGACCTGGAGCAAGGAATCGGCTCTGGGCTAGGACACAGTCGTTCTACTCCATGACTTGGCCATACCTTTGTCTCCAACACACACACATTGTCCTTGTTTTGGGATCCCTGGTTTGGGGTCACACCCCTAGGCATGTCCTGGATGTGTTGTGGTGCCCTGGGCAGTGCTCAGAGCTCGCTGTTTACACCTTTAGATGACTGGGGCAATGAGAGGACAACAAGATGGCAATGTGGGACACAACCCCCTTGCTCCATTTTCTATGCAAAACCCTGTTCAAGTGCAAGCTTTTTCCTCCCAAAGGCAGGTTCAGCTGCTGGTGCTGCTGCAGAGCCACCTTTGGGTTAACTACCAAAGTACCAGGTGTCTTCTCATTAGGGCTGAACATGGAGACGACATTCCAGGCTCCAGCATCTAATCCTGTGTCTTACTTTGGTTGAAGCTGCTCTGGGCAGAGGTGGCAGAGCCCAGAGCTCTTCCAGGTGTTGAGGAGACACCCAAACTCCTCACCAGACCTTAGTTCTCACCTACAGAGCAATTCATGACACACAGGAAGCCATGGCAGAGACAAGGGTTTGGTGCCCTCACAGCTGCTCTGAGACCACGTGGGTGCAAAGCCTGGACAGAAGAATCACAGCATCATCCCAGACTCATAGAATGTTTCGGGTTAGAAGAGATCTTGAAGATCATCTAGTTCCAAAACCCTGCTGAGGGCTGTAACACTTCCCATTAGTCCAAGAGCAGAGGACACATCACTCAGGAAGGGCTCTGCACAGAGGTCTTGTTACAGAGGTTTTCCAGAAAAAAAGAATGTGAATCTAAGGCCTGAATGTTGTTCCTTCTGGACATTTCTCCATGGGAAGATCTCCCACCATACATTACATGTCCAATATAAAAACGTTGCTGTGAGCCCCCAGGTACCACCACACTTCTCCCCCCACAAAAAACCCTCTACAAACAATACAGAGGAATAAGGCTTTCATGGTAAGATTCTGCCCTCATGGATATTTTAATGTATTTGCTTGTTTTTAATTCTATTTTTTATTGACTTCTTATTTTGAACTCAATACAGCTACTTCTCGTGTGGACCCTGATGGGTATCACAGAATCATGGAGGTTGGAAAAGCCCCCCAGGATCATCAATTCTCACTGTAACCTTGTCCCCCAGCCCAGAGCACTGAGTGTCGCATCCAGTCATTCCTTGGACACCTCCAGGGGTGGGGACTCCACCACCTCCCTGGGCAGCCCTTGCCAGTGCCTGACAACATTTTCCATGAAGAAATTCCTCCTGATGTCCAACCTGACCCTCCCCTGATGCCTGTCCTCATGCCTGAGGCCATGTCCTCACATTTGTGAGGGTCCCCAGTGGGTGAGGACCCTCAAAGGGTGAATCACACGTGATCACACTCACTGAAGCTCCCCTGGCTCGTTGTCTCAGTTACAAACCTGACTGTCTCCAGGAAAAAAATAATTATCTGAGAAAAAAAAAAAATCTCCCACTTGTGCAGCAACGATAATGTCTCGCTAATGGCACAACACACAGCAAGACACGACCAGCCCCATCTCAGTTATTTGTCTTTTCCCTGTGTCAAAGACTAAAATAAATACAAAGCAGAATCAAAAACCAGATGAATCAGAGCCATTCCTTCCTTTGCAACGTATGTTGCTGTTAATAACTTTCTGCTGATGATCTATTCGCGGGGTTCATGCTCCTGCCCTTTCTTTGTAGTATCTGGACAGCTTCTCTACAAAATTAATAACAAGAATTAAATCCCTAGTGAGCTTAAGGCAGTGTCTGATCCTTTTTCCCTGCCAAGGACAAAGCTCTGCTCCATGTGGGTTTAACCAGAGCAGCATAGAAGAGAAGAATTGGTTTTTAGCACAAAGATTTTTAGAGATTTTGAAATATGGTCCCAATACGACTGTGAAGCCAAACATTTATATATTCTTCATGGCTAATTCTTGAGGGGAAAATTACAAGCAGCCAATGAAAGCATTTAATTTTGACACATTGTAGTGTGATTCTGAGTCTGAAATTGTATAATCAATTACAATATATTATATGGTAAACCGTGTTACATTCTGTGCAGTCTGGAAGAAAACAGTTTAGAACTGAAATGTGAAAACTTTCCATTGCAATATCCTGCAGGAATCAAAAACAACCCCCTCTGAAGGGATGGAGAACTGTTAGAGCAGGAGGGAGAAGGATAACTTGAAGGCTTTTGGAGCATCTTCAGCAGTAGAAGGAGCTCTGGACAACTAAAACATGTTGAGTTTTATGTAGCACTGTCAGATCCCTCCAAAAGTGGGTGGTGACTCACAGCAGAGGGACTGGGCGGCTCTTTGGTCACACTCGTGGCCAGTGCAGCCAAGTGATCTCCATCTGGGGTCTCTGCTCACTGTGTCCTGTACAGAGACTTAGGATCAGAGCCATGGACTATCCTGAGTGGAAGGGACCCAGAAGGGTCACTGTCAAGCTCCTGGCCCTGCACAGGACACCCCAACAATCCCACCCCGACTTGAGAGAATCACACTTGTTGACTTGAAGTCAACACAAAGGTCCGTATTCCTGCCTCTCCATGTGTCCATCTGAGAACAGTGTTATAAAGGAAGAGACAAGTTTATTCCTTTACTCGGTGTGTCTCACATTGATCATACTCAGGACTGAGGGCCTCTGGTGCATTTTTGTGCTTAAAAACTGCTCTTGGACATCCTCTGTGAAATTCTGTAACCACAGATTGAATTCACTGATGCTTCCAGACACCAAGAACATGCTGGCTGAGAGTTGTGCAATTTAGTCATGTTTTGAATGAAAAAAACACCAAACAATTACATTTAATCTGGTCTGGATCTGCTCTCACATCTTGCTGTTTGCTGGCTGCCCATTTGCAGACTGTGAGAGGCAGTGGAGGGTCACTGCAATCCCTGTTCCCACACCATTCTGGCATTATTACCTTTAATAGGTGCTCATATCTCTGTTCCAGGCTGAGTGGGCACATCCTGCCTTGTGTAACGTGGAGGCCATTCCAGGGCTCAGTCCTTCCTGTTGCCTTTCTCTGTTCAAACTCCTTTTTTCAATCTCTTCCTGCCTTTGCCCTGTGAGGATCAGAACCATCCCCGTACTGGAGGGTGGGTTATAGAGCTGCACACCTTGTGTGTTCTTCATCCCTTCCTCTGGGCACCACCTAAAGACTCTGAGGCATCATGAGCCTGCGTGGGCACAGGGCTACCTGGGTCACTCCAGGGTCTCTCTCTTGAGCAGCAGTAGCCACTTCAGAGGACAACTCATTAATGATTGGCCTTGCTTGGCAATTATTGCAGTTACTGCATTATTCCCACCTGGCTGCTCGAGGGAAGCCAGTTGATGTGATCTTTTTGGATTTCTGTAAAGCCTTCAATCCTGTCTCTCCCAGGATCCTGCTGCACAAACTGTCCATCCCACAGCTGGATAAACTCATCATGTGGTGGGTGAGCAACTGGCTCATGGGACGAGCACAGAGGATCACTGGGGTGATGCCACTGCTGGGGGTCCACGGGGCTCCATTTCAGGCCCTGTGCTCTCCAACATCCCCATCAATGACTTGGACACAGCCCTGGAAGGGACTCTGAGCAAGTTTGCAGATGGCACAGAATGGGAGGAGCTGTTGAATCCCCCAAAGGCAGGGAGGGCCTGCAGAGAGACCTGGACAGGTCTGAGGGCTGGGAATGACCAACCATGGGAAGTTCAACAAGGGGAAGGGCCGGATTCTGCCCCTGGGATGGAGAAAACCCTGGGGGGACAGACACACTGGGAATGAGAGGCTGGAGAGCAGTGCTGGGAAAGGGCCCTGGGGGTGCTGGTGGGTGCCCCTTGTCCCTGAGCCAGCAGTGCCCGGGCAGCCAGGAGGGACATCCCTGTCCTGGGGCAGCAGGGAGGGGATTGTCCCGCTCTGCTCTGCCCTGGGGCGGCCTCACCTCAATATTGGGGCAGTTTGGGGGGACACAATGGAAGGGAGAGATGGAGCCATTGGAGAGTGTCCAAAGGAGGGACACGGAGATGGGGAAGGGCCTGGATTTGAAGGCGTGTGAGGACACTGAGGGCACTTGGTGTGTTCAGCTGGAGCAGAGGAGACTGAGGGGAGACCTCAGTGCAGTTCCAACTGCCTGGGCAGAGGCAGAGGAGGGGCAGGGACTGAGCTCTGCTCTGGGGGGAGCAGGGACAGCACCCAGGGAATGGCTGGAGCTGTGTCAGGGCAGGCTCAGGTTGGATCTCAGCAAAAGGGTCTTCCCCCAGAGGCTGGTTGGCACTGACCAGGCTCCCCAGGGCAGTGGGCACAGCCCCAAGGCTGCCAGAGCTCCAGGAGGGTTTGGCTGATCCTCTGGGGCACAGGGGGTGACTCTTGGGGATGGGCCTGTGCAGGGCCAGGGGTTGGACTGGATGATCCTTGGGGGTCCCTTCCAGCTCAGCACATCCCGTGATTCTGGGATCACTGCACTTCCTCTGCCATTTCCTGACTCTGTCACTGAGGATCCCGAGATCCTTCAGCAGCTTTTTCATCAGCTCCCAAGGTGGGAATGTCAGGGGCTGCCAAACACAGGAACATCCCATTTTGCTCAGCACGTTGGGTTACTCCTCCCAGCTGAACTAAGGACCAGGGATGAGGCTCAGAGAGATTACTCATCCTAGGGGGAAAAATCACACCAGAAAATTAAAAGTTCTAGAGAATAATTTTCCTAATTAACTTCCAGACTCCAAGCACCAAACCCAGTGTATTTATTAATCTTATGATTCAGAAGAGCATTTTCCTATACATGGGTCATCTGTCTTGTTCTCTAATTGCTGCATCTCTTGGTCGGTTGTCCATCTTCAAGAATATTAACTTTAAAAGTATTAGATATAAAAAAGAATGTATAGATGAATCCTACTCCATATAAAGAAACCACTGGATTTTACTGTTTTCTCTCAATTTTTGTACCAGTGAAGAATGCAATGAGCTCCCCAGCACAAGGAGGGCAATAACTGAGCAACTTAAACATGCTGTATAATAGCCTGAAATATTAAAATAAATGGTTTAATTGAAATGAATAGGGTGAATTAGTACAGCAATTCAACCTCGGAAATGGCGAAAATATAAAAAAGAAAAAGTCACTACTTGCCATTTGTTTCTGATTTTATATTTTTACCACAGAAAACTGAAAGGCTCCCTGTACACGCATAGTATATCGTTTTATGTAGCCATATAATTCTAACTTACTCTATCAAATTATACTTGTGCTCCTGTGTCAGACTTCCTTAGTTAGTGTGTGTATTGATTGTTTATCAGTTATCAGATATACCTGACCTCGTAAATGCAGAAAAGTGATGTTAAATTAATTGATATAAAGGTCTTCCCTTCCCTTCCCTTCCCTTCCCTTCCCAAACCTTCCCTTCCCAAACCTTCCCTTCCCAAACCTTCCCTTCCCAAACCTTCCCTTCCCAAACCTTCCCTTCCCTTCCCAAACCTTCCCTTCCCAAACCTTCCTTCCCAAACCTTCCCAAACCTTCCCAAACCTTCCCAAACCTTCCCAAACCTTCCCTTCCCTATGAATTACTTTCATGTCCCATTTTCTGGTTAAAATGTTTATTTGTTTGAACTTTTGCCTTTCATTCCATATTTTTGAGCTGCCCTCTTGGAAGAGCGTTATTTTCACCTCTGACCTTTCCCACTGCCCATCCTCTGTTCACAGGGGACATACTTTACTTTGCTTGCAGGGTTGTGATCTTTGCTCAGAGAGGTTTGTTTTGATCTCCTGAAACAATTCATTCTCCTGGTGTCCCATGAAACACTATCCCATAATTTACTCCACTTTCTGGGCACTCTCTGGACATTATCTGGGTGGGAAGAGCAGGGCTAAATCACTTTACTGAAGAAGCCTGAAATCCTTCCAGATTTCATCCTTATGCTGCTGCCCAAAACACATAAGATGATGAAAATCAGCCTCAACTTGCAGTAGAATATTTCTTTTACTGATTTTTTCAGGATCCAGGTGCTGACCTGGACTTTACAGGATGGGATTACACATGGAAGAGCCAAAGTGGTGCCAGATACTGCTCCTCCAGTGCAACAGTGGGGGGGCTGAGGTGTGATTATTCCTCTGTCAGCCTTGGGATTGGGGTGAGGAGTGGAGGATTTGGGGCTTTTGGAAGATTTTTGTCAGTCTGATTTTTTTTTATTCCTCTCCACACCCTACTCCTGAGCATCAGGGATGCTGGGTTTGCTACTCTGGAGGGGAAGGTTTGATAATCGTTTCCATGAATGTCTCTGTTTGAATTCGAAACAGTTTATTCAACTAATTTTTTTTGCTGTTCCTGCGAGGTTTCCTTATCCAGCTGGAAGTCAGGACAGAATTTTTCCTTCTTTGGGAAGTTGAGAGCAGGCAGTGTGTCCCCAGGTGCCACATGCCCTGTGGATTTTGGCTGTCCTGCCTGCTAGTAAACACAGGTCACACATAGCTGGGTGGGATTGCCCAGAGCCCAGCTGTGGTCAGGCCCAAGGAGAGCCACAAACCCAGTACTTCTGGGCGACCTTTCACAGCACAAAGTAATTTGCACACAGAATTATCGCTGTTTGACAGAGAGCAGAGCTGGAGCTCGGGGGTTTCAGGACAGAATAACACAACAGACTGCTGGGAAAGGCCAAAACCCCCAGGTCTCTCCGTGTGCCAGCTCATGGCAGCTGGAGGGAGCCGAGATAACCCAGGGAGAACGAGCTAATGCACAAAAAAGCACCACAACCACACAAAATCCAAATGTGCCACAGTCCCCCGTACCCTGTTGTGGGTTTATGGCTGGAAAATACAGAAAGCACTTCCAGACGGCAGTGCTGGGGCTGGGATCCTGCAGACAGGAGCAGCAGCAGGTCACCACCCCCTTCACAGAACCACAGAATTGTTAAGGTTGGAAAAGCCCTTCAAGTCCAACCATTCCTCCAGCACCACCAGGTCCACCATGAAACCGTGTCCCCAAGTGCAACATCCATACATTTTTTGAACATTTCCAGGGATGGGGACTCCACCACTGCCCTGGGCAGCTGTGCCAGTGCCTGACCACCTTCTCCAAGAAGGAATTTTCCCTGATATTCAACCTGAACCTCCCCTGGCACAACTTGAAGCCATTTCCCCTTGTCTTGTCCCTTGTTCCCTGGGAGCAGAGCCCAACTCCCACCTGGCTGCACCCGAGGCAGTTGGAGAGGGAGCTGTCAGGGAGTTGCAGAGAGCGAGAGGGTCCCCCCGAGCCTCCTTTCCTCCAGAATGAGCCCCCCCAACTCCCTCAGCCCCTCTGTGGGCTGTAGGGCAAAGCTCTACCCAGAGAGAAGGCAGATTTGGGGGCTGCAGTCCAAGCCTGGCCTGAGCAGGATGAGTTAACAGCTCTTGATGGGACCACGAGGGGACCAACCACAGTCTCCAAATGATGGCTGGAGACAACCTCTAGTTCAGGAAGACCTTAAACTCTGGAGAAGTGGAAGCTGGGAGAGATGAGGGAGGTGCACTGCTGGCAGAGGGGGTTGTCAGCAGAGCAGGGCCAGGGGGTCCCACCATGACCGTGGCAGCCCCGGGGAGGGGGGCAGGGCTGGGGGCAGCAGGGCGGGCAGGGCACAGCAGACCCAGCCCAGGTGAGCTCTGCTGCCATGGACTGCACACACCAGCCCTGTCCCTTGGCACTGTGCCCGTGGATGGCTCGTGGGAAGCAGCTCCATGCACTTCCAAGCCATCCTAAAGGAACCTGCTGCAGCTCAGCTGGTTGTTGCTCCATGGGATCTCTGTGTCTCAAGAGAAGTCTCACAGTAGCTGGTGATCCTGCGGTACTTCATCAGTCAGAGTCACTGTGAGGCCGTGGGGTCTGCTTTGAGCGTGTTCTCCCACATATTATTTACTTAGGAATCAAGGGATTTTTTTTGGAATTTCCTACGGTTTTTGCCTCTATCCATTTTGTGACAATCCCATGACAGAAAACAGGACTGCCTCAATCAGGGCTGCACCACGCTGGAAGCACACATACATTTCTCTGTCTCTGGAAATTCTCACCTGAAATATAAACTGTTTGAAGAGTCAGCCAAGGGGTGTCTGGGTGGGACCTTCTGGCCTTCACAAGGACAGCCAGAGGATGCTCATGAAGGTCCACCTGCCTTGGACCCTTGATGGAAAAAAAGAGATGCAGTGAACTGCAATGGGGACAAGATGGAGCTTTATCATTTTTTTTTCTGCTGTCAAAAAATGGAAAAAAAATTTCCAGGTCTGTAGGACCTTGAAATCCCTGGAAGAAGGTCCTGGTGGAAATGGAGACCTAAGTGTGCAGGCTGGTCCTTGTGCCTCCAGTCTGGCTGCAGCAGTGTCTGCCAGCAGCTGCTTCCAGGAGCACGGTTAAAAGGCATCTTCCAAAAATAAAACTAAACTAAAAAAGTCTTGAGATATCTTGCCTGTGGTTCTTGGGTCACTCCAAGTTTAGTTTAATGCCTGTGGAAGGGAAGCACCAGACTGAGAAAAGCCTGCAGTTAATTAAGTGCTGTAGGGGGTGATTGGCAGCTGGGCCACTGAGCTCCTGGGCTTGGCTGAATGCAAAAGGCTTCGCCGGCCTTTCCTGATTGTCCTTTGGGAAGGGACAGGTACAGAGGGGAGCTGGCAGGTGGGTTTCACCCTCCCAGGGGAGCTGCTTTCTCCATCCTCTCCCCATCAGCCCCCTGAGCACCTCCTGCTCCTCTCCCCTTTTGGCCCCCATCATTCCAGCCTGGATAAATCCTGGTGCCTTCAGGAGTGTTTATTCTAAAAAACCAAATCCTTTTTGTGGGCCCCAGAGTGGCTTCCCTTGGGAATCCTGCAGCTGTGAGTTTAATTAGCCAACACCTTGTTAGTGTGTCCTCCCCACCAGCCACTGCTCAGCCTTGGAACCGCGGATCTGACCATGAACTTCCTCCAGCTCCAACACGGACACACTTCAGCAGGTTAATTGCTTTATTTAAAGCAAATTTATTTAAATTGCTTTATTTCCAATTAACTGAGCTCAGATTCAAACTTCGGTGCTTTTCCCACTCCAATCCAGGGCACGGCGGATTTTCTTTAGGACAAGCAAAATAACTCATTTCTCTGCCTTTAGGAAGAGAAGTTTTGGGTCATTATATTTTTCCCTGGTCCACTGGGAGTCCACAGCATAGAGTCTGAAGTCCAGAGTTTCATAACAAACATGCAAGGAAATCTGTAATTATTGTCTGGAGCATTTCATGATTATATTACAAAATGGAGATCTCCTTGTCATTAGCAAATCTCTCCATAGGCACTTTTTTACTGGGAAGCTTTGAAACTATTAGCATAATAAGCTGTTCCTCAAATCCTGATTGCTAATTAAAGCCATATATTATTGTCAGCTCCCCCATTGGTATGTGAGCTCAGTTTTACCTCATTATAGTGTAATAAATGCTTCGTTTTTTCCTAGTTCTTTCTTTTTTTTTTTTTTTACTTGCAAAAACAAACTGGAAGAAAACTTGCTGCTGCATAAAACAGGAGTGTTTCTTTGCCTTCCTTCTGGAGGGAAACTATACAGTCTATTCAGCATATTTTCCATGTTTTTCTCCACAAGTAAAGGAAGCCCAATAGCTGTATTGACTGTTCCCAAAGATATCACACAGCTTTGGAGCTAATTAAAAGTCAGTCTCTGTGCAATTGCCGTGGCACAGGGGGAGCACAAGCGAAGTGAACAGCAAAACACTCCCGGATTTTCCTTTGAAACCCAACCCCCAGAGCCACTCTGTGCAAATACTAAATGAGGAAGTTAGTTCAAAAAAAAAAAAAAAAAAAAAAAAAAAAAAGGCAGGGAAATGATGGTTGTTCTGCTCAGCACAGAGGCTGTTTAAATAACTTGTGAGTCCCAGAAGGGTTCCATGACCCAAAATCACAGAGACAAAAGAAGATGTAAGATGTTAGACTAGTCCCCAGCTGGGACAGGCTGAGTGGGCAGAGCTGAGCAGCTTCTCCTGCAGTGGCACTGCAGAGCCCTGTAAACATCAGTGGGAGCATCCCTGAGATTCCAGAGGGGTGAGAAAAGACAAGGAGAAGCCACGAAGGGAAGGAGAACAAAGTAAATACAGACACAGAAGGCTGGACTCGATCTCGGAGGTCCTCTCCAACCTTCATGGTCCCATACTGGAAAGGCTGGAAGTGTCCTCCACCCCGACATTGGATTCCTGCCCCGTGGATGGGTTCTGGAGCATGCCACAGGTTGGCTTTAAACAAACATCTCGAGCTTCCTGGAGGGGGAATCACCCCTTTGTGAGGCAACACAGAGCCACAGAAACCCAGAACATGCTGAGCTGGAAGGGACCCACAAAGATCATCGAGTCCAACCCCTGGCCCTCAAGAGCCACACCCTGTGCCCCAGAGGATCATCCAAACATGTTGTGTTGGGGTCCTAATTTAAGATAAAGATAAATCCTTGCAGAGGAGTCTGAGCCCCCTGTGAGGGAGTTGCAGAAGGGTGGTAACAACACCAAGGAGTAGAGAATTGGCTTCTCTGTTCCTGGCACCATTGGATGCCCACGTGCTGGATTATATCCCGCTCCTACATCTCCAAAAGAGCTTCTTCAGGCTCTCCTGGGAGTGCCAAGGGAAATTGTATCCACACCCTGGTGAGTGTGAGGGACAGGGGTGCCATTCAGCTATTCCCACTCCAAGTCCTTGCAGACCCACTCCTCAGAGGTCATCACAGCCTGTGACTTGGGAGTATGTTATGGGACAAGAGGGAGAAATCCATGAGGACATCCCTGATTTTTAATTGTGTAAGTTCTTTTGGTAGTGTTTTAGCTAGAGCTGGATCTGGGAATGTCCAGGAAGTCATACAGGAAGAGGAAAGCTTTTCTCTTGCACTGTGCTCTTGTCATTAGATCCCAAGCACAAGCAGATGGAAAACTCTGCCATTTGCAGAAAATGACACAATTTAACTCCAGAACAACCCCACACTCAGTGGAATTTGTAATCTCAGATTTTGGGGTTTGAATGCAGTTATTTTATCTTTCTGTGTTCCTCTATTAAGTAACTTCGTCTGTAGGAGCAAAATGAAAAGCTTGGCAGGATCCCTTCTCAAAAGACCAGACTGGAAGCCTCCTCCCAGAGTTGATGCCTCTTCTGACTCCCAAATCCAGTCCAACACCTACCCTTGGCAAAATGAAACTGCCATCAGACCTTAACTCAACCTGAAATCCCACATAAATGTCCATTTGCTGATAAAAACTTGCCACGTTCCATTTTCTGCAGGAGGGAATGGTGCTGCTTCTGCAGGAGCCCAGGAGGGTTCTGCATAAAGGAGAGAACGACAATCAATTGAAATGTTTTCCAGCCTGGGGGCCTTCTCAGAGAGGCCCCGTTCACAAGTGAAGTGCTAGAGGCACTCTTAGAAGTAACTCCTAAAGATTAAATGCTCAGCAGGAAGGATGTAGATGCTACAATGAAAACTCGTTTGGCCTCAGCAAAGGGAAATTCCACCGGAGAGGGTTGGTCAGCAATGAAAGCTTTGCTGCTGTCCAGGGTCACCCCACCAGCCCCATCAGTGCCGAGTACTTGGTGAGGAATCCTCCTGGTGTGATCCCCACCCACCAGCTGGGATGCTCCTGTGGCCAACACCCCTGCTGTGCTGACCCCCAGCTCCTGCTTCTCCACCATTCCTGCTGCCCCTCGAGCCCCTCAAGGGGCTCCTTCTAACTTGCACCAAATGAGTTCTCCAAGCACAGCTCCCCTTCTCCCTTGTCCCACAAGAGAGTCCGACCTGGGCTTTCCCCTCCTGCCCATCCAGAGATGGCCAAAGTCCCACGTGCAGTCCATCGCTCCCAACGTGGGTGCTAAAGGTGAGACAACGTGGCCCCAGAGGGGAATACGGGACTTGGGCAGGGAACTCTCAGATGTTGGAGCTGGATTGGAATGTCCTGGGGATGTCGTGGATGTGTCCTTTCGTAACATAAAGCACACCTCAAAACAGCCTGGAGGAGAGAAGGCTCCAGGGAGACCTGAGAGCCCCTTGCAGGGCCTAAAGGGGCTCCAGGAGAGCTGGAGAGGGACTGGGGACAAGGGATGGAGGGACAGGACACAGGGAATGGCTTCCCACTGCCAGAGGGCAGGGATAGATGGGATATTGGGAAGGAATCCTTCCCTATGAGGGTGGAGAGGCCCTGGCCCAGATTGCCCAGAGAAGCTGTGGCTGCCCCTGGATCCCTGGAAGTGTCCAAGGCCAGGTTGGACGGGGCTTGGAGCAACCTGGGCTAGTGGAAGGTGTCCCATCCTCCCATGGCAGCGGGGGGGACTGGATGGGCTTTAAGGTCATTCCCACTCAACCCATTCCATGATTCTATAATTCCAGCATTCATAGATCACATCCAGGTTTTCCAATATCTGAATGCTGAAGGTGAGTTCAGTGCAGAGGCCCCAGGCCCAGCTGCCCTTCCCACCCCAGCTGAGGATGTGGGAATGTTGGACAGGCTCAGCTGGAGCTTCCACAGTGCCTGGATCTCATTTTCTTTCATGAAAAGTAGCACATTTTCCACAGGAAAGAACACCCCAAGCAAAACAACTTGGGATTTGGGAATCTCTCTGTGGTCATTGGAAAGGAGCCTTCTGAGGCAGAGCAGGAATCAGGGAAGAGATTTTTCCTATCAAAGAGTAAATACTCATCCCATTCACAGTGCTTCTCAGGCATTAATCCAATTTATCACGAAGCCATGATCCCACTCAAGGCTCTCAGGCCATGAATCCCCCTCTTCCTTCCAGTCTGGACACGGGGCCTAAACATACAAGACAAATCCTCTTCTCAGGGTCTCCTGTTAAGAAGAACAGGACAGTTCCCACCCAGTGTCCCCTCCCTCCCATCCCCAGTTTGAGGTCCCAGTATCCCATGCAGGGCACTGGCAGCTCCAGAAAAGTCCCTCACAGAAAAGCCAACAATGCAGAGTTTTCACTTCACTTCCTCACCTCTCCAAATTAACTTAATTAAAAAGTATTAAATGGCGTTAGTAATCTTTGTGTAATTGCTATCTCAATAATAAGGAATTGATTAATGATTGCATTAGGAATTATAATAATAATTATTAAAATTTATGCTGTCCAGTAGTTACTAATGCTTATTAAATGCCTGCTAATAGGTGGAATGGAATCATTGAGCTTCCCATTTGAGGAGTCAGGAAAGTGATAGAAAACACAAAGTTTTTGGGAGATGGGAATTACTCCAGGCCTCTCCTGACCTCCGTGCTGAGGTTGCTGCAGAGGAAGTTGGGATGTGAACTTAGAGGGACAAGCGACCTGTGACACGGGAGGGCAAAGCCCCTGCGGGTGGGTCACTGGAGAGACACCTCTGCTGGTGCCCTCCAGACTCTTGGGGGTTTAGAAACTGCTTTCATTAAGTTTTGTTCCTCAGGAGGGCCTGGCTGACCTTGGCAGTGATCTAGTGAAATCCAGAGGAAATCATGGAATCACAGAATCACTGTGGTTGGAAAAGCCTTCTAAGGCCGTTGAGTCCAATCATCAACCAGCACTACCTGGTTCATTAAAACATGTCCTTAAGTGCCACATCTACACATTTTTCTGAACCCTTCAGGGGTGGGGACTCCACCCCTGCCTGGGCAGCTGTGCCAGGGCTGGGCATCCTTTCCATGAAGGAATTTTCCCGAATATCCAACCTGAGCCTCCCCTGGCCCAGCTGGAGGCCGTTCCCTCTCCTCCTTGTTCCTTGTTCCCTGGGAGCAGAGCCCGACCCCCCCCCGCTCCCTCCTCCTGTCAGGGAGTTGCAGAGCCAGAAGGTCCCCCCTGAGCCTCCTTTGCTCCAGGCTGAGCCCCCCCAGCTCCCTCAGCCCCTCCTGCTGCTCCAGCCCCTTCCCAGCTCCGTTCCCTTCCCTGCACACGCTCCACTACCTAAATGAGGCACTAAATAAATTTCAATCAAACAATTAATAAATCACTGCTTTAGACATACTCAGAATTTGCCCAGATGGCAAAGCCTCCAGTTTTGGGGTGTTGGCTGTGGGGAGGATGTTTCTGAAGATTTGAACAGAATGAGAAATGGACTTAAATTGTTTCATTAGCAACTGTCACAAATTGCCCCAAAGGGAGAGGAACCACTGGAACAGCTCCGTGGGCTGTGCCTTTTTCTTCTGTTCCCACCAAGGAACACCTCATTCCACCTCCTGCCATGGGCAGGGACACCTTCCACTAGACTAGATTGTTCAAAGCCCACTCCAGCCTGGCCTTGGACACTTCCAGGGATGGCACAAAATCCCTGGGCAAAAACAAAAGGAAAAGAGTGGTAAAGAAAAGTTGGAAATCAAACGATGTCTCTTTAGGAGGACTTTTGCTGAAGACCTGGAAACCTGGAAACTTTTGAAGGCACTTAGCTCCAAACTAGGTATTTAAGAGTACCTACAGTGAAAGGAATCCTCATATGATGATTTTACAGTTAATATTTAGGAATATTCCTAAAAATACCTGAACAAGCACACTGTAAATTGGAGAGCCTCCAAAATGCTGTTGGGCAACAGTTCACAGAGCTATTTTTGGCATTCTTATATATCACAGGTGTCCTCCCAATATTTCTAACAGCCAGCTCAGGTGACCATTTCCCCCCCTTGCCCCAGCCCTTCCTGGTGTGCAGGGACTTCTTTGCCACATTTTGCCATTTTTGAAAAGCTGTGTTAAAAACACCCATGGCAAAGATCAGGTAGTGTCCAAAAATTGGTATTTGCATCTCTGACATTGTAAAACACCTGCCAGCTCTCCCTTCCTCTTGTTGGATATTCCCTGTGTGTGGCAGGTGGAGAAATTAAGGCCAAGCCCAGCTGGCTCAGTCAACTCTTTATGGTCTTAACTTTTGTTGTGGATCAAAAGACTCCTCCACCTCTTGATTCCTGTGTTTTGTGAGCAGGTTGAGCTCTTCCCCCTGTGCAGAAGGGAACAGGCAGCTCAGACATCACTCCATGAACTTCAAGCCTCCAACAATTGCCACTGAAAGGCCAAACATTGGGAACACACTGGAGGGGGTCAAAGACGACTCCGGCTGCCTCGGAGAGACAAGAAAAGAGCAGATTTATCCCCCTTGAAAGAAAAAAAAAAAGCCCTGTTGGCTTTGTGGAGGTGTCATTTCTCTTGCAGTGCCACATTTCATGGTATCATCCTGCCTTCATTACCCTTTTCCATTTTATCAGCATGTGCCTGTCACTGAAGGGAAAACTGAGCTCCGGAAAGGCTGTGGTGGGATCACATTTGCCAGTTGATGCTGTTTCAATAATAGCAGCAAATCCAGCAGCTCGTCCAGCACAGCCCGTGTTCCCACTGGCTTTGTTGAAGTCAAGAATCACAGCTCAGACCTGTCCAGAGCTGGTTTTCCCTGGGATTTTCACCTCCATGTTTTAGCATCCCTTCCAGCTATGGGCTGTGGAAAGGCACAGCATCTGCAGGTCTGGGCAGGCAGAGACTTAGTTTTATTTTGATTTTTTAGATAGATTGTCAAGTAACTCTCCAGTGAACTCCTGTGATAATCTTCCCAGACAGTCATGTCTGAGATCCTACCAGAACTAGGGCCATCCCAGGACCAAAGAAAGGGATTTTCCCAGGCCAAATAAGCCTGTTTCAGCTGCATTCTCTCATTTGCTACTGAGAAGTTCAAGACAAACTTGAAATTTAGGGCAATCACCCTTCTGGCTTGTTGTAGGCACATCCTCAGAACTGAGTCCTCCACCTGCTTTCCAGAAGCCCATGTCTGCTGCCTGTTTTCATGTTTTCCTCAGGCAGAAGATACTCTAAAGTATGGAACCACCTTCCCTTTCTGAATAATAATAAAAATAAAATAATAAATAATAAAATAAAAATAATAAATAATTAATAAATAAAAATAAATAAAAATTACTAAATAGTAATAAATAAATGAAAATAAATTAATACAAACCACCTTCCCTTTCTTCTTTCTTGTGGCAGTGGGGGACCCACACTGCCACCAGACTTGAAGAGAGAGGGAAGATGAGGGCAACTTACAAAAATAGGAGAAAGAACAGAATGACAGATAAATAAATGATGGGTGAATCTAAACTCTGCTTTATCCCAGGGGCAACATCAGCAGGACATACAACCCACAAGGTCCAACCTACACAGAGGTTTCCCATAGGATTTGATGGATGGGGTAGGCTGTCAAAAGAAGCATGGAATGGTTTGGGTTGGAAGGGACCTTAAAGCTCATCTCATCCCAACACCCTGACATGGACACCTTCCACTAGACCAGGTTGCTCAAGAAGAAGGGAGAAGTGGTCACCTAAGGTCAGCTGGAGGGTCCTCAGGACTTCACAAAGAGACAACTGTTATGAGCATTTGTATTGATGTCCCAAGGCAACCCCATCCATTCTGGGCTCCAAAAGACAGTTAATCTTACTTAAGAATAAATACACTCAATTATTGGAAAGGAGAAAATAGCCAAGTATTTATTGTGAGGAAATCGAAAGTAATTACTCTGGAAAAAGTTATGTTGGGCCCTGAAAGTGTAATACATTAGCTGTCAGGGGTTTTAAAGCAGCTGGCAAAGACCATTCCATCATGTGCCTCCCCATGACCCAGGAAAGGCTGGAGGAGCAGCAAAGAGGTACAAAACGATGCTGCTTGGGCAGGTTTGCCTTTTGTACCTCAGTCACCCCATCTGTCATGGCTCTCCTGGCAGGAGGATCAGAGCTGTCTGCACATCACTCCCAGGCTTGCTCTCCACCCTCTCCTCCACTTCCCTCTGGGCCAGTCCTTCCCAGGGATTCCCAATCCCACAGCAGTCTCCTTTCTCCTCCACCCTTCCACCCTACCATCCCTCTGGACAAACCTTTGCCTGCTGTTTTCATGCTGGACCTTTCCTCTATCTCTGCCTTCTCTAAGAACATGAATATTTCTGCTACAGAAGCTCTGCTTGCTGAGAGCAGCACAGCATCATGTCAGGACACCCCATCCTTGTGCAGCTGGGAAGATGAATCCCAAAGTTCAGTGGACAATCCAGCTCAGCAGATCAGCTCATTAACAGGCTGTTTCCCTGCCAGTGAACATCCTCTGGCCCATCCTGGGACAGGAGCCAGGGAATGGCTGGAGCTGTGTCAGGGCAGGCTCAGGTTGGATCTCAGCAAAAGGTTCTTCCCCCAGAGGCTGGTTGGCACTGACCAGGCTCCCCAGGGCAGTGGGCACAGCCCCAAGGCTGCCAGAGCTCCAGGAGGGTTTGGCTGATCCTCTGGGGCACAGGGGGTGACTCTTGGGGATGGGGCTGTGGGTTGGACTGGATGATCCTTGTGGGTCCCTTCCAGTCTCTATGCTGTGATCCCACTGTCTCAGTTGCCACAGCAGGTGTCACAGACCTGCCCTGCTTGGGCAGGGGAGCACCTGGAGACCTCTACTTGGACAGAGAAGGCCCCTGAGTACCTGGAGCAGAGGTGGGGAGCCAGGCAGTGCTGCACTCTCCTGGATCACTGGTTTGAGGGATCATGAGGCCCGTGAGACAGATCCCTTAAAGCTCTGAGCTCAAATTGCACTGAAAAGCCAAGAGGAGTATTTTTTTGCCCAATTCAGAATCTTGGATTATGAAGAGATGAAAGGCCCTGGGTGGCTGGACAGAACCTACTTTGTATTTATCTCCCAATTCATGGGCAGTCCCTTGCTGCACGAGGTGCACAGGAACATACTCATTGGGTGTCCAGGTGGGAATGTGTTGGGACTTTTATGTCCCCAGTCTGTCCTCACAGGAAGCATTTCCATACTAAAGACTCTCCCATTTAATACCACAGGCCTGTCTTTGATATTTATCCAAACTACACCCTCTGACACTCCCACCATCCCCTCTCTGGACCTCCCACCATCCCAATTATTTCTCTGAAGGAGGAAAGATTGGCCTTTCCTGCGTCTACAACATCATCTGCTCTCCCTGGCTTTGAATGTGCCAGTGTCCCTCGAGCCTGAGCTGCTGCACTTCTTATTTGCTCTGAAAACAGTCAGTTAAGACTATTCCCGGGCTTTAATAAGCTCTCAGCAAACTGTCGAAGAAAAATACTCTTTTCAGGGGTTGTGACAACCTTTACTCTGCTTTAAACTGCTGGGAAGAGGCAATGCTGATGTTCTAGCACCACATGGTGAGGGCCTTCAGGAACTTCTGATACCAACATAACCAGGCACATGGTGGGATTCTTGGGGCTGTCCTGTGCAGGGGCAGGAGCTGGATCACAAGGATCAGTGAGCCTTGTAGGTCTGTTCCAACTCAGGATATTCCATAATTCTGTGATTCCACGAACACTTCCTCAGTCTAGGTCATGGTTTACAACTGTGTTGTCACCCTGTGGCGGAGTCCAGATTTTTTTCCAACACAGACCACGAAAAGGTTGTTTGGACAGCTGGGAACCTCACAGTGACTGTCCCAAAGACACAATATTTGAGGCTGTCTGTGATCACCCCATTTGCCACCAAGCTTGTGGTACCAGTGTCCTGGGATGCCCCAGTGTGCTCACAGACAGTGTTTCCCTGGCTGATTCCTGGTGCTTCCGCGAGACCCTGTAACACTCAGCCTATGAACAGATCCATAAAAGCAGCTGAGAAACCTTGCCAGCGTAGTTCCTCTTATCAGTTGTCTCTTGCAAGCCATTTGCAAATAGATGTATTCCCCTCTCTCTTCAGGCCACATGATAACACTTGTAAGATAAAGTCCCCTCAGTGAACCCATTAATCACTCAGGATAACGTTTGCAAATTAGAAGTTCCCATTTTGACTTCCTCTAGGTTTTCTCAAATTTCTGCTTCAGAACTAGACTTAAAAGTGATTACAGGAGGCTCTGCCTTCATTGCCCACCCACAGTCATAGTGTAGCACATGAAGTGAAAGGAGCCTCACAGGTAGAAAGAAAGACAAGAAAGGCCACCACGATCACCTATAAACACTTTTCCAGGGTATTATCTGTGCTTGTTCCTTTTCAAGTCTACTATCTGCAGCAAAATCAGGCCAGTTCTTTTAGGAAAAGAATAAAGGCTAAACTGAAAAATGTACAATCTCTGTGAACCCAACAAGCCTTTGGAAAGGGGTTGTAGTGATGAATTACCCCACATTTCACTCTCTACAACTCCCTGAGAGGAGGTTGTGGCCAGGTGGGGGTTGGTCTCTTCTCCCAGGAACCAGCAGTAGGACAAGAGGGCTCGGCCTTGAGCTGTGCCAGGGGAGGTTTGGGTTGGATATTAGAAAGAAATTCTTCACAGAGAGAGTAACCAGCCATTGGAATGGGCTGCCCAGGGAAGTGGTGGATTCACCACCCCTGGAGGGTTTCAAGATGAGGCTGGACGTGGCACTGAGTGCCATAGTCTGGGAACCGCGGTGGTATTGGATCAAGGGTTGGACTGATGATCTCAGAGGTCCTTTCCAACCCGTCTGATTCTATGACTCTGTGATTTCCCTCAGCTCTTTCTCGTCAACATTGCTTGGAGCAACCTGGGCTAGTGGAAGGTGTCCCTGCCCACAGCAGGGGGTGGAATAAAATGAGCTTTAAGGTCCTTTCCAACTGAAACCATTCCATGATTCCATGAATATCTGATTCTTGTGTAAGGCACCTCTGCACTGCTCCAGGTCCCTGCTGTAATGAAGAGGGTGAACCTGCCTGCCATCATCTCACCATCATCTGAGGAACATGTCCAATCCCTGTTGGATATCATGCCTTACATGCCACCTGCTGAATCAGCTCTCCTCTGAGGATCATATCCAACCCCACTGCTCTTAGAGGGGTAGAGGACCTTCAAAGCCCTGTCTAAGAAGAGCCACGTGATCTCCTGTGGCTCTTCTCCTGACCCTTGTGAGTGGGAAAACAGCAGCCAAGGGGCACCCAAGGATCCAGCAGAGGCATCTGTGAAGCCCCCTCCAACCCACCTCCTCCTTTCCCTGAACACCCTCTGGTTCCCACGTTCCCTGCTCCAGGTACTTTCCAGGAATGTAGTGCCACAACCAGGTGCCACAACCTCTTTACTGAGCTATTTCCTTGTTTTCCATTAAACCGTGACAATTGGTGACAATTATCCTGTCCACCAGCTTTGAACAGCAGGACACAGACTCCTGCCATCCTCACTTGCTTCCCCTTCAGGGGTGTGAGCTTCCCGCCCTTGAGCCCAGAGAGCAGGAGGCAGGTGCTGCTTTGTCCAGCCCTAGTTTTCCTTGGATAACAATTGCTGATGTTCCTCTGTCCCATTGCTGGCACATGGCAGGATTTCCTGGGAAACCAGATCCCTCAAGGGATCTCTGCTGACACTTGAGGGCTTTCCACCTGCTCCCAATATTTCACCTGAGGTGCTCCAGCACTGTGGAGATGTTCAGACTCCTGGGCAGCTCTGCAGCCCTGAACTTCTCCAGCAAATGCATTTGACAGTTTCTGCAGCTGCAATCCTTGGTATCACTGTGTAGAAACCTCCATTACAATTACCTGCATTTCTCCTGCAAGACAATGTGGCACAACAGCAAGTCAGGGCCTGTGCAGAAGAGCATCGTCTCAGCACAGTCCCATCGAAGTGAAAAGCTGTTGGTCACTACCAAATTACAAGCCAGCATCAATTATCAATTATTACTCTTCCTTTAACCCTGCATTACTCAGCTGCCCTGTTGTGGTTTCCCCCATGGCTGGGGTTACCTGTAACAGTCATTTAGCCTTTTCCCCATCTCTCTGGAGCTTCCTCCTTGCTTCACATTTACTGGAGATCTCCATTAGTATTTCAGAGAATTCCTTGGCCTGATCTTTTTAAAGCCTTTGATGCAGTTATCTGGACATACTGATTTTAAAATGAGCACATTTAGCTATAGCTGTTAAACAACCCCTTTAAAATAATCCTTATCTGGCAGTGATTAACGTCAGCATTTCCCCTTTTGAAAATGCAATAATGGAAAAGCCCTCCTACCCAGAGGGTAGCACAGTTACCCCACAGAGTGATGCTGCAGGTGGGTTCTCCTGCTCCTCGTCCTCAGAGAAGGTACCTGTGTCCACCAAGGGACTCAACTACAGCATCTCACCAGAGTCATCTTCTGTCCTCACAACTCAAAGAGAAAATAAGGGAAAAGCAGATAGGATTTGATCCCACATGGACCAAACCTGAGGGCAGAGAGACACTTTTCAGAGGAGATCAGAGCTCTGCCGTTGTTGCTCTTTCATGCTTCAATCCCAGTGTTTGAAAGCATCACACTCCTGTCTAACAAAGGGCTCCTTGGGGTCTGGAAGTGTTTTCTGTGTAGGCAGGGCCTGGGAGCAGAAGGCTGTGGTGTTAAACGTTGGTGTCTCTAATGGATGTGGCAGCTGAGCACTCCAAAATGTCACCCGTGTTGAGAAAAAAAAAAAAAACAGGTGGTTCTGTGGGCACAGCACTGCCAGGTTGGGAGCAGGGCAAGGGAAACCATCTGGGAGCTAAACAATGACACTGCAGCTCGCAGGGTGTTTGTTCCCAGCTCCCGTGGCAGAGGGACAGCAGCACAACAGCACAGAGCCCCCCGGCAGGGCAGCCATGGGCACCGGGGTCGTGGGGCTCTTACAGACCCGGGTGAGAGCTGTGCCCCCGGGAAGCAGGAGCAGAGCCGGCCCCCTGCTCTGCACAGGCACTGCAGGCAGGAAAGGGCTCTCTGAGAAAGAGGAACGTAAAATCAGGAACAATGCAGGTTGGAAAGGAGCTCGGGAGGTCTCTCAACCTGCTGCTTCCAGCAGGGTGAGTGTTGAATCTGGACTCCGTGGATCAAGGCTTTGATATTACAGTGCCTCGTGATGCAGCTTTGAAGGTGCCAAGGGGCTGAAACCTCACCTTCTGCATTCAGCTTCCTCCTGAGGGGCAGCTCCGACCTCTGCTCTCTGTGAGCAGGGACAGCACCCAGGGAAGGGCTGGAGCTGTGCCAGGGCAGGCTCAGGTTGGATCTCAGCAAAAGGTTCTTCCCCCAGAGGGTGGTTGGCACTGACCAGGCTCCCCAGGGCAGTGGGCACAGCCCCAAGGCTGCCAGAGCTCCAGGAGGGTTTGGACAAGGCTTTGAGGGACAGGGTGGAATTGTTGGGGTGTCCTGGGCAGGGCCAGGGGTTGGACTGGATGATCCTTGTGGATCCCTTCCACCTCAGGATGTTCTGTGATTCTTTGCAGTGAACTGCAAAGAAAACCCCCTTCAGGAAGATCCCATGGGAATGACCTTTCTGCTGGTTTGGGACAGACAGAGGTGGAACAGGAATGGTGCAAAAACAGGTTAAAGTGATCAATTATTAAAATTCCACACTTGTTGCAAGGAGCCAATCCACTGCAAAGACACATTCCCAAGGCATAAAGGATGGGATCACTGCGTGATGTCAGTGTTGTTGGTGAGCCAGTTACAGAAATAAGTGACTGGGAAATGCCAGAGTACCTACATAAGGCTCCTGTGAATGAAAATGTACATAAAGCTGTAATATAATTTCCTTTGGATCAGAATTCCAATCTGTCTTCTCCCCCCAGTTAAGCAATGCCATCGCCTCTCTTGTCATGCTGAGATAAACATCTTACTGGGTAGTTAGAGTAAGTTTGTACGTTTAAATCAAGTTGTCACAGGAGCTGGTCATCCACCTTGGAAGCATCAACATTCACCAACATTTGGAAGCTCCAAACTTCCCCTCAGTCACAAGGGAATGTTGGAGCACTGAATTAAAACAGCTCAGCAGCTCCCGCTCCCAGAATGAACACACTTGCCAGTCCTTAAATTGTGTCACTTATCGAACATAGATTATTTTTAGAGAGTTGTCTGAAAAATTAACTGCTGGGCTGGTTGTGTGCAGGAGAACTGCATCTCTCATAAATTCTGCTCCTGCTGTGTGCAGCCTCCAGACCCACAGCCAGGTGCAGTTTGGTGGCCAGGCCACTGCTGGGGGCAAACTTTGGAGCTGTGCATGCACTGGTTCAGTGCCACGGCTGATGAAAAAGCTGCTGTATGGGTGAATTTAGCCCCCAAACCCAAATTCAGATTAATTAGCATCCCTAGTGTAGGAATTATCGTGTCTGCTCCTCTCAGTACAAGATTAAAGCCTGTTGGAGGATGATGCCTTTGGAAAACTCAGCTTCTGCATGTGACTGTTTATCAGTGGTGGTAGAATCACAGAATCCCAGGATGTGCTGAGCTGGAAGGTACCCACAAGGATCACCCAGTCCAACCCCTGGCCCTGCACAGGCCCATCCCCAACAGTCCCACCCTGTGCCCCAGAGGATCAGCCAAACCCTCCTGGAGCTCTGGCAGCCTTGGGGCTGTGCCCACTGCCCTGGGGAGCCTGGTCAGTGCCAACCAGCCTCTGGGGGAAGAACCTTTTGCTGAGATCCAACCTGAGCCTGCCCTGACACAGCTCCAGCCATTTACAAGAGATTATTTACAAGAGCCTGGAGTGGCAGGACACACATGGACTGGATTTACTTATATCTCTATTTCTGTTGCTGTTCTTCTAAACTGTTCTAGTTTGCACAGTATCTCCCCAATATTTCATCTCATTTTGGCTCTTTCTTTATCCTCATCTTGCTCAGTTTGCTGCCTTGCTTTAAGCAAGCAAGCCATGTATCACAGAAAGGTTTCTTTACTTCAGCTCTCACTACCCAAGGAAGCAAAGCGAGCAGAAATGTCAGTAAAATGAGAGATAGACACAGATGCTGAGGAAGAAGATTTTGAATTATCATCTGAAGTCCTGAAGAAAGCCTTGGTGGATCAGGAAGAGAACCAAGGAGCCACAGATTCTGACAGCATTGTCCTCTCTCTTTTGGCTGTGACTGCAATATTCACTTTACATGTCTCTCCCGGTCTAGGGTTGGCTGTACCTTGCTGTGTTTGAGGAGGAAAGAGGGGAAAATGACCCCCAGCCCTGGGAGGGAGCTTGTATGGCCAACTCTTCTCAGAGGACCAGAAAGACCCATTTGGGACTTTTAAACCCCAGTCATGGCTGTAGACCCTTCTTGGGTGGGACATCTAAGCCCTCCCTTGGAGCTGCTGGTCAGGGGCACAGGGGAGATGATACCTGTCCTTTGAATGTCTCTGTGCTGGTGCTTCTCCCCACCCTGATGTCCTCCTGCAACCAGGGAACACAGCCAACACCCTTCCAAAGCTGAACCCAGCTGCTGCACTGCTCAGTGGCTCCTTAAGTGATGAAGTGGGATCCTGTCTGGATGTCCAAGCACACGACGCCTCCACATTTTCAGTGAGAAGAAATTACTCTTCAGTCTGCCAGCTGAGACTTGATAAATCAGATTAACCTGTCCCTGCCGTGATGGATTGGTCCCGCTGCTCTTGTACAACACTCCAGAGCAGGACTAGAATTTAGATGTCCCCAGACCCACCACCTGGTCTGGGAAAACCACGGTCCTGCTTGGTATGGTGGCTGAAATGGGGCTTGAGAGCATCTCCATGACCTCCACGGGCATAGTTTGTAAGCCAAGTGGTGGGGCAGGTCCCCAACAGATGGAAAAGGCAGGGCTGGAGCCACCAGCAGAACTGAATGTGTCACCTTTGGTTGAGATTTCCCTGGAAGTGTTCAAAAAACAAGGGGACAAGGTTCTCCCTGATGTGGTTTAGTGGGAATGGTGGTATTGGATCAAAGGTTGGACATGATCACAGACACTTAATCGCAGAATATTCTGAGCTGGAAGGGACACACAAAGATGATAAAGTCCAGCCTTTAACTGACTGGCCCATACAGGGCTCAAACTCACAACTTTGGTGTTATTAGCACCATGCTCTGACCAACTGAGCTAATTTCTGGGTCAAAATCTTGGATGTCTTTTCCAACCTTAATTATTCTGTGATTCTATGAACCTGGGACAAAAGTGACGCGACTGAGGGAGCACTGGAAGAAATGAAAGCCTCTCCTGGCTTCCCATGGAGTCTGCTCTGTCAGGGGGTTTTTACACCCCTGCTGCTCCAAGTTGTCCCACTGGAGGAACATTAACAGCTGAATTTTGAGTTAAAGTTGCATCCAAACATCCTCTAAGCCCCGACCTCCCCAGCCCACCCACCAAGCCACGCTTTCATGCACGGCTCAAAGCATTGGTGAAGAGCCTGGAGGCTCCTGAGTGACTCTGGAGTTTACAGGTCTGTCCTCAGAGGGAGCTGCTGGACTTTCTCCAGCCTCTGCCAAGAAGGGATACATCAGAAAAATCGCTCAAGTTACCAACTTACCATTTTAATGTGTTACATATTATCATACAGGATCACAGAATCCCAGAACATGCTGAGTTGGAAGGGACAGGGATCATCCAGTCCAACCCCTGGCCCTGCACAGGCCCATCCCCAACAGTCCCACCCTGTGCCCCAGAGGATCAGCCAAACCCTCCTGGAGCTCTGGCAGCCTTGGGGCTGTGCCCACTGCCCTGGGGAGCCTGGTCAGTGCCAACCAGCCTCTGGGGGAAGAACCTTGTGCTGAGATCCAACCTGAGCCTGCCCTGACACAGCTCCAGCCATTCCCTGGGTGCTGTCCCTGGTCCCCCCAGAGCAGAGCTCAGTCCCTGCCCCTCCTCTGCCCCTGCCCAGGCACTTGGAACTGCACTGAGGTCTCCCCTCAGTCTCCTCTGCTCCAGCTGAACACACCAAGTGCCCTCAGTGTCCTCACACGCCTTCAAATCAAGGCCCTTCCCCATCTCTGTGTCCCTCCTTTGGACACTCTCCAATGGCTCCATCTCTCCCTTCCATTGTGTCCCCCCAAACTGCCCCAATGTTGAGGTGAGGCCGCCCCAGGGCAGAGCAGAGCAGGACAATCCCCTCCCTGCTGCCCCAGGACAGGGATGTCCCTCCTGGCTGCCCGGGCACTGCTGGCTCAGGGACAAGGGGCACCCACCAGCACCCCCAGGGCCCTTTCCCAGCACTGCTCTCCAGCCTCTCATTCCCAGTGTGTCTGTCCCCCCAGGGTTTTCTCCATCCCAGGAGCAGAATCCGGCCCTTCCCCTTGTTGAACTTCCCAGGGTTGGTCATTCCCAGCCCTCAGACCTGTCCAGGTCTCTCTGCAGGCCCTCCCTGTAACACCCCCAGCAGGGACACGGGGCTGTGATGCTCCAGCACGTACATCCCGCTCCAGCTACTGTGAGCTCTGTGAGTTTATCTCTCCCAGAGCACCTGTATGGGCTCTGACAAATAAAGCTGGCTCACTGTGCATCCCTAGAACACAAAAATCAAATGCCCAGTGTGCACGTTTTTTGGAGGAAAAATGGATGTGTGTGATAATTCACCTTCTCCCAAACACAACTCTCGTCCCCCTCCTTTGTGTCTCAGTGCTTCAGAGAGGCCTGAACTTGGCGAGGAAGAGATTAACGTCTTTTCAACTACCCAATAATGGTTCTTGGACTAATTAAAGCAAATCAGCAGATTTACTGCACACAGCTCAGCAGCTGGTTGTCTTCCTAATATTACCAGGCATTAATCAGCAGAGAATGATTTTTAAATCAGTTACCAGTGAGCAACTGGAGGAGCAAAGTGATAAAACATCTGCATTAGTAAAGCTGATTTATTCAAAAGATAAATAGGTATCACCTACCCTCTGAGAAGAAAATCCACCTTTACCCTGCAATATTATAATCACCAGGTGCCAGTAGAAAATCCCTGTACAGGCTGCAGGGCCGTTCCTGCGGGGTTTGGTGGGGAATTCAACATTGCAGCAAATTTAACGCTACAGAGACTCTGATTGTGGTTGAACCAAGGTGGTGGCAGCTCCTGTGATTTTTAAACTTTAAAATGTCCCTCTTCTCAAGGATCTTACAATCAGAGAGTGGTTTGGTTTGGAAGGGACCTTAAAATCATCACGCTCTCTGAGCTCCACTGGGATGTGTGGCATAATTTATTTGTCTGTGCTCAGATTGTGGGTTCTCTTCCCTCTTGGCAGTCTCAGAGGCAACTCTCGGAGGGAGGGATGAAGGGAGGGATGAAGGGAGGGATGAAGGAAGGAATGCTCCTTCCCCAAGAGATGATGAAATCTCCCACCTACTGAAATCTCTGGGGTCAAAGCAGTGGCTGTGAGTGGAAATCAAAGTCCTTGTGGTGGAATTGACCCCACAGGATTGCAGGGAGCAACCCCACAAATTACAGGGCTCTGGGAATGGGGATGAGAGGATGGGGGAGCTCATAGATGAATTAAATGTAAATATTTGGCTTCTGAGAACTATTTGTTTCTCTTGTTTTAGAATAGAACTGAGTCTCAGTATGGTACAGAGGAGACCAACAGCTCTTCAGAGCAGCAGAAACCAAGGAAGAGATGGCCATAAAAAAAGTGTGCAGTTCAAGGGAGGTAGTTTTCATGATCAGCCTACCAATCATTCTGGGGCTGAATTTCAAGCCCATACATAACAAAATCCCTGTCCTCCACCCTTCAGCAAACTCAGCGTGCTGCTCTTTCCCTGCCCCACAATTTTTTGTGCTTCTCTGAAATCAAACTTACGCGTTCAAAACTCAGTGGAATCGAGTTTACTGCCCTTGTACAGTATTTACTCTCCATAGAATTGCAGATTAACAACATTTTAACGACTTGTCCTTCTTTACTGTGAATGTTTCTTCAGTAAACAGGAGGAATTAATAATGAAGATGATCAATGCTGCAGCCAACACCGTTTTTTTCAGGTACTGGAACAGGGATCGTGTTAGCAGCACGGAGTTTATTGGTGCTGTTATACATCATCCGAAACACACCATAGTTTTTGGGGTAGTCTGTAAAACAAGTGGCTCTTTCCTCAGAATCATTTCAATGTAAAATGCAGGATTAGTTTTCCCTGTGGTGATTTTAGGGCTTTATCATGGTGAAAAGCACAATTTTCCCGTTATATAGGATTCCAAATACAAAGGAAAACGTAAATGGATTTCATTAGTGTGTACAAAATTAAGGAGTTTAAGTTACTACGAAGTTTAATTGTCATCAGTTAAAGGTGTGAAGGTTTGCCCTGGGTGCAGAAGGCATAGAATCACAAAATGACAGGAGATGGGGAGAGCAGCAAACCTGAAATAAGCACCAGAAAACACATTAGTTCCAATTCAGCATCAGCTCCAGTAAAATCAAAATACACAAAGAAGATACAGAGGGTGTAATGACACAGCGAAACATTTCTCCAGGCCCACGTTTCAGGCTCAGGGAGAGAGTTTTCTGTCATAAGGCAAGTCTGGGTCCCCAAGGAAAGCTCCTCTGGCACATTCTTCATGGTAGCTTTTGCAATGACCTCTGGATATTTGGTTCTGGGGAATTTCAAGAAATATTGAAAAGTGATGAATTGAAAAGCACCTGAAACTCTGTCAGACTTCTTTTGGATTTTGCATTTAATTGAATTTTACCCTGCATTGTCCCAAAGTGTCACTGAGATATGATGTGTCTTTTATAGCTCCTGTGAAGTGTTATCTGCCTGGAACAACAGAACGCGCAAAGAGCCTCCAAGACAGGCTGTGTGCGGACACATTATTAAAACTGCCTGTGCTTTCTGATCTATGTGCTCTTCTACGAGGGGTGGGAGCACTGGTCCCACAGCCCAGCCAGCACCGAGGCTGCTGCCACTCACAGAGGTTTCAAATGAGATAGAAATTCCATTCAACACCAAGGCAATAATCTCAGGGAGAAACGTGACATTTCTGTGTCCTCTGTGTGCCCAGAATGAAGAGGGGGTAATGTCCTCCTGGGGCACTGCAGCCCAGCCTTTGTGCTGCACAGGGTAGGAGTGACCAGCGAGGCAGGAAAACGCTGTGCCATCCTGCTCCCTTTTCCCTTTCCAGGGTGTCCTGGGCAAGGTTAACAGCTGCACCTCAGGAGAGGAGCAAATGGACCCTTTTCTGTTGTGGAAAAGATCTATTCTGTTCTGTTCTATCCTATTCTACTTAGGCTCCTACTTGGGGCTGATTTTATTCAAAAGCTGTGTTCCCATTGCTCTGCTGGGTTGTTAGTCCTTCTTCCACTGTGTAATAGGCACTAGTCAGGAAAAGAAATTCCTTTTTCTTTCCGGGGACAGCAGGATACTTTGCCGACCATCCCTGCCACCCTGCAGGGACACACCACAGCCCATGGAGCAGTACCTGTTACTGGGGCACATCCCAGTAATGGGGGAAGCTCTAATAGGGTCCAGAGCAGACTGAGGGCAGAGCCCATTGGGGGCTGCAGCTCCTCCCAAGGGGCAGCTCCGACCTCTGCTCTGGGGGACCAGGGACAGGAGCCAGGGAAGGGCTGGAGCTGTGCCAGGGCAGGCTCAGGTTGGATCTCAGCAAAAGGTTCTTCCCCCAGAGGCTGGTTGGCACTGACCAGGCTCCCCAGGGCAGTGGGCACGGCCCCAAGGCTGCCAGAGCTCCAGGAGGGTTTGGACAACGCTCTGAGGTACAGGGGGGGGTTGTTGGGGTGTCTGTGCAGGGCCAGGAGTTGGACTGGATGATCCTTGTGGATCCCTTCCACCTCAGATATTCTGTGATTCTATGGGAGGAGGGATGCAAAACTCATGGGGAGGATGGAACACCTCTCCTGCACAGACAGGCTGAGAGAGCTGAGACAGAGTCTGGAGGAGAGAAGGCTCAGGGACACCTCATGGTGGCCTTTCAGCACTTAGAGGGGATTACAAACTATAGGAAGGGCAACTTTTTACAGGGTTAGGTAGTGATAGGACAAGGAGCAATGGTTTTAAACTAAAAGAGGAGAGATTTCAATTTGATGTTAGGATGAAATTCTTCCTGTGAGGGTGGGGAGGCCCTGGTACAGGTTGCCCAGAGAAGCTGTGGCTGCCCCTGGATCCCTGGAAGTGTCCAAGGCCAGGTTGGACAGGGCTTGGAGCAACCTGGGCTAGTGGAAGGTATCCCTGCCCATGGCAGGGAGTGGAATGAGGGGAGCTTTAAGGGCCCTTCCCACCCAAACCCTTCTGGGATTCCATGATTCAACAAGGACAGGCCGCTGGGGGAAGTTGGGGGGCACAGTGTGGGCACAGGGAGGATGGAAAACCTGCACAGAGAGCAGCCTCTGCGAACAGGAATTGCTCCTTGGCTGCTGAGGAATGAAATCACAGCCACCTCTCCAGCTGAGCTGCTGCCAAAACATCGTTTCCAAAATGGGCCCCTGAGATCCAGAAGTACAAACCTGCATTGGTTGTTCTGGGTAGTTGTGATAAGAGCTGGCAGGGGTTTTGGGACCTTCTGCCAGGGAAGGAGTGGTTGCAACACTCCCCTGACCCCACTCATGGCAGCCCTGCTGACCCCAGGAACTGGGCAGGGGGGTGGGAGATGACGGGCCTCAGGTAGGCACAGCCACAGACCTGGGACTTACAGATCTCACACTCGGAGTCAGCACCAGGCACGAAGACAGTGTCACTGCAAGAAGGACACTGAGGGGCTGGAGCGTGTGCAGGGAAGGGAACGGAGCTGGGAAGGGGCTGGAGCAGCAGGAGGGGCTGAGGGAGCTGGGGGGAACTGGATGGGAAGGGGAGGAGGTGGTGAGATCTATAGCCCAGATGCTGAGGAGAGATAAGGAGGCAATGCCCGTCTGCAGGAGGTCAAGGCAGACACTCAGCACACCTTCCTGTGGTGTCCTGGTGTGCCTGAGGAAACATTTCAACCTCCACCATGGTCTGATGCTGGACTGGTGCTTTGCAGTGCAGCAAAGTCCTGTCCAGGAGTGCCAAACCAGCAGCAGAATCTCTCCAGGTGAGTGAAGGGGGCTCTGACGTGGGCACCTCCCTCCTGCCCACCACCTGGTTCCTTTTGGACACAGTGAGGCCACGGGAGGGCCCAGGTGGGGCAGTGATGGCCAGCCCAGCACACCCTTCATCATCTCGGGTGAACCCAACTCCCCAGAGCACCGTCACAGAGGGGCCACTGCCCACGAGAGGACCCTGGGAGGGTTATCCCAGCCATAGACACACCAGAACAGACACTGGAATGTCATTCCCTTGGAGCCAAGTCCCACTTAAGGGAGGTACCATCCAGAACCAAAGCCCTCAGCTCAGCACAGCCCTGGGAAGAACAAGTACCCAGAGCTTCAAGAGCAGGAGCCAGGAATGTTGGTGCTGCTCCAGGACTGTGTCTTCCTCCTTCCCTGAGCTCAGTCCACACCCTTTGCACTGCTGCCAGACATTCCTGCCCTGCCCGGCACAAGGCAGAGGTCATAAAATGCAGTTTTGGTAACCAGCTCAGTTTCTCTAACAGATAAATAATAATAGTAATATGATTTATGAGTGCAGCCTTTTCCAAAATGCTCTTCTTGTTTCAAACCAAGCCCCAGTTCTCAGAGGCTGACAGTCTTTTCCCTACTTAAAGCCATATCACAAAAGATTATCTTCCTGCTCTTTCACCCTATAAACAAATTGTTCTCTTAATTTGTCGCATGCTGGTGCCTGCAATTCTCTTCTCATTATTCTCATACAAGATGATTCTCTGCAGCTCATGGGAAGGGTGCTCCCAGTCAGAAATTCAGGACTATTCTTCCCTAAAAAAAACGGTTGTTAGATGTTTTCCCGGTTGTCTGAGCTGGGGAAAGAGCTTCTTTCATCAATGAAAAGGCCTATTCAACCTGGACCGAGCACGCAAGAGCATTTCCAGCTCAAGAATATTTTTAATTGGTTCCATTTCAAAAATTGGGCTGCACAGCTCTTGAAAGGGTCTTAATTCTTATTAATTTTCCTGATAGCAGACGTGGCCTTCTTTTGATGTGCAAATTTTAGAC
>VXAY01004372.1:307290-405487 GCA_013399855.1 Oxyruncus cristatus | reverse complement strand
CCCATCCCCAAGAGTCACCCCCTGTGCCCCAGAGGATCATCCAAACCCTCCTGGAGCTCTGGCAGCCTTGGGGCTGTGCCCACTGCCCTGGGGAGCCTGGTCAGTGCCAACCAGCCTCTGGGGGAAGAACCTTTTGCTGAGATCCAACCTGAGCCTGCCCTGACACAGCTCCAGCCATTCCCTGGGTGCTGTCCCTGGTCCCCCCAGAGCAGAGCTCAGTCCCTGCCCCTCCTCTGCCCCTGCCCAGGCAGTTGGAACTGCACTGAGGTCTCCCCTCAGTCTCCTCTGCTCCAGCTGAACACACCAAGTGCCCTCAGTGTCCTCACACGCCTTCAAATCAAGGCCCTTCCCCATCTCCGTGTCCCTCCTTTGGACACTCCCTAATGGCTTCAGATCTTTAAACACCAGCAGCTCCTTAACCCCCCAGTGTCTGTCTGGCCCATCACTGTTGTGTCATTCCCAGAGGTGGGAATGACATTCCCAGCAAGGCTCCATGGTGGCCCCTGCTTTTAGCTGGAGCTTTCCACCAACTCTCACTGCCCAAAATGGAGTAGAAAATGCAGCATTTTATCTGTGGTTTTAGTTGATCCTTGTTTTGCTCATCACTTAGAATCACATTATCATGGAATGGGTTGGGTTGGGAGGGAACTTAAAGCTCATCTCATTCCACCCCCTGCAATGGGCAGGGACACCTTCCACTAGCCCAGGTTGCTCCAAGCCCCGTCCAACCTGGCCTTGGACACTTCCAGGGATCCAGGGGCAGCCACAGCTTCTCTGGGCATCAGCTTCTGGGCTCAAAGATACAGAAGTGGTTTCCTGGTGAGGTCTCCTCTCATCCTGTCTCAGCAAAGCCCTTCCAGCACAGAGCAGAGCTCCGTAATGCTCCTTCCTGCTCTGGTTTTGCTCTCGCCCATGTCCCTGCCTGGCCTTCCCCTCACCAGTCCTTGGAGAGTGGAGAGACCCAAGAGGCTGATGTGTCCAAAGTCCTTCTCTCCTCCCACTCCTTCCCATGTCTTCACACATGCACAGGTCCCCAGTCCCACACTAGTCATCAGATGTGGTGTGTCTTCAGGCAGTGCTTCCATCACCATCACAGGGCTCTCAGGAACAGAGAGGCCACTGAGATCACCATGGTCTGGCCTGCAAAACCCATCTGCAGTAAGTACTTTACCCCGGAGGATGAAGAAGAGATCATCTCTCACAGAACCACAGAATAGTTCAGGGTAGAAGGGACCACAGTGGGTCATCTGGTCCCACCTCCCTGCTCCTGCAGGATTCTCCGAGAGCACATGGCACAGGATTGTGTCCAGGTGGCTCTGGAATGTGTCCAGATGGCTCTCACCCAGTGAGGGACACTCCTCTCTGGGCTCTGTGACCTGCTTTGTGCATCCTTGGCGCTGCCTGGAGAGCACCTTTGACACCTTCCACTGTTCCGTGACACCCAGCGTGTCACAAAGGGTGCTGCTTCCCCGTGGGCCCCAAGAGATGAAGTGTCAGGACAGTCAGACACACTGGGTGTGATGGGTTCTCACTCTCAGGAGTCCCCTCTTCCTGCTCTGCCTGAAGACACAGCTGAACCTGTGCCTGTGCAACCTGGATGTGAGGCAGGGCTGCAGAAGGAGCACCTCTCACAGAATGGTTCAGGTTGGAAGGGACCACCAGTGGGGTCATCTGGTCCAACGTCTGGACCCCCAGCAGCAGCTTAAGGAGGTGTTCAAGCAGGAGCACAGGCATGACCACAGAAGTGCCCTCGACCCCATGAGGAGTTAAAGAGCTTCTGAGGGACACGTCTGGGCTGCTGCAGCCCTTCCCCCAGAAAATGGGCAGCACAAACATTTTGGCTTTCAGATTAAACTTACCTGAAAAAATACCTCCAGCAGTTCAAATTGCAGTTTTGGAATTTGGAAATCTTGGTCACTTCTTTGAAGAAAGAAGGGCCTTCGGCTGCTAAGAAAACAACGAAAGCAAGCCCATTTAGAGGCACCAGTCACAAATATGGGAGCAGCTTGTGGTAGAAATGGAAAGACAAGAGTGGCTGTCACGGATGTCACTGTAAAGAGTAAAAAAGGAAAAAAAGCAGCAATGAAAATCTCTGGCACAGGTTGCCCAGAGAAACTGTGGCTGCCCCTGGATCCCTGGAAGTGTCCAAGGCCAGGCTGGACAGGGTTTGGAGCAACCCGGGCTAGTGGAAGGTGTCCCTGCCCATGGCTGGGGGTTGAAATGAAACGAGCTTTAAAGCCCCTTCCAACCCAAACTGTTCTGGGATTCTGTGATTTCGTGCTCTTCCACTCATGAGCAATTTTTTTCTCTTTCGTTGGTTGAGGGGACTCATATGCTGCTGACAATAAAATAAAATAGCTGTAAAACATTCTGGATGAGACCTAAAAATCACTGTTTTTCCCTGGATCACCCCCCAGCACCTTTATGGACCCCATGGGCTCTGCAGTCACTGCATTGCACATTTTCCAGTCCTCAGCACCCTCCCAGCCCTCCCAGGTGTTGTTCCCTGCAGGGCACAGCCCCCACTTCACTCCTGGAAATACAGCCCTGCATTTAGAAATATTAAAATACATGGACACTGTGGCCCCTTCCATCAGGTAACTCAGAACATTCTGTAAAAACCCACTTGTCCCTGGGCACCAATTCTGTGTCACCTGCAAAATTCATGGGATGATTGAATACGCAGCTGGCTTGGGACCGCTGACAAGGATTAAGACTTCCCCAGCACCCTCCCAGGAACTCACACCAACTTTGCAGGAGTTTATGACCTTTTGGGGACATTATATCCCCAGCAAACTGTTCCAGGGAGGGGACTCAGAGGTATCAAAGGACTACAGATCAAGTCAACCAGAAAAGAAAGCAATAGAGAGTTTGGGAAAGGCTTTCCCAGCCTGACTATGGAAATTGCTTCTGTCACTTCTGCCCGGTAAGAATGAGGGACCCAAAATGGTAGAGGAGTCATCCTGGGTGGAATTAGGTCCTCACAGGCATATCTTGAAAGAATGCCACTTAACATTTATCCTGTACAGCGAAATGATAAATGGAGAGTGATGCAGTGGAGCCAACGTGGAGAATTCAAGCTTGACCATAATATGGAATTTATGTAAAAATAAAGGAGATAATAAATGTGATACGGAAAGAATTAATTTTTTGGTTCAGAAGTTTTGCTTTAGAACAAAACACAGCTGCCCAGCCAGTCTCAAAATAGACTTTATCGGATTCCACTCTGGAATCAGCCTCCTCCACTGCACTGTCTGGGGTGGGCACATCCATGGCTCTGTGGGACTTCTGCATGAGGGAAGGGGATCCTGCAATCCCAGACAGGTGGTGGGAATTTTCCATCCTTTTTCCCACACCAGGACCCACCCCAGGAGCACAGGGCTCAGAGGGAGGGGCTCCAGGCAGGGTCTCAACAACTGACAGAGAGGAAAACCATTGGAGGGTCCTTGTTGATCCCTCACACTTTCCCTGCCTTCTCTTCTTGGTGGGACTTCTACCGGATAATAAGTGATGGGAGAAGAGGAAATGGCCTCAAGTTGTGCCAGGGGAGGTTTAGATTGGATATTAGGAAAAGTTCTTCACTGAGAGAGTTGAAAAGCATTGGAGCAGAGTGGAGTGGAGTCCCCATCCCTGGACATGTTCAGAAGTCCTGTGGATGTGGCACCTGAGGACATGGGTTAGGTGCTGGGTTGTGGGTTGGACTCGATGACCTTACAGGTGTTTTCCAACCTTAGTGATTCTGTGATTCTATGACTGGAGTAGATTTTATTGTTCTACATTTTAATGTAATAAATCAGATGTGAAATCCCCCCTGCTCTTATTTGCTGTGAGTGACAAAATGCAGGGGCTTTGTTTGCATTTTGGTGTCTCTCGGCAGCAAATTTCTGTAGCAACTTTGGTGTGATGTTTGTGCCAGTTACTGGGGGGGAATTTCAGCACAAAGAGAGGAGGTACAATCACCTTTGGCCAAGGTTGGTGAAAGGGCTACCAAGAAAGACAACAGGACCAAGTCAGCTTCTCCTCACCCTTGTTGGAAGCACAGGAAGTGGAGCAGTGGTGGATTTATCACAGGAGTTACAGCCCAGAACGAGACAGTGAGAGCTGCAATTGTTCAGCTGTTGATCTCCCTCCAAAATATTGGTGAGTAGACTAAGTCCAGACCCCAAATTGCTAAAATGGATTCAGTTCCAACTGTGATGTGCAGCCACTTCACACGAGGAAGAGCTCGGGCATGGATAGGGATGTGACTGCAGGAAGTGTCCACAGCAGATATTTTCACCCCAAAGTCATTGATTCCCCTCAACCAAAGCCACATCTCCTTCCCCAGGGGTGGACAAGCAGGATGATGATGTGGAAGACAATTCCGAAGTGGGGAAAAGCCAGCTGGGCTGCACCCCCAGGAAAAGATTTACCCACTTAAATACAAAAGATATGAAAACTGTAACATGACCTGGTTGAGGACAGTGGGAAGAGAGTAGGAGAAGCTTCCACTAATAAGCATTTTAAACTTTTCTGTGTCTTAACTGAAGAGAGAAGGCTGAAAAATTTAACAGGAAAGACCTGTTCCCAAATTTAGTTAGACATCATTGGCATATAATTTACATTAAAGGTTCATATATTTTAACCAGTGCACAGAGAGCTCAATATCCTGAAATAAAACCTCCCTGTGTGAACAGCATGGCCATGGATCATCTCCCAGCAGCTCCGTGCCCGTCCCTGGCACAGCACCCTTAGTGATGGGAGTGACTGGGGCTGCTGAGGGAAACCAGCTGGCACAAGTGACCTGTAACCAAAGGGCTTTGGGTGGCTCCAGGGGCAGGTCCTCCTGAGGAACCACGGCAAAGTACTCCAGAGAGGTGCCTGGAGGTGTGCAAAGCCTAAAGATGTGTCTTTCCATAAAGCTCAGGGTCATAAATTGTTTGAAGGCCGAAGGCAGCATTTTTAGGAAGAGCTACAATTTATGAAATCAAAAATAGTCACCAGGAAACATATTTTGGTTCATTGACTGTCCATGCTCAATGTCCCAGACCACAGTGAACAACTTAAGGACAGCAAAAGGATGGGAGGAACAGGCCTCCAACAATCCCACGCTGAAAAAAATGAGCCTTGGAAGTATGAAAACCTAAAGCAAGAGTTACTTTCTACCACTCGGTTTCTCATTCACCACTGCAGCCTAGCAGAGAAACCACCCACAGCCTTTGGTTAGTTCTTTTTAATTTCACTTATCCCTGATTTTGGGGTGGCCAAGTCAAGAGGGAACTGATTTTCAGAAAGCACTGAACCCTCACCCTTGAACTTTAATCCTGTTTGAGTTACTAAAGCAGCCAGAGAACCCAGAAACTTGCAACAGCCTTGGCATGAGGCCACATCTAAGGCCTGGCTAAATCTCTGAAAGACAAATCTGACACAGGAGTGAGGGTGGGAAAGAAAAACAAGGGTTATTGCTGGAACCAGGCCACCTTAGAAGAATTTTACACAGAGCCTTCAACAGAAGTGTGGCTTTTTTTCCATTTTTCTTCTGGGTACTTGCTTGCAGGAACTGTTTGCCAAGTCCCCCTGTGCCAGCACTCAGGGATGTGAAGGGGCAAGTCCTCAGCTGGCTGCTGGAGATCCACATGGACAAGGGGGACAGTTCTTTGAGAGAAGTCATCACAATGCCATCAACAGCCCCAGTGTTTGAGGAGTTTGTTCTCATCTATAGCTTTTCTGTTTTGATGACACACATTTGAATAAACACACAACAGGATCCCGGGATTTCCCAAGCAGCCACTGTATAAACAGCACTTCAGGCTAATGGAGTGTGAACATCCCTGGAAGCACAGCTCCAGGCACTCTGATCTGAAGCACATGAGGACTCTGAATCTCTCAGACATGTGGCTGCCCCTGGATCCCTGGAAGTGTCCAAGGCCAGGTTGGACGGGGCTCGGAGCAACCTGGGCCAGTGGAAGGTGTCCCTGCCCATGGCAGGGGGTGGAACGAGATGGGCTTTGAGGTCCCTTCCCACCCAAACTATCCTGTGGTTCTATGATTCTATGACTCCAGGTCATAGAGGAGAGGTGGGGAAGGAGACACGGGACATCCACACTGTGTTCTTTTCCTATAGGTATGTGAGTTTGGGACCTGCAGCATCCAGTGGTGCCCTGCCCAGGCACAAGATGCATCACAGAATCACAGAATCCCAGGATGTGTTGAGTTGGAAGGGACCCACAAGGATCATCCAGTCCAACCCCTGGCCCTGCACAGGCCCATCCCCAACAGTCCCACCCTGTTCCCCAGAGGATCAGCCAAACCCTCCTGGAGCTCTGGCAGCCTTGGGGCTGTGCCCACTGCCCTGGGGAGCCTGGTCAGTGCCAACCAGCCTCTGGGGGAAGAACCTTTTGCTGAGATCCAACCTGAGCCTGCCCTGACACAGCTCCAGCCCTTCCCTGGGTGCTGTCCCTGGTCCCCCCAGAGCAGAGCTCAGTCCCTGCCCCTCCTCTGCCCCTGCCCAGGCACTTGGAACTGCACTGAGGTCTCCCCTCAGTCTCCTCTGCTCCAGCTGAACACACCAAGTGCCCTCAGTGTCCTCACACGCCTTCAAATCAAGGCCCTTCCCCATCCTCGTTCCCTCCTTTGGACACTCTCCAATGGCTCCATCTCTCCCTTCCATTGTGTCCCCCCAAACTGCCCCAATATTGAGGTGAGGCCGCCCCAGGGCAGAGCAGCCCTGTGAGAGCAGGAGCTGGATGGGCTGTGGGACCATGTGGGGAACAGTGAAACTCAACCACCACATTCATTTCCTCGATCTGCTGGAGGAAAACACTTGTGTGCTCTTGACACCTGTGTGCTCCTCCGGGGGATTCTCCCAGAGAAAAATAAGGATTCGTTTAGAGAGAAAAACACCAAGAAAAAACAAACAGACTGGGCTTAGATTTGACTTGAAAGTGATCCTGGAGGCTGAAGGGATTGATGCTCCTGCACAGGAACAGTGGGGTTTGACAGCTGCTTGACTAATGGTGGTGCCAGGCAGTGCCGCACCACGGTGGGGTGTCACGGCTCACATGCTTCTCCCAGCCCAGGAGGTTTAACGAGGATATTTTGGGTAACACAGATGCAGATTCCATCTCTTAAATCTTTAAGGCTTATCAAAGGGTTGGGTTTTTTCCCCCCTTTTCAGCCCTGTATATTCTTAACCACCGAGATCTTCTTATGTATAATAAACACAAAAATGCTTCTCTTTCCAGCTTTGCTGCTAAAGCCAAGATGATTATAAAGCTAAATCCTCAACATATGGCTGGGAACTGCTCCTGCAAACTTCTCCCTGGGTCTTGCACTGAAGGGCAAATTAACCCTCGGTAGGCAGGCAGGGAAGGCACCAAAGGAAGAAACCATGTGACCACAAGGTGCAGCCCAGGGTGGTGGGACTCAAACACACGAGGGGCTGGTGACATTTCTCCTGCACAGGCTCACATGAGGGAGTCACCTCAGTGAGCAGTTCCCCAGCACAGGATGGTCAGTGAGAGGGAGGGAGCAGAGGGACAGAGGCAGGGGAAAGGTGTAGGTGAGCACCTGCATCGCCCAAAAATTTGGGTTCTGCCCCTCCGAAAACTGGTGCAGCCCAGAGCCCAGCAGGGCTGGGGCACTGCTCACTGGGCTGCTGGGATGATCCTCAGCTCAGGATGCTCCTGGGGTTTTATAGAGCCTGGGAAGAGATGGGGAATCAGGGCTGTCCAAGGAGAAGTGATGTGTTGCTGATGAGTCAAGGAGAAGGCCAGTGCACAGGCACCATCCCATCAAAAAGGAGCTGAGCTCCTCAGCACCCAAATCAGGTGTGCCAGGGGTCACCCCACAGCACTTTGAAGGTGCTCCTCACGGAGGCCAGCTTCCAGTATCAGACCCTCCCAAAAAAGTGAATGGCTCAGCTGCCTCCTCCACAAATGGGGGTGAACAGCAGGAAAACCTCAGCCACTGGCTCCACCCAAATTGGTGTCCGGAGGGGTCACCAGCTCTGCCACGGGAAAGGCCTGAGGACTGCAGAGCTCAGCACACCTCGAGGGGCCACAACGAGCTGCAAATTAGGGATGTGTTTGCCACAAAATGCAGCTGCAGGAGGCGCCCAGGCAGCCTGGACTTCACAGAGACATCCTTCCATGAGGTGGGAGAACAGCCCCACTGTGTGGCTCCACGAGACCAAGTGCATCCCACACGGTGCAGGAGCTCTGGCAGGAGACTCTCAGCCTTGGCAGAGGGCAAGGGACAAGTTCAGAGCATCGTTCAGAGAGAAGCCTAAAAGGTGGAGGAAGGCAGAGCAGGTACAGGGTAAACCCTGAGTCATTTGTGGCCATCCTTTGTGTGTTTGTGTTTCAATACACACGGGGTTTTCCATATAATTTCCAATTTTTGCAACGTTTTTGCATTTCTCAAAATGATCATTTCTTTTCCAGTGAAGGGGAAATTCCAAAGGTTTTAACACCATCTCCTCCCCACTAGTTGGATGTGTGATGCCAGTACAAGTATTTATGCCACTAGAAAGCGACAGGGCTCTACAGCTGAAAACAAGTAGTTTTGCCTGAAGGCAAAAACATCTGAAGCATCTCCCCAATTTACCTGGCAAAGGTTCAAAAAGTGATGCTGGTGCCTAAAGTTGCCTCTAATGACACCCGGTCTCCAAGTTTCTCTCACATTGCTGCCCATCCTCATGGACAAGAGGCGTTTCCATCTTATCAGGTACTTGGAGTTTCTCAAAAACAAGGAGTTCTGGAGAACTGCTGTCTTGGAGAAGATGGAGGAAGTGCTGAGATATCTGGACATCAATTCTCTGACTCTGGGAGAAGCTTTCAGGGAGGTATTTTACAGGTAATTAATCATCGGTAAAGAAACATCCAGTTCAGTGGTTTCGAAGGAGCCATTAATATCTTGATGGGGGAGAAAACCACCTTGAGGATGGAAACACTCAGGCATCCACTTTCCAAAGGGTGACAGCGTGTTCAGCCCAGGCACAGTCCCTTTTATCTCTTGCAATATTAGGTATCAGATGAGGTATCAGATATTCCCGACTGCGTGGCCAGCGCTCCCCTGCTGTGGGTGTGGGGAGCCCTCCTGCTCCCCGGAGCCAAGAGCACAGCACTCCTCCCCTTTGAGCCCGGGTGAGGGACCACACTCTGCAGCAGATGACCACTGAAATGTTATGAAGAGGCTGTGATACCCCATCAGGCACCAGCTAAAGCAGCACTCGAGTGTCCCATGAAGGATGACCCGAGCCACACCACCCCTCGTGGGCATCGCTCTCTGCTGTTGTGATTTATGGCTTCAGCACCCTCCTTACAAACTGGCTGTATTAATAATGAAATCAGCTCCCTTCCCAAACAGGGAGGAAAACAGCACGGTGGGCAACCCAGCAAATTGTTCTGGAAGAGGAATGTAGCCCAAACACTATAAAATCACAAGGCAAGGAGAGGCAGACAGAGCATAGCTCTTGGGCAGGAAGAGCAAACGGAGACCCGTAAATCACAGGGATGTAATCACTGAGCAAATCCGGGAGAAGAGCGTGTTAGTGACTCATTGTGACAAGAGGAGTCCAAAACTCACTGAGAGCGGAGGAAGATCATTTGTAAGGAAGCAGCTCAAACATCAAATAGGTCAACACATGATGTGTTGCCTCTTTGAAAGCCTTGCAGAAACTGGTAAATTACCTGATCGATGGGAAATGCAGTTTCAGTGCTGTATAAATCCATGGTTTGGCCATACCTTGGTTTCTGCATCCAGTTGTCATCTCCTCACCTCAGACATCTCTGGAATGAGGTGATCTTTAAGGTCCATTCCCACCAAAGGCATTCCATGATACACTAGAACCAGGAAAACATCAGAGGGGGACAAGAGGGTGGTCTAAGGTCTGGGATGGCTTTGTGTGAGGAAAACTGGAGGACAAGATTCTTCAGCAGAGAAAACAGGTTGCTGTAACAAAGCTATGGAAGAAGTTCAACAAAATCACAAGAGCTCTGAGAGCATGAGAAGGGCTCAGCTTTTCGTTTCTCCTCCTGCAGAAGGAGAAACATTAAACCAGTGGGAATCAAGCTCAAAGCAAACAAGAAAGAGCTTGTTCTTCATGCAACAGGTAACAGACTTGCTGACTCTTTGCCAAGGAAAACTACGGTGCTAAAACCATGCAGAGGCTGAAGGGAAAGGTGGAGAAGGATCTGGGGGACATTCACCAGGGGCAACTAAACACCTCAGCAGGCCTCAGCGATCTGGAGGATGCTGCTGAAGCAAGAAAACGGTCTCACTAAAGCCTTGTGGATCATCTGAGATGATAAGAGAAGGTCTAAATGTCTAAAAAAAGCAGGAAGCAAAGCACTGGAGCAACTGTTTGGTTCCTGGTACAGAAGGTGGCTTTTTGAAGGGATCTCTGCTGAAGGCAGGACACTTATCCATGATCTGTGAAGGAATGGAAGGAAACATAACCTGATTTGCAGGACTGAAGGCAGTTAAGGCAGGGGCTGACTGCAGAGAGCCCTGGGAGGAGCTTGTAATATTGAGCGAGTGGGTGACAAAATGGCAGATGAAATTCAATCGAGATAAATGTAAAGTGATGCACACGGGAAAAACAAAACCTAACTCCAAATATACCATAATGGGCCCTGAGAAATTACCACTCAGGAACAGGAGCTGGAGTTATAATGTGCGTTTCTGCGAAAATGTCAGCACAGCTCTTTGCAGTGGTCAGAAAAATAAGAAAATTGAATGTTGGCGACAGACAGAGAATGAAAAGGAAACCACCCTGGTAAAAACACTGAGGTTCGCCTGCAAGTAGTAAATTGTGGTCTTCCCTGTCCCCATCCCTTCCAAGGGCACAGGGCATAGTCAGGGGATTTTATGGAGAAGAGGAAGGAAAACCAGATGTTATTGGATCGAGAGCAATTAAGGAGAGGTCAAAGGGAGTGTCCAAGGATGAGACCATTGGAGCCAAGGAAATCTCATCTCTGCAGGCTGGTGCTGCTCTCAAAGGCTTCCCTGAGCACTGACCACTGTGCTTTGAGGCTCCAGGTGGGCAGGTCCAGGGTAGGACTCTGTCAGGATGATGCATCTGCCCAGCCCATGGACCAGAGGGGTCAGGGATGTACAAGCACCAACACGTGGATCCGGGTGGGCAGCAGCTCCCTTTCCAGGCTTTGTCCTCTCTTGTGTGCTTTATCCTGGTGTCTCTTGGCTTCCTCTTTGGTTGAGGATGTCCCAACTGTGTTTCTCACAGGCACTCACTAAGAATTGGATCTTCTCTCCCCACACGGGTCGGTCGGTCTCTCAGCTTTGCCTGTGTCTCAGTTGTGGGCTCAGACTGGAGCTTGGGTTTTTTCAAACACTATGAAGGTCCAGCCTGATGGAGCTCATTGCTGGGAAGGCTGATCTCCTCCTCCTTCCCTCTGTTTCCAAGTCTTCAACCTGCTGCTCCTCTGGCAGGACCTTCCTTCTCATTTCATAGTGACTTTGGGATCCTTCAGGATTTCACAGAATCCCAGAATGGTTTGGGTGGGAAGGGACCTTAAAGCCCATCTCATCCCCCCCCCTGCCATGGACAGGGCCACCTTCCACTAGCCCAGGTTGCTCCAACCCCCATCCAACCTGGCCTTGGACACTTCCAGGGATCCAGGGGCAGCCACAGCTCCTCTGGGCAACCTGGGCCAGGGCCTCCCCCCCCTCACAGGGAGGAATTTCTCCCTAATATCTAAACTAAATTTCCCCTCCTTCAGCTTAAAGCCATTTCGTGTCCTAGAACTGCATGTCCTTGTAAAAATGTGTCTGTGAAGTTGTTTATTATGGGTCCTTTGATTAGAAAGTTGTTAAATTTTTTTAGGAAAGTCAAGTGCGTTATGTCAACTGGATTTCTGGGACACTTGATCCCCTGCCCTTGCTGACTCCTTCAGAGTCTCCTAGGAGGGAGTCCCTACTAAGGCAGGGCCTCCATCCAGAGAAACCTGGTTGAATTTTCCCATAGATATGTCTCGCTCCCATGCTCCCTAATTCCCCTCCATAGTATGGTTCTACCTCATTTGAACATCACTTTTAATAATCTGCTCTTCCTGGATCTGCTCAGAGGCATTTTTTCAAATCAAGGTCTCACTGCTTTCTTTGACTCTGATGGTGAGAAAATTTTAAGTGAGAGGTTTCACAGTAGAGTTAATGCAGTTAATAGTTCAGCTATTTCATCCTTGAATTCTTTTAGAGCTCTGGAATGAGAACCATCCGGCACTACCCAAGTGTTACCGTTTATTTTGTCAAGCTGTTTTATAACTTCATGTACTGAAACATCACTTGGAGACACATTTTCTGACTTGTTCCCCATTAAGGTTTCCAGACTGAGGACTCCTGTAAGTTCTCAGGCATTGACAGGAGACCTTTTCTTGGTTTCTCTGCTGCATGTTGAGCCTCCTCTGTCAGTGCTTTGCATCTCGATTTTTTGGGCTTTCTGCTCAGATGTGTTTGAGAAAGAAAATGCAACTGGCAGGTAACACCTGAGCTACCAGTGGGCACTGGAGGCACGAGAGTGGCCCGACGGGTGGTGTGGATGATGATTTTGGGAAGTCCTCTCTCGCCCCAGAGACAGCAAACCTCATGTCTGGGAGGGGCTCCCCAGGGCAGTGGTAACAGCACCAAGGCTGTCTGAGCTCATGAAGCATTTGGACAACACTCTCCGGCACATGGTGTGACTTTCGGGGTGTCCTGTGGAGGGCCAGGAGCTGGAGTCTATAATCCTGTTGGGTCCCTTCCAGCTCAGCGGATTCCATGATTCCATGATTCTGTGATCTTTGGAAAGACACAAAGCAGCATGTGCTTGGCCAGTGCTGCTGGACGCTCTCCCAGCCCACGGGTGCTGACTGCACTGGGGGGCTGCTCTCTGGGGTGGCCCCCTGCCTTCATGGGGCAGCTCTGCTCCTTATAGAGGACACAGGCACTTGAAGCCATGTTGGGACCAGCCACCCTCTTCTGCTGCCTGCCTGCCTTCCCCACCCGTGATAACAACCATCACCAGGGGGTCAACACGGACCCTGCAGGGCGTGGAAACCAAATCCTCATGTAGGTGCCACACGTGAGCAGCTTCTCCATGGGCAGATGGTGATTGGACAAGGGGCAACGGTTTTAAACTAAAGGAGGAGAGATTTCGATTTGATGTTAGGACAAAATTGTTCCCTGTGAGGGTGGGGAGGCCCTGGCACAGGTTGCCCAGAGAAGCTGTGGCTGCCCCTGGATCCCTGGAAGTGTCCAAGGCCAGGTTGGACGGGGCTTGGAGCAACCTGGGCTGGTGGAAGGTGTCCCTGCCCGTAGTAGGGTGTGGAATGAGATGGGCATTAAGGTCCCTTCCCACCCAAACCATTCTGGGATTCTGTGATCCCTGCCATGGGCAGGGACACCTTCCACTAGCCCAGATGGCTCCAAGCCCCATCCAGCCTGGCCTCGAACATTTCCAGGGATGGGGCAGCCACAGCTTCAGCCTTGCCCACATCACCATGCTTTCCACCAGGCATCTCCATGTTCTTCCTCCATTCTCTTCTCCTTCAAGAGCCTCAGCTGTGCTCCCAAAATCTCCCTCCACGTGGCCCAAGGCTCACGTTCCCCCCCAGCCCCTCATGTTTGGAGCCGCTGCCTCTCCAGCAGCTCTAATTCAATTACAGCCTCTTCAAGTGTTTCACTTCAGCTTTGGCTGTTCGGTGGAATTTCTATCCAGCAAAAACTGGATTTGCTTCGCTATTATAGGCACTTCCTGCCTGTGAGAGCGAGTTCCCACAGCATTAATATTCTGGTCACTGTGTCACCACATACTAAAGGTGCCGCTGCTTTTCTAATGCTTCCCTCCCCGTGCTCTGGAGGACGAAGCGGCTCCAGTTTCTCCTTGGGCTGTGTGTGCTCTGTGCCAGCAAACACCAAGTGTCAGTGATGATTATGATTCACAACTGGAATATTTAATGCAGGATTTTTCCAGCCCCGTTTTTTTCCCTCAGACACCAGTCCAGGTGCCCAGGAGCCACCACGGCCCTGTGCTGCTGGAACAGGGTAGTCCTGCCTCAGAGAAACACCTTCCATCTGCTGGCTGAATGAGGGCCATAGAAGGTTTCACAGAATCCCAGGATGTGCTGGGCTGGAAGGGACCCACAGGGATCATCCAGTCCAACTCCTGGCCCTGCACAGGCCCATCCCCAAGAGTCACCCCCTGTGCCCCAGAGGATCAGCCAAACCCTCCTGGAGCTCTGGCAGCCTTGGGGCTGTGCCCACTGCCCTGGGGAGCCTGTTCCAGATCCCCCTCCTGGCTGCTGACTTTGACTCCAAGCAGGATTGAGCCGAGTTCAAACAGCCTCTGTCCAGGCAGGAGGGGTCCCAGATGGGAGGGTGCCAACATGGAGACAAGATCAACATGAAGGAGGGGAAGATGTTCTGCTTTGAAATTCTTTCGGCTCTGGTGAGGCTGGACACATAAGTCTGCTGGTTTATAGAAGAGATTTTTCTTCATGTTGCTTTGGCTGTGTGGGTAAAAAAACCCGTGTGAAGCTTCAGTGGGATAGAGGATGTGCTTGGAGGTGGATTTGTTCTGCCCAGGCCCACCTGGGAGGTTGGGCAAAGCTGCTCTGCTTGCAAGTGGTGAACACTGTGCTGATTGGAACTGGACAGAGGAACCTGCACAGGGAAACATGGAAAACATCAGTGGACAGGGATAACTGTTCTTTATGCCTCCTTTGGGGGTTAAATATGTATACAAATACATATATCAGGTGGTTGGGCACTGACCAGGCTCCCCAGGGCAGTGGGCACAGCCCCAAGGCTGCCAGAGCTCCAGGAGGGTTTGGACAGCGCTCTCAGGGACAGGGTGGGATTGTTGGGGTGTCTGTGCAGGGCCAGGCGTTGGACTGGATGATCCTTGTGGGTCTCTTCCAGCTCAGGAGATTCCATAATTCTATGATTCTATGACATAAGCTCAGGGCTTGGCTTTCGGGTGCTGGATCCAAGGTTTGGATCTTAGAGATGGCACATGGGAAGGGTCCTGTGGGATTTGAACCCTGGCTGGTGCCATTTCTCATCCCTCAGCTCTCCACCATCAGGTGGTGATAAAACCCCAGAAGGCAGTTCTTCAGAAACAGCAGCATTCCAAGGGAAAGGAAGGCTGGGACACTCAAGATTCACTCAGCCATGGCTTCGTATCCAAGTGTACAGTCAGTTCATAGAATCACAGAACATTCTGAGCTGGAAGGGGCACACAAGGATCATCCAGTCCAACTCTCTGGTAAATGGCCCACACAGGGATCAAGTTCCCAACCTTGGTGTTACTGCACCATTCTCCAGCCGAGTGGGGAAGACAACCAAGTATTATTCTCTCTTCCCTTTGGAATATCACAACACCAATAATGCCATTGTCCCCGTTCTCAAGAAGGGTAAGAAGACAGACCCTGGTAACTGCAGGTCTGTCGGTCTCACCTCAGGAGTTCTCCCAGAAGGACGCGGTTCATCCCGCCCTGATAACCCCCAGCCTGACGTGCCCATCCAAGCAAAGCCCGCCTGCATCCAGATGTGCCACTTTGGCTCGTGGACCAGCTGCTGCTCTATCCTGTTGCTTTTGCAGGAGGAAACCCCTCCAAGACTGCAGGGAAGCAGGAGCTGCTGCGTGGTTTTAGTGCGTTTGCAGTTCCCCGAGCGCTCGGAGCCGAGCGTGGGCTCGCGTTGTGCGGAGCACACTTGCCATCTAGTGGGTGAGGGCTGCGGGGCCGCTTCGTGCGCCACCAGAGTGCGATTCATCTCTAACGGGGATCATCGGGAAGGCGGAGCTCCCACAACCTTTGGGATGAGCACGGGACCTTCCCACAACTGATGCCACCGCTCCCGCCCCGCCTATGGCAAAGAGACTTCGTGCCCATTTGTAACCCCAAAATTGCTTTGAGCCCTCTAATATCAGGAAGGATGGATCCTGAGTGCCTGGCCACGGGCAGGAAAAGCCACGGGACACTGTCCTGGGGGTTTACTGTCTGTCCATGACTTTCTTCTGAGCTCTGTGGCTGCAGCTGGAGCTCCAGTGCAGGGTTCAGTGACCAGGGAGATGTTTTACCTCTTGCCTGACTGCCAGATTCTAATTAAAATGAGAACTCTGCATATTTCAAACATCCATTCTATGCATTTCCTACAGGAAATTGGATTTAAAAAACAAAACAAAAAAACCCAACAAAGAAATAAACCATTTTCTTCTGGCAGCTCCCACAAATTAGCAGAGAACAAAGTGTTCCCCTGCAGCCTTTTGGTGGGGCCTCTCCATAAAACACCCACCTATGTGCTCAGACTGCAGTGTCGTGGAGTGGTGGCAGTTCCACAGCTCTGGCTCCTGCTGACTATCCCAAATTTTGAAAAGTTTTGGCAGATGCTAAAATTTGCTGACCTCTGGTCGAGCATCAGAAATTCTCCAGGAGTCCCAGAATGGTTTGGGTGGGAAGGGACCTTAAAGCCACACCAGTTCCACCCCCTGCCATGGGCAGGGACACCTTCCACCAGCCCAGGTTGCTCCAAGCCCCGTCCAACCTGGCCTGGGACACTTCCAGGGATCCAGGGGCAGCCACAGCTTCTCTGGGCAACCTGGGCCAGGGCCTCCCCACCCTCACAGCCAACAATTCCTTCCCAATATCCCATCTAACCCTGCCCTCTGGCAGTGGGAAGCCATCCCTGTGTCCTGCCCCTCCATCCCTTGTCCCCAGTCCCTCTCCAGCTCTCCTGGAGCCCCTTTAGGCCCTGCAAGGGGCTCTCAGCTCTCCCTGGAGCCTTCCCTTCTCCAGGGGAACCCCCCCAGCTCTCCCAGGCTCCAGCCCTGGGAGCATCTCCGTGGCCTTCTCTGCAGCAGCTCCACGTCCTTCCTGTGAAGCCTAAAAGCACCTCTGAGCTCAGCAACAGGCTCAGGCTCAGCCTCTCCCTTCCTATCCTGGTCCTATGGAATAACTACACTGAGTTTTGGTGGTGGAAGTGTCACAGGACCACGGCAAGAGCAGGATTTTATCACCCAAGGAGTTGTGCACAATTTCTTTCCCAGCAATGCTGACACAAATCCGGAATTACTGAGTGGAGAGAAGTTCTCATCTGCAAACTCAGGGCTGTTTGCACTCCATAAAATGTAACAGCAGGTTTGAAGTGCAAGGCAGAGCAGAATAAAAAAATCCTTGTTGCACCACAAGCATGAAATATGTCGGGTGTCAGGGTATTACTGGCTTCCACCTATTGTAAAAACAACTCTTGAAAATCATTTAAACATTTCTACTCAAGTTGCTGAAAGAATAAAAACCAGTTCATATGCTGGAATATTAAGCAGTGAGGCTCTTCATTTGATGGCAACCATTGTTCTCGTTCTCTTGAGGCCCTAAAAAGCCTTTATGGCCAAGAACCTTCTGTCTGACAGATGTGAAACCATTAAACATGAACCTGTTTTGAGCAGGGCTGAGAGAAATCAGAGATTCAGCAGAATAAAGAGCCAAGTACTGAGGGTTTGGGACCGTGGAAGGTTCTTGGTGCCCTCCTGGGCGTGGAGCCTACAAGTGGAACAGTTTGGGACATCCTGGAGCCTTTGCTTCCAAACCAGGGCCCAAAATGTTCCATTTTAATGGGTTGATCCATCTCTATCTCTCTTCCATGGGAAGGGATTTAGGATCCAGGGCTGTTCTGTGGTGATGGGATCACCACGTGTCCCTCAGCTGGCACGTGGAGCTGGTCCCACACATCAGGAACAAGGGGAAACCGTTCATTTCTACTCAAGGGGGCATTGTTTTCTTATTTATTTATTCTTACTCCTGTCTTATTTTCTCATTCTTTCTCTCCTCTCCATTTTTTGGTCACTTTTTCCCTCCCAGGACCAAATTGTCCTTAACTTCCTTTAATTTTTTGCCTCCTTTTGTTTTTTTGGTTGGTTTGTCCCACCAGGGGAGGTTTGTGCAGTTTTCATCATCTCACCCACCAGTGGGGAAGAGGAAGTTTTGTGTCTGCATTTTTCCAGATCTCCTTCTCCTCAGCAAGGCCGGGTGGCTCGTCTTGATTTCTTTGTCTCTTCTCCCTTTACTGTCAGTTCCCTGTTTTGATCAAAAGATTTAACCTTTGTTTTCATTAATCATCTTTTTTCTCTTGGATCTGCTTGATTTTTTTTCATACCTAACAATAAAACAAATCCTTATTTCTTTATTTTATTCCTCGTTTTATACCAAAAGATCAACTTCCATGAGATGTATATTTTTCTTATTTCCACGATTTTTCTAACTGATTCTTCAATTTTTTTCCCTCACCTCTTTTTCTCACTTTTCAGTGAAATATGGGGAAACTTTTTTTCCCCAGATTTGAACCTTTTTTCACTTTACTTTTTCTTTGGAACAAAATGAAGGGATTTTTCCCTTATTTCTTCAGTTTGGTTTGGAAAACAGGGCATTTTCCTTGTTCTGCTGCTCCCTGTCTGTCAAATTCCTTAAGCCCAGCAGGGCAGCAACACCTTTTATCTCATTTCATGCCCTTTTCCCCTGATGGACAAAACGGTGGCAAATATTGCTTCCCATTTTTCTCATTTCTTTCCCATCTTTTTCCATCTTTTTTTTTTTTTTTGTATGATTCTTCCAGTGGAACAACCTGGAAGTGGTTTCCTCTTGTTCTTATTTTCTTCCTTCCCTTTAATTTTCCGTCCAGTTTCTCACCTCACCCAAGTGGAAGCGGCTTTGCTTTGCTCCCTCTTGGGTGCCTGGTTTGGATTTGTGCTTTTTTTTTTCCCCCCTCTTTGTTCTCTTTTCACAAGGGATGAAAGAACATTCCTGGTGGGAAAAAAAACATGGGAAGGGAAGGTTTGGAAAGGGAAAGGAAGGGAAGAAAAGGCAAGGCAAGGTTAGGTTTGGGAAGGTTTAGGAAGGTTTGGGAAGGGAAGGTTTGGGAAGGTTTTGGGAAGGTTTGGGAAGGGAAGGGAAGGTTTAGGAAGAGAAGGTTTGGGAAGGTTTGGGAAGGTTTGGAAAAGGAAGGTTTGGGAAGGGAAGGTTTGGGAAGGTTTGGGAAGGGAAGGTTTGGGAAGGGAAAATTTGGGAAGGTTTGGGAAGGGAAGGTTTGAGAAGGTTTGGGAAGGGAAGGGAAGGTTTGGGAAGGGAAGGGAAGGTTTAGGAAGAGAAGGTTTGGGAAGGTTTGGGAAGGTTTGGAAAAGGAAGGTTTGGGAAGGGAAGGTTTGGGAAGGTTTGGGAAGGTTTGGGAAGGTTTGGGAATGGGGAAGGGACCTTGGGAAGTGGCTTTTAAGTAATTTCTCAGCATGGGCTCAGTCAGCTGATGGAGAATGGGAATGAGCAGCTTGAGATGAACATCTGACAATTGACTGTTGGTGCCTCAGCCATAAATAATAATGGGAGTTGTTCCATATGAGTACAAAATGCATCTAATAAATCTAATTAACCAGAAATTAAGAGAATTAATTGGCATAAAACAAGCCTAGCCCTGTTGAACAGCAGCAGCAGCCATTCCATGCAAATGATCCCATAATGATTCATCAAGGAAATCCACCTGATGGAGCATCGCTCCCCACGGATGGTGGGAACTGATGGTGGAGAGAAGCACAAACAACAAAACACACAGAAAAAAACCAAAGAGAAACAGCCCGCTGTTGAGCAGGTGGATTTCTCAAGGTCAGGTGGGAGTTTCTGCCATGGAACAAGCAGGTGTCCCAACCACCACAACCAGCCCCTCCTGCCAAGTGGATTTACCCTCCATGAACAAAATACTCGTTGCTATTTGGGACTTTCAGAGGGGTTTGTAGGTAAATGTGTTAAAATGGGTCATCTTCAGATGACATTTAGGAACTGAATATTTCAGAGCTGTTTAGGAACTAGAGATGGTGAAGGGGCTTGAGGGGCCATATGGGGAGGGGTTGAGGGCACTTGGTGTGTTCAGCTGGAGCAGAGGAGACTGAGGGGAGACCTCAGTGCAGTTCCAGCTGCCTGGGCAGGGGCAGAGGAGGGGCAGGGACTGAGCTCTGCTCTGTGTGACCAGGGACAGCACCCAGGGAATGGCTGGAGCTGTGTCAGGGCAGGCTCAGGTTGGATCTCAGCAAAAGGTTCTTCCCCCAGAGGCTGGTTGGCACTGACCAGGCTCCCCAGGGCAGTGGGCACAGCCCCCAGGCTGCCAGAGCTCCAGGAGGGTTTGGACAATGCTCTCAGGAACAGGGAGGGATTGTTGGGGTGTCTGTGCAGGGCCAGGAGTCGTCCTGGATGGTCCTTGTGGGTCCCTTCCCACCCTGGATATTCCACAATTCTATGAAAACAAGTGAACAGCTACAGCTCATCCCAAGCATCACAAACACTCCAGAAACAGGGGGAGATAAAACAGGCAAAAACTGCTCCAGTGAAGCAGCATCCTTCAGGAATTCCTGGGATTGAGTGGTAGACAGCAAATATACCTTTAGTTAAGCTCTACTGCACCCTCATTACTGTGAGAGACTAATCACTAACCCAGAAGAATAAAAATGGCTTTTACAGGCTGATGTGGCCTTGGAGTAGTAGAAATTAATCAGCTGATGATAAATGTCCCTCCATAAATCCACCAGGCTCCACATTCCCGATTGACTGGCTGGAGTTAGTCATGGTAATCAAAGGAATACAGGTGATTAACCATTACTGCCCAGGAAAAGTGGGAATTAGTGAATTAACGTAAGGCAGGTAGATTTTCACTCAGCCAAGGCTGACGAGGGGCTGTGGGTGTTTCTCATCATAAGTAGGAATTGTTTCCTTACCTGGCACTTCCCAGGAGCTGCTCCAGTTAAACGTGGCAGAAATTGTCTCCCCCAAAAACCAGCTAGAGCATCAGACTGGACCAGCATAAAGTAAATGTGTCTTCAGTTGTCCCTGGACTTCACACAAATGATGGGAGTCGTTACCACAGCCCCACATGGCTCTGATTCACCAGCATGGCTTGAGAATCAGGGTAATAAATGAGGAAAAGGCAAATAAATGCAATATATCAAATTAGACACTCTTATTCTCCATTCCCTGAGGTGGCCAAATTCCTGCTGTGCTCTTTTCCTCAGCCCAGTTGCCAGGAGGTGAGTGCAGACCAGCTGAGCCCCTTCCTGACAGTCTCCTGGCCGGTCTCCATGGATGCTCTGACCCTTGGAGCCCAAAGCTTCTCCTGGGGGATGCTGGATGAGACTGAGGTGTGGGAATGCTGGTCCATGAGAGCATCCTATGAGCCCCATCCCGGGCAGGTCGGGCTCGTTCCCGTGTCTGGCTCTCCAGCCCTGCCCAGCCTTGCAAAGGCTTTGCCCACCCTCCCAAAGCCTTGTGCCCAGAATTGCACCTCTGGCTCCCCCTCAGACCAGCCCTGGGCAGGTCCAGCCCCTCAGGCAGAGGGTGGTGCTGCTCCAGCCCAGGCTTGGCTCAGAAGGACCTTGGTTGGGCTGTTCCTGTTCAGCAACCTGGGCTGGTGGAAGGTGTCCCTGCCCATGGCAGGGGGTGGAATGAGATGAGCTCCAAGGTCCCTTCCAACCCAGACCTTTCCATGATTCCATGATATTTGTGATCTGTTCCCATTCAGCAACCTCTGGTTTGCAGCCCCCATCAAGCAGCAGTGTCTGGGATGGCTGGGACAGGATTATCCTCACTCAGCAGCCCTGCCTTCCTTCCAGAACTCCTCCCCTGAAACGTGGATGCCACTGATCCCTGCATTTCTCAGAGGGGGGAGTTTAATCAGCACAGAGCAAAGATCTCATCCCTGAAGGAGGAGCACCTGCAATCCCAGGCATTGGAGATGCTCTCCATGATTAAACACCTGCTTTGGGTGAGCGCTCTCCAGAAAAACATACAAAATTACTCACCAAGAAGGCAAATGATCTCCAGCTCAGCAGCTCTGCCATGGGTGGGTGGCTCTGTCAACACTGGGAAACACCAATTTCCAACATCAGTCTGATTTCTCTTCATTTCATCCCAGCATGAGGTGTGCACATGAAGGAGCATCTTCAGCCTCAGCCCGCTGGAGGCCCAAGGCCACCACAGACAGGAGGACTGGGGACTTCCAGCCAAAGGTCCCAACCCTTCACGGTTCAATGTGCCCATTTCATCATCTGGGTTTGGATAATTAGATTTTTTCCCTCAGCAAAGCATTTCCTCGTCTTTACAATCACAGACAACTGGTCCCCAAGGCCTTGAGCCAACCTCCCTGACCTGGAAACATCCAGAGGTGTCAGAGCCGCCTCCCTGACCTGCACTGAGCTGGAGGTGTCTTCTGTTACTCTGCTGTTATGTTTGGATTAGTGTTTATATTAATATATGAGATATATTATCACGTTACGTGATAACATTTGAAGTTATACAACATATGGGTGGTGAGGCCCTGGCACAGGTTGCCCAGAGCAGCTGTGGCTGCCCCTGGATCCCTGGAAGTGTCCCAGGCCAGGTTGGACAGGGCTTGGAGCAAACTGGGCTGGTGGAAGGCGACCCTGCCCATGGCAGGGGGTGGAACTGGATGAGCTTTAAGGTCCCTTCCAACCCACCCCACCCTGGGATTTATAAATATATATGGGCTGTATGAGAGGAACCTTTTATAATCCCTGTGAGTTACTCCCTAAACAAGCTAAATCCCAGGGAATGGTAGAGAAAACAAGGAGAACTCACTGTGCCATGTGCATCCTTGCAGTGGGTATCCATGCAGAATATTGCCTGTTGGGAGTATCAGGGAATTCAGTGCATCATCAGGTGGAAGGGTGATGGAAAACCTGGAGCTCAACAGAAGAAGCAAAATAGTTGAGCAGAAAGTTCTGACACGTCAAACCCTTGACAGGGGAGCAGATGGACCCAGTCCCAAAATCCTAACAGGAGCACAGGATTTCAGAGCTCACACATCTACCTGGATTTTGGACTGTGTGCAAGTGTGGAAGTGTTTTCTCCCTAAACCTCCTTTTTTTATAAGCAAAGCACGTAAAAAAACCACACTTCAAAAACCCGGCTGGGGTCTGGAGTGCTGCCAGGCTCTGCTGGGCTTGGGTTTCCCCTGCCACCATTGTGCTTAATTTTGTTTCATTTTTCATGGAAAAATATTGATTCATACGTTAAGGATCAGTCCCAAGCATCTCTGGCAAGGGGAAAAGCCAAATCCACACATCCAGGTCATCATTATCACCTAAAAACAGTGACAACTGCTGGGATTCACTTCCCTGTTCACAAATACAACTTTTCCTCCTTGTGCTACAGGGCTGCTCCCTTGGGCTTTATTTCTTCTTTATTGTAAGGCAGAGGTGAATGTTTGTGGGGTGTGTTTTCATGTGTTACTCCAACATCAAGGCTTAAATTCTTGGCTCACCAGAGGATGTGGAAAAGAGGGTTCACCTGGGAAAGGCAGCCCTGACCCCTTGCTGGGTCATTCTGAAAGACTGACAACATAAAAAGCACTAAAGAATTCATCAGTTCACAGCTCCACCCTGGTTAAAATGAGTTGTGCCACAAAAGAGGAAGATTTGAAGCCATTCTGTGGCAGGTGCCAGGAGTGAGTGACGGGCACCTTTCACCCAGGGGGTGTTAAATAGAGGGGTTTCATTCCTACAGTAATTTCTGTTAAACTTCTCCTCCTGAAGAAAAGGCTTTTTGTTACCCAGACCACTTCATTTCTGAAAGCTCCTCCTTGCATCTTCCCCACAATCCAGACTTCTCCCCACCTTGACAGGAATTCATTGCCAGCGCTGGCATTCCCGATCCTCGTGCTTTGCACTGAGTGGGTTTAACGTGGGGCAGCTTTGGAAACCTTTAATTAAAAATATGTTCCTGAAAATGTGAGCCAAGCCAAGCCCATGGATGAAGAGTCCAACAGGGACTGAACATCCAGCATCCACCACACAGCCCTGTGGTGCTCCTGGTGTTTGATCCTTGGCTGGGATCCCTCAAATCCTCCATGAAAGAAGAGGAGACTGGGGGGAGACTCCTCGGGGGCTGCAGCTCCTCCCGAGGGGCAGCTCCGACCTCTGCTCTCCGTGAGCAGGGACAGGAGTCAGGGAACGGCTGGAGCTGTGCCAGGGGAGGGTTGGGTTGGGTGTCAGGGAAAGGTTCTTCCCCCAGAGGGTGGTTGGGCACTGACCGGGGGCTCCAAGGTCTCCCCAGAGCCTTCTCCTCACCCCCAGCTCTCCCAGCCTGTCTCCAGAGCAGAGGCAGAGGATGAGGAATTCCCAGTTTTTTGCAGGACAGAGGTGCTGTGCTTTAGACCCCTTGAAAGCAGCAGTAACACTTTCCTGCTCCCCTTGGACAGGGAGCTGCTGGGGTCATGAAACCACCAAGGCCAAGGCCAGAGAGGTTCCGTGAGCCCAACTCGTCCTGCAGCTGGATGGGAAGAGGCACCTGAACTTCCAAATCCAGTGAAGTGCTCCCTGTGCCCTCAGGGCTCCCCCTGCAGCGTTGTCTCTGTGAGTCCCACACTTTTACCCACCAGTGGAGGTGGCTGAGGTGGGTCCCCAGGGGCCCCTTGGGCGCAGTCACGGGTGGTTTTCAGGGGATTTTGAGGGGAAAATGAAATCTTCTGCAGAGCAGAAAGGATACAGGTGGCACAGGAAAAAGGAGGAGAAAGGGAGGGTTTGTGTGAGATCCCAGAAAGTGGAGGAGAAACGGGAGCATGAACAGACCAGAAGGGCTGTGTTTGCATCCAGCTCCAGCAGCACCAAACAGTACCTGTCCAAGTGGCCTGCACCTTTCCCACTGGATTCCCAGAGCAAACATTTTTCCTACACAGCAGGGGAGGAATAAACCTAGGACTGCCTGGAGAGTGTGTGGTGACACCCCAGATCTATCCTCAGCTCTCTTTCCTCCTGTGGCAGTGAAGCATCTTCTCCCTGTGGTCCTTTGGATGGCCGCAGAGCAAAGCAATCCCAATCCTCTGGATGGCCCCAGAGCAAAGCAATCCCAACCCTCTGGATGGCCCCAGAGCAAAGCAATCCCAACCCTCTGGATGGCCCCATAGCAAAGCAATCCCAACCCTCTGGATGGCTCCAGAGCAAAGCAATCCCAATTCCCTCACACTCGCAGCACCGGCAGCATCAGCCAGAGCAGGAGGTGCAGTGTCTGTGCTGCATCCCAACTGCATCCCATGGAAAAAAAAAGGTAAAACATGGGAAAAGTGAATTCCTGGATATTTTAAAGAGGATAAGTGCTACAGTCTAACTCCATCCACTGCCTCACACGTTCTTGAAAGGCTTCTCCCAGGCCAGTGTTAAAAACCCCAGTGTGTCCATGAATTATTGAAGAACCAGGAAGTTCCATCGGGAAAGTCCATCACTAAAGCAAAGTTCACCACAGTGGATCTTCCACTTTATGTCTTCAGCCTCTTCCAGGATCAAAACCTTCCTGCCCATGACTTGGAACTGCCAGGGGGCAGGGTTAGATGGGATATTGGGAAGAAATCCTTCCCTGTGAGGGTGGGGAGGCCCTGGCACAGGTTGCCCGGGGAAGCTGTGGCTGCCCCTGGATCCCTGGAAGTGTCCCAGGCCAGGTTGGACGGGGCTTGGAGCAACCTGGGCTAGTGGAAGGTGTCCCTGTGCTTGCCAGGGATGGAAACAGATGAGCTTTAGGGTCCTTCCAACCCAAACCATCCTGTGAGTCTACAATAACAAAGGGGGAATGACTGAGACTCAGACAGGGAACCCACAGGTGAAATCCTCAGGGTTGGAGACCTTGCTGTGGTCATTCAGAGATTTGGGAGTCACTTTTCCATCAATCCTCTGCTGAAGGATCAGTTTTATCCCTCCTAGTTTCATTCACATGACCAGGAACCTCAGCCTGAGGTTGGCAAAGACATTCATGGAGCCTTGCAAGTATTTGGGTTTTAATTAAAAGCTCTGCAGAAAAGATGTAGCTTGTGCCACGTTCTGCTGGTGAAACTTAGAAGGAAAATCATAACAGAGTAACTTCAGCAAGGGATTTCGGGAACCTCCCCGAGCCCATATTGCAGAGAAACAAAATGAAAAACACTTTTCTTTTCACTGGAAAGAAAGCACACAGATATTCCAACTCTCATCCCTTCCCTCAGAACAAAGTGTAGTAGTAAAATACTGCCAGAGATTCTCATCTCCCCCCTTGCGTGTGGAGAAAGTCCCATCGGATGTTCTCCTGGAATTAAAACAAGCCTTGCCCCAGAGAGCTGTGTAGAGACTGAGGAAGAGGTTTCTCCTCTTCAAAATTAAATTAAAGCATCTAAACAGAACAATTCCCCGTTGTTTGTCCATTAAACCTTTCTGCCCACAGCTGTCCCAGGGTCAGTGCTCCCAGTGCTCCCCGTGCCCCTGCGTGGGCAGATCCCACTTCCCAAGCTCATAATGAATTTGCAGGAGCTTGGCTGTTCTGTTCCTTGCAGGTTCTTGGAACTCCGTGGCTGTGACGCCCCATCTTCATGGCAGCCCCTGCTGGGGCCTCGGTGTCCAGGGACAAAACACAGAATCATGGAATCATAAAGGTTGGAAACGGCCTCCAAGATCATCAGGTCCAACCTTGGACCAAAACCCCCAGTGCCCACTAAACCATGTCCCCAAGTGCCATGTCTGCTCATTTTTGAACATTCCGAGGGATGGTGATTCCACCACAGCCCTGGGCAGCTGTGCCAGGGCTGAACAACCCTTTCAGTGAAGAAATTGTCCCTGATATCCAACCTAATGTGTGTCCTCATGGTGGGACAGCAAAGGAAATGCCACCTCCAGCCTGGCTGTGAGAGGTACCCCATGGCAGGGATGGGAGACTGAGGAGAGGAGGAGCTGCAGAGTGGGAAGAGGAGTGTAAGGACCCTGTGCTTCATCCAGGCTCAGGAGAAGGTTCCTTGGGACCTCCACGGCCATTCCACCAGCAGGTCCAACAAACAATTCCCACCCCAGGATCAACAAACAACCCTGGTGTCACTGATTCCATGACACAGATCAGTGGTGGTGGTGGGACCTGCCCAAGGTCTCCAGGTCAGACACAAGCCCTGGTGTCCCAGCCCTGCTCCAGGACTATTCCCATCAGGCAGTTCTGTCCTTGGTGTGGTCCTCAGTGGAGCTCTGCTCCTCTGGAGATGCTCCTCCTTGTTTGGATCCATCCCTGGGCTGAGGTTGTGCACAGGGTGAGTCCCCTGGCTGTCTCTGCACCTCCTCTCTCGCTGTGGTTCCCAGCTCTCCCCCCAGGACACTCAGGTTCCCCACGTGCTGTGTCTTCTCCAGCTGCGGCTCCTGCAAGTGGTTCTGGAGATGGTGCAGGAGCCCTGGGGACCCGCGGCAGCACCAGCGGGGCAGAGCTCGGGGACAGGGACGAGGTGGGAGTGGGGTGCAGATGTTCACTCTGCGTGAGAGAGGGAATGGTCAGCCCGGGTTTGGAAGGGCCAGGAGGGTCCCTCCCACAGGTCCCTCCTCCTCTGGGCTGGTGGTGGAGCCCAGCCATGGGCACACGGGGCCGTCACACGTCCGATTGCTGCCTCAGCTGGCACTTGTCACCAACAGTGCTGGACACGCAGCCTCTGGAGGCGACCTGGGGGTCCCTGCAGGTCACTGAGACCCCAACCCCCCCTGAGACCCAGCCACCCGAGCCCCCACCCCAGCCTTGCGAGGGGGGAGCTCTGGAGCAGGACCTGAAGCCTTTCCCTGGAGCAGCTGCTCCCTCAGGGCTCCTGGAGCCGGTGCCTCGTCCGCGCAGGGCTCCGGCGGCTGCCTCTGCCCACGCTGCTGCGCGGGGACGGACACACGGGCGGCCCCAGTGCCCGTCACACCCGGCCTGTGCGGCCGGAGAGGGGGCACATCCCAGCGCCCCGCGCCCCCAAGGGTGGGCTCCACAACGGGGAACGTGCATTCCTCCAAAGGCTGGCAGGTTCTCCAAAGGTCATGGATTCCACCCACCGCTCAGACCCTCCTCTCCACCCCCAAATCACCTTCCTCCTCTGCGCAGCAGGTCCCAGGGCTCCCTCGACCCTCCGCCACTCCCGGAGGCGGCGCTGGATGTGCTCCCGGAGCCCCCGCAGGACGCGGAGCGCCTGGTTGTGGGACGGGGGGGACGAGCTGCGGGGGACAGGGAGGGATGGGGGGCCGGAGTGTCCGAGGGCACCGAGCGGCTCCTCGCAGAGGGGCTGGGGGCGCAGGAACCCCCATGAGCCACACACGAGCTCCCTCCTGCCGAACCTGCGGCTCTGGGACTCACCCACCCGCGGCCGGGGAGGGGCCCCGTCCCCGGGCACTGCTGGGGAGGGGCTGGTGTTGGCACAGCGAGGGGGTCTCCGTGGCCGGGGAGTGCCCAGCCCGCCCCCGCACCGCCGGCTGCCGTGGGTGTCCCGGGAGATGCTCCAGCCGGACGCTCCTGCCAGCCCTTTCCTTGGGGAGCAGTGTCGGGAGAGAGGGATCAGAGCGGCACCTCCCTTCTTGTGGGGAGGGAAAAACCTCTGGATGACCTCGAGGGAGCAGCACATCTGGGCTGCTGCGCTCCCCAGGCTGATCCCCCTCAGGGTGGGCCACAGCCCCTGGTTCTGCCGTTCAGCTGTGGTTGGATGTGCCCCGCCACGGGGTGTCCTGGCACGGCCTCATATCCCCATCATTCCCTTCCCCCTTTCTGACCTGCTCCAGGGTCTCCTGGAGCTGCCGAAGGGTGTCCACCTTCTCCCTCAGGAGCAGCCCGTGGAGCTGGTGCAGCGTTTCCAGCCTCTGCTGCAGGAGGGAGCGGGTGCTCTGCTCCAGCTCCCGGAGCCTCTGCAAGAGAAGCTGGAGTCACATCACCCTCTGGCTGCCCATGGCCACCCTCCAGGCTCAGGAAGGCTCTTCCCAGGGGCAGTTTCCAGGCAGGATGCCCAAGTCCCTCCTGGCCAGGGTGGCACCACCTCAGCCTCGGTGTCCCCCAGAAAAGAGCTGAGGTTTGGTGAGTCAGTGCTGTCAGCCTGAGTATCCTCACCCTGGCATCAAGCCCGGCCCACCCCCAACATTCCAGCTCTCCCTGCCTCTGCTGGGGGTCTCCAGGGACCTTTTGACCTGCAGACCAGTCACCCCATCTGCCTGCAGCCACAAGGGTGGTCTTCTCAAGAAACTCTTCTCCTAAAAGCTCCAGTCCCTCAATAAAACCTTCCTGAGGATAAATCTAGTTTGGTTCTGCAGGAATTTGGGCAGCCCCGAACTCATCCCGTGGGCCATGTTCGTGCCTGGGTAAGGGTCTGAGCCCTGACAGGGGTGTGATGTGTGTGCTCCTTCCCAGGGCCCCTCTGGTGTGATCTTGGCCCCACTGGAAAGCTGGGAGTTCACTGACCTTCAGTAGCTCCAGTTTCTCTTCTTGCAAAGCCAACATTGTCCTTCCCTCCTTCCCCAGCCGCTCCCGGCAGCCGGCACAGGCTCCCCGCCCCTGCCGAGACTGGGAAATCCCCCTCTTTTCCCATTCCTACGTCTCTGCCTCTTCCAGGAGCCAGCCCCGGCCCTCCCGTCAGAGGCAGGAGCAGCCGCTCCTCCCTCCCAAAGCAGAGGCAGCGCAGCCCCCCCGCCTCTGCCCCCCACCCAGGGGCACCCCCAGCCTGTCCCTGACACCCGCGGCAGTGCCTGGACAGCCCCAGCTTGGGCCATCTCGGGGTCACCTCACCATCCTCTCCAGGTCCGTGGGGTGCCTGTGCCAGCTGTCCCAGGGGTGTGGCAGCAGTGCCAGGCCAGCCCTGCGGTGGGGACACTGTCACCCACATGCCCAGTTTCGCCACTCCCCGGCTCTGCAGGAGGAGACGCAGGAGGGCATCCACCCCCTTTGGGGGTCCAGGACCCTTTCGGGCTTCTGGTACCGTCCTCTTCTCCATCCTCAGTGCAGGACCCATCCCTGGAGCCCCGGCACACCTGGCTCTGTCCCCTCCACTCCGAGTCTTGGCACCAGACCCCGGCTCTCGTGTCGCCTCCTGGCTCCTCTGCAGTGACACGGGCTGTGCCACCGCACGCTGGCGTCCGAGAGTGGGGTTACAAACCCATTTGCTCCTTTTCCATGGGCATTTCCGTGGCCACCATGTGGGGCACAAGGCCCAGGGCACATCCCCGCTGGGCCCCACATCCCAGCAGAGGGCAGAGCCGGGAACATCCCCCCTCCCCGTGCCCTCCCGCCCCGGTGCCATGGCCAGGGCTGTCCCCCCGGGCACCCCCAAACCGCAGCCAGCCCGGGGCTGTACCTTGCAGGGCAGCCCCACTTTGTGCTTCCCATGCTGCCACCAGGGCACAGGTGACACACATGGCCCGGGGGCTCCCGGTGCTCCCAGTGCTCCCAGTGCTCCCAGTGCTGCCTCAGCACCTGCGGGAAAAGGGGCGATTTGGGGAGGGGGAGCCCCAAACCCAGACAAACCCCACGAGCAGCTGGGGCTGGTCCTGCTGCCGTGCCCTGCCCAGAGAGGGCCCCTGGCCCGGCCATGCCCCTTCCCCCTGCTTGTCCCACCCTCCCACCTCCTCCGGCACCGCCCAGCGCCCCCCGGCCAGCCCCGACTCACGGCGATCCGTGCAGGGAGCTCTGTTCCTGCTGCCTGCTCCTTCCCTCTCCGCGTCACCCACAGCCAGGGTGACATTCCCTCCGCTCTGTCCCCGGAGAGCTGGTGGCTCCTGCTGCCTCTGGCCCAGAGCCTTGCCGGAGGGATGTGCCCTGGTCCTGGCACTGCTGGCCCTGGGCAAACTGGCAGAGCCTGTCCTCGTCCCGGCCCTGCTCCTGCCAGCAGAGATCCCTGGAGTCCTCGGGGGATGCCCAGGCAAGGCAAAGGCCAACAGGTCTTCCCTGGAGCCTGGACCCCCATGGGGAGAGTCCCCCCGGCCCAGGGCTGGCTGGGCAGAGGGGGCTGGGCAGGGCCTCCCCCCGGCCATCCCCAGCACAGGGCTCTGGCTCAGCCGGGATATCCTGGTTCCCAGGGACTCCAGGCTCCCCCTCCTCATCAGGGATGGGGACCTGTCCCCCCAGAGTTTTCTGCCCGGATCCATCACCAGCTGTCTCTGGACATCCAGACTTCTCCCTGTGGGGAACAAGGACTCATCCTGCCCAGGGTCAGCTCCCTCAGTGGGGACAATCCCAATGAGCTCGTCTTCCTCCTCCTCGGACAGCAGGGGTTCCACCAGTCCCTCCTGGAACCTGGCTGCGAAGTCCTCGGTGCGGGTGGAGCTGGAGCTGCTCCAGTCCCCCGGGCTAGAGCCCAGGAGAGGAGCCCAGCAGTGCTCCTGCTCCCACGGGACAGGGCTGCTGTCACCCTGGGGACACCCAGCACTGTGTCCTTCCAGCTCTGTGTGGGAGAGCAGACCATGAGCCCACCCTGTGCCTGGGCAGGGGTGGGAAGGAGCTGGATCTGAACCACCTCGCAGGGACTGGAAACTCCTGTTCTCCTCAGGGAGCATTTGGTGGGCACCAAAGCACAAACGTTGAAGACATCCCACCCTCTCTGGCAAAATCCTCAACTGCTTCCAGAAGAAAAAGCCACAATATCCTCCTCATTTTCTTTTTAAACCAGGCTCTATTTGACCCTGATGATGCTCCCAAGGTTGGCACAGCGCAGCAGGGGGGGCAGTGCCAGGGCAGCAGGGCATGGGATGGGGATCCTGTCCCCATCTTCTGTGAAAAAAAATGGGAAGCCACTGCCTGACAGGGCAGTCCTGATCCCAAACCAGGGGGACCTGGTCCCAAACTGCCCTTTGCATATTCCCCAGGGTACAGTTTGCTCTCCAAGCACTCACTGGTTTGGTCCCTGTGGTGTGTGTTTGGCATCAACAGCACTGGTTGCAGAATCATGGAACCACGGAATTGCTCAGGTTGGAAAAGCCCTCTGAGATCACTGAATCCAACCATTCCCCAGCGCTGCCAAGGCCACCACTGACCCATGTCCCCAAGTGCCACATCCATATGGCTTTAAAATCCCTTCAGGGGTGGGGATCCACCACTGCCCTGGGCAGCTGTGCCAGGGATGGACAACCCTTTTGGGAAAGAAATTTTCCCCAATATCCAACCTGCCCCTCCCCTGGCACAGCCTGAGGCCGTTCCCTCTCCTCCTGTCCCTGTTCCCTGGGAGCAGAGCCCGACCCCCCCCGGCTCCCCCCTCCTGTCAGGGAGTTGCAGAGCCAGAAGGGCCCCCCTGAGCCTCCTTTTCTCCAGGCTGAGCCCCCCCAGCTCCCTCCGCCCCTTCTGCTGCTCCAGACCCTTCCCCAGCTCCATGACCCTCTGCCCCAGCATCATTCCCAGCTGGGCATTGCTCTGGAGAGCTGGAGGGGAGGTGGGCAGAGGGGGCTGGGGGGCAAAGTGGAGCTGAGAAAGCCCCAAAGTGCCCCCGCTGCCTCTCACCAGCCATCCCGGAGCCAGCGAGGACGGTGTTGGGAAGGGTGTCCCTGTTTCTGCTGCTGGTGCCCAGCACACCCACACCTGGAGGCTGCAGGGGCAACAGGGAACGGGGGGTTCACCGTGGAGACAAGGCAGGAGCACCCCAGTGCTGCTGCTGCATCAGCCCCCGAGCGGTGCCACTGCACCCCCACATCTCAGCCCCACAGCGTGACCCCCCTCCCACCCCACCCCCGCCGAGTGGGGCATCAGTGGAGTCCAGCCCACGATCCCGGGGTTCCCTTGCCCAGGATCCTGCAACCTCCAGCTGCTTCCCGGGGTCCAGGGCTCAACAGGAAAGAGTTGTGGGAGTCTCAAAGCCCTGGGGTTGGCCAAAATCCCCCGGGGGTCGGGTCTCCAGGCAGGACGGGCAGCACGCCGGGCTTGCAAACAGCTCCCCTAAGGAGCAGGACAAGCGTGTCAGGAGCAAAGGTGTGTTGGGCCGTGGCTGGGGGAGAGCTGGGCACCCGTGTGACCCTGACTACACTTCTGGCCGTGGCAAACACCATCCTCCAGCTCCGCGGCTGCCAGCCCAGCCTGCAGCACCGGCCACGGGGACGGGAACCCACCGCAGAAAGCTCCAGGGACTCCTCAGGCTCCAGAGCGAGCACGCTCAGCCCGACACAGCCCGGCCCACCCCCTCCCGGACTAAGGCCCTGCCGCAGGGTGAGGGGGGCCCAGAGCTTTGCTTTTCCTTACAGCCAAGATTCCAGCACGGGAGCTGCCCCCGGGCGCTGCCGGGTCCTCACTCGCAGCTGCTGCACCCGGAGCAGGCAGGGACCCCAGCGGGCTCAGCGGGGCCGAGGGGTCCCAGTGCCGGAGTCCCCCCAGCCTCGATTCGTGCTCACCTGGGGCAGGCAGGACAGCAGCAGACGAGGCAGGACCGGGACGGGCAGCGCTGTGTGTCTCTGTCTCCTGGCAACGACCGCAGGGACCAGTCTCAGCCTGCCTGGGATTCCCCCCCGCCGCCTCCACAGCCCCCGCTCACACCCTCCCCCAGCTCCCCTGGGCATCCTCCTGCCCCACACACAGTCCCCTGGGACAGCTCCTTCCCACCATCCACAGGGAATCTCCATATCTGGACACCTTCCCCTGAGCCACCTCTTCTGTTCCCCCTTCCCTGTTCCTTCTCCCCTGGGCCACCGTTTTCTCCCTTGGCCAAACTCCCCTGGGACATCCCTGCCAGATGATCTCCTTCCCTAGCTTCCTTTGTCCCTGGGAAAACCCTTCCCTGGTTCTCCTTCTCCTCTAAGCTTTTGCTCCCAGAGAACCTCCTTCCATGGGCACCTACACCTGGGCCACCTCCCACGCTCCTGCTTCCCTGGACCTCCTCCCCTTGGATACCTCCTGCCTTGAAAAACCTCCCCTGTTATCAACCCCTCTCCTGGCCTCCTGCCCCACAAACCACCTTCCCTGGACCACCTTCTCTTATGGCCCTTCTCCTGTCCAAACCACATTCCTCGGACCATCTCCTCCCCAGATCCTCCTCCTTCCCTTAACAACCACTTCCCTGGACCTCCTTGTCCTCTGGGCAACCTTCTCCTTTGAACAACATTCCCTGGATGTCCTCTGTCCCTGGTCACCTCCCATGGTCCCTCCCCTGCCCCCCCACACTCCCCCAGAGCTCACCCACCTCAGGGCTCCTGCAGGACCCCCCACCTGCAGCCCTGGGGAGCCAGTGACCATCTCAGCACCGCGGCTTTTAAAACTCCCGAATCCAAGTTTTATTTCCGTGTAGGAGAAGAGGGATCACTCACAATATATTATTGTTCAAAAAGAAAATACATTCAACAGCATTTACAGTGGAATGACATTAAAATCCTCCAGGAGGAACAGAAGGACCAGGAGATGGTGCTCTGGTTAAGTGCTGCTGACAGATGAACTCTGGAAGGTGGACCAATTTTTTCCATTAGCCTAAAATCCGGGGGATTCCTGGGTTGGGGGTGCTCCTCGTGCTCCCCTGTGCTCCATGGAGCTGTGCAGGGTTGTGATGGGGATTCCCAGATGGATGTGGCCAGAGGGGCACATCAGAGAGGACCTCTCAGGGCCCCAGAGCCCAGCAGGACCCTCGGAGCCAGCACTTACGGAGCAACATCCTGCTCCCCGCCCTCCTCCGCTGCGGGAACACCCGGATCCAGCTTTGGGAACAGCCTGTGCTGGAATTTCTCCCCTCTCCAAGCTCCCTGGTGACACTTGCATTGACACAGCAAAAAGGAAAGTAAGGCATTCTGAAAAGCTCAATTTTTAGCCCACTTTACAAACCCGATTCAGGCCTCGAATGGGATAAATTCCCCGGGACACTTCGGTGCTGCCACAAACAAACCCAGCGGCATCGGGATCAGTGTGGAGCATCCTCTGCTCCCCCAGGAAGGACACCTGGGGCCGGGACACAGGCAGCTCTCCACAGGTTGAATCCCACATCTAATGAAGTCTGGATCATTTAAGACCTGCATCGGCTTTCCCAAGCCAGGGCAAAGCTCCAGGAAGGATCTGGAAGGAGTGAGCACGCTGGAGCAGGCGCTGTCACACCCAGGACCTGGGAAGCAGCTTGGAGCATCCCACTTCCAGGGATCCCGAGTGCCACCCCTCAAACCTTCAACACATTGTTTCCAGAGGGGAATGTCTCTGGAAAACCTTTTCCATGCTACTGCATCCATTTTGTGGAGCAAAACACAACTTCCCTGCTTTGGGAATCACTCCATCACCATCCCCCGACCTCGGGGACGAGCCGAGGGGAATCGTACTCGTGCTGCAAAAACTCAGACAGACACTTCTGTCTTCATCATTTTTCATCTATTGTGTACCATAGAAATTTAAGCAAAATAATTTTATATATATTTATATATATGTATAAATTAGAAGCAAATAAATAAGATTTAAGGGTCCCTTGAGAGCAGTGGGGGCTGCCCCTCACCACGGTGACGCTGTACAGGGGCTGGAGGGACTGTACACGCGGAGCTGTGGGGGAGAACGGGGATGGAGGTGCTGGAAGCTGACCAGGAGGAGACTGATGGATGAGGAACCCGATTGCATAAGTGTCCCATGTGCAGCCTGGATATTCCAGTTACCGTTGCCTCGAAGTTCGTTATTGCTAATTATCCTCTGACGGGGCTGTGCCGGGAGGCAGCGCCAGTGCGATATGGTGAAGAGCTGGAGGACATCAAAAGTGACATCCAATGGTGCAAGTACAGGTGTCCAGCTCTCCCTGATATTCTCTGGCCCGGGGGATCCCACCTTTCGGGGGCTGCCACCCCCTGCTCCCCTTCGGTGCTCCGGGGCTGAGCACCGGCAGCGCTCGCTCCGTTTCTCCCGGCGGCTCCAGGGCCACGGGAAGGCCGTGGCACGCAGGAGGGGTGAGGGGAGACGAGGGGTTCCCTTGGCCCCAGTGACCTGAAGCTGCTCCAAGGAAAGCCCAGCCATGAGGGAGGAGAGGGAAGGGATCCAGGAGGCGGGCGCTGGGACCCTCCGGACTCATCCCATGCCAGGGGACTGTGGCCAGACCTGTCTGGCTGGATGGGGAAGACACAGGGGTAGGAGATCCAGGCCCAAGGCTCCATCCCAGCGGCACCACGGCATCTCTTCCCTCCTCTCCCACCCAGCTCATCAAGGACATGCAGCTGGAAAACCTAGCACCGAGGCCCAGGCTCCTGCCAGCCCCTGGATGCCAGGATACGGAGCGGGGACACAGACCCTGGAGCATCGCTGGGATACAAACCTCTGCACTGGGTCTGCCTGGCATTCCAGACCTCAGCAAGGCCATTCTCTGTCAGATGCAGCTGCAGGAAAACCAAACCAAACCTCACTCAAACCACTCCCACAGAGCATCCCGTTAAAGACAGTCCCAAGCCTTGACTGAACACATCAGACTGTGGGGAAGCAGCTCAAATGCTCTTGAAAAAAAACAAAAAAAAACAGGTCAAAAAACCACAGTCACCAGCTGAAATGCCCTAGTTGGTGTTACTAGGATGACTGGGCACTGTGGGAACCACCAAGAGCCTCCGGGATCAAGTGCCACAGCCCCTGGGGACAGTCTTCCAAGCAGGACTGAAGAGTTGTTCATATCCATCTTTGAAGGAACCTGAACCAGGAGCAGATTCTTTTTTTTTAAAAAAATAATTCCATAAAGTCCACAAAGAAATCGGAGGGGAAAAAAAAAACCATGGCAAAGAGAAGAGCTCACACAAGTGCACAGCATTCCCACACCCTGGGCATCTTTGGAAGTCAACGTCTCAGCTGATGGAGCCGAGGCACTGAGGGATACAGGCAATGAATACCCCAAACCCACCCTGGCTCCACGTGTCCTCGTTCCCAATCAGTTGCTGAAAAAGCCATCATAAAAAAAAAAAAAAAAAGGATGCTGTTTATTAGTGTGTAAAAAAATAGGTTTGGAATCCCTGTTCCGACCTCTGCATGTGTTGACTCGGGGGGGGCCCAGGGAGGTGCCGGCGGGACGGTGCTGGCGTGTCCGGGCTGTCCCTGGGCTGTCCCTCAGGGTGTCCCTTGGGCTGTCCCCAGGCTGTCCCGGTGTCCTGCGGGGCGGCCCCAGTGTGGGCAGGGGCTCAGAAGATGTCGGGGCACACGCTCCAGTCCTGCTTTTCCTTGGCCTCCCAGTAGCCGCCCTTGTAGACACAGATCAGCTCCCCGGTCACGGCGTCCACCTTCCGCTCGAACCACAGCGGGATGTACCCCTCGTAGTCCTTCCCTGTCCCGGGAGGAACACGGCGTCAGCCACGCTCTTCCACCTGAAATCCTGCAAGCCCCACATCTCCCACGGCCACGCGAGAGCTGGGGGATCCACCCACCCCCTTCCCTGTCCCCCGCTCTCCCTGCCCACGGACATCCCCGAGCATCTCACCCTCCTCCAGGGCCTCCACGGCCTCGGCCTCCCTCCTGCGGCGCACGGCCCGTTGCTTCTCCTCCAGCCGCTGCTTCTCCACGTTGGCCTCGTCCCAGCGGCCGCTCTCCATGAGCCGCTGGTCGGGGCGCAGCCGACTGTCGGTGGGAGCCACGCGCTCCTCGGGCTCGTTCAGCGTCAGCGCCAGGTCAGAGAAGAAGTACATGTTCTCCGCGTTCTCCCTGCGGTCGGAGAGCCCTGGTCAGGGTGGGGGGGGTCCTCCTCAGGCAGGGCCCCCCAGCCCCTCCTGGCTCTGTGTCCCACCCCAGCTCCGCGGATCCGTTCCTGCTGTGCCAAACCAGGTGTGTGCCAGCCCTGCTGTGTCCCAGCCCCAGGGCAGGGCCCGTCCCTGTGCTGGCACTGCTGGGGCACCTCCAGCCCTGGGGGCAGTTCTGGGCCCTCAGACAAGAGACACGGAGGGGCTGGAGCGTGTGCAGGGAAGGGAACGGAGCTGGGAAGGGGCTGGAGCAGCAGGAGGGGCTGAGGGAGCTGGGGGGGCTCAGCCTGGAGAAAAGGAGGCTCAGGGGGGACCTTCTGGCTCTGCAACTCCCTGACAGGAGGGGGGAGCCGGGGGGGGTCGGGCTCTGCTCCCAGGGAACAAGGGACAGGAGGAGAGGGAACGGCCTCCAGCTGGGCCAGGGGAGGGTTAGGTTGGATATTGGGGAAAATTTCTTCATGGAAAGGGTGCCCAGCCCTGGCACAGCTGCCCAGGGCAGTGGTGGAGTCCCCGTCCCGACAGAACAACCCCAAGCAGGGACTGTCTACTGGTGCTGCCAGAGGCTGGAGACTGATCTGAGCACAGCCCTGCTGTGGGCAGAAGTGCCAGGTGAGGATTGGTCTCCTGAGGGATAAAGTGACTGGTGGGACAGGATGATCAGGGACTCTCCAGCAAGGCAAAGCAGCCAAAACTCCTCCCTGCCATAGCCCACAGCCCCAGAAACCCAACCAGACCCCCTGATTGTCCCAAACCCATCCACAAGGGTCCCCCAGAGCCACCCTCCCCTTGCAGGGACCTGCTCTCCCCTCCCACCCCAGAAAGAGCCACTCAGCCCCTGAAGTCCTGGTCCCCCCCCACGTACTCAGGGCACACAAAGCCAAGAGGCCCAGGGAATGCCATCCCCATCCCCATCCAGCCCCCTGTGCCAAGGGGACTCACGGGAGTGGGTACTTCCTCCACAGGACCTTTGGGGACAGTGTCTGGTACACGGTTTTCTGCTTGCCCTCCATGCTGGTGCTGCCGTGGCTGCTGTGCAGGATCTTGGAGCACTCCATCTTCTCATCCCACGTGCCAGACATGACATAGTGGGCTTTGCCATCAGCGTCACTCACCACCCCTGTCACCTGGCAGGGGGAGATGGCATTAGGAAGTGCCCAGAGGGGCAGAACACCCTCCAGGTGCCCCAGCTGGAGCAGCTGGATCTGGTGCTGTGTCTCCTCAGACATCAGCTGCATCCAGCACAGGGGGAACATGTGGCCATTCTGACCATGCAGCTGGGTCTCCAGCACACCCAACCCCTCCAAGGTCTCGGCGCTGCAGCTCCAGCACACGGAGAGCCAAAACAAGGCACATGGAGGTTTAAAACACAGGACATGGAGGTCCCCCCCAGCCCTCCCTGGTGACCCACATCCGAGGAGCCAGCACAGCCCCTCAGCCTCGTGCTGGGGCTCCTCCCAGTGGCACTGGAAGCCCGTGAACCCAGTTCAGAGGGAAGAGCCAGGTCTCACCCCACCCCAGGCTGGCAGGAGGAGGAGGGCCATTGCTGGGGACTCACCTTTCGGGGCACATCCCTGGAGAAGTAGCTGTAGGGGGTAAATTTCAGCTGGCATTTATCTTTGGACTTATGGTTAACAATCTCTATTTCACCAGACTGGATAAAAGACACAGAACCAGAGCAGGGAGAGACAGAGCAGGTGTTAGTTGTAGAGCAGGTACAAATCAACACTGGGTACAGCACCATGGCTGGCTGGAGCCCCTGCCCCACCCACCCCTCCCTGCCCTATGGAGCTGCAGGCCTTGGGAAGAGCCAGGAGGAGCTCCAGGAAGCCTCCCCTGATCCCTGCCAGGGAAGCAGAGCTTTCCACCACGGCAGGAGCACCCCAGGAGGGCAATGCCCAGCCAGGTGAGGCCAGGCAGGACCTGGTCCCTCACCCACAGCCACCCACCTGGTCGATCCAGAGCTTGCCCACGATGATGTTGTGCACGGTGGAGGTGACTTTCCTCCACACATAGTGATTCCCACTGGAGTGGAACTCGAGGTGGATGGCACCTGGGGACAGAGGGGTTCCCTGAGTCCAGAGAGGGCAGAGGCTCCCCCAGAACCCACCACCACCTCATGCGCATCCTCAGAGCCACCCCAGCCCCTCCACCTGCATCCCCCATCCTCTGCCCCCAGCCGGGGCTGGGGCTGGATTCATCTCTCCCCTTGCTGCACACCCCCTTCCTCATCTGCTCCAGGAAGGGAGGGACAACACCTGCCAGGCCCTCTGCCCTCTGCCAGAACTACTCATTAGAGCAGGCCAGAAACGTGCTGCCTGGCTGACTCGGTGTCCCAAGGCCAGGCACCAGCACCGCTCTGGGACCGGCCCTGGGCACAGTGCCCAGCCCAGGGACAGGCAGAAGACAAATAAAACACTGCAAGGAGGCAGCTTATTGCATCCAAAAAGGATTATTTCCAAAGCAAAGCGGCCTCCCTTTGCAGCTGGCATCATTTCCACTTCCAGGGCAGATGTGTTACTGTGGGATCATTGAGCCAGGAGCACAAATCTGGGCTCCTTACGTTGCTCAGGGTGGAATTCACTGAGCCCTGTGTGAGCCCAAGGGATTCACTGAGCTCCAGGTGAGCCCAAGGGATTCCCAGAGCCCCAGGTGAGCCCAAGGGACCAGCTGCTTTGACCCTTGGGCACCGCACGAGCAGTGCAGGGAACCCCAAGCCCGGGTGGCCCCGGAGTCCATCACCTACCCAGTGGCATGATGGAGAGGTATTTGCCCCTGAACTTGCTGGCAATGGTGATCTCCTGCCACAACGTCCACCCTCGCCGGGAGTACACGTGGTGGGCGGCTGCTGGGGGGTGATGGCTCACCTGGGGACAGGAGAACAGCCCACAAGGTCACAGCTGTCAGGTGAGTTAGCACAGCAGGACTCCTCGGAGAGGAGGCAGGTCCATGCCAGCTTTCACGCTAAGGATGCTCCGGGTGCTGTCCTGGACACCCCAGTTTCCTCCTGGGCATTGGGGTGACCCTCCATGAGGTATCCTGGCTGCAAAAGGAGGTGTGCCAAGGTCCTGCCAGCATTTGCTAAGGCTCATTTCACACCATTATCCATAACATCTTAGCTGGAGCAACCACTGCGGTGAGTTGCTGCAGTGCCATGATCCCAGGACATGGCTCTGCTCTCCAGGGATCCTGGATGAGAAACAGGGAAGTGCTGGCACCCCAGAAATCCCAATGTAACAGCACCTCTCCTACCAGCAGCAGTTCCCACTGCCCTGCCTTGGAACTCACGGGGACATGGGTCCCCAGCTTGCCCAAGACACACAGCACGACTTTGCCTTTGCCTTTACAGACACATCGGGTTGGAAAACAACATCCTACATCCTGAGAATGACTTGTTAAAGGATGATGTTCACCCCCTGCCCTGGAAAAGCTGTCCAAAATGAAGCTGGGAGCAGGAACATCTCAGGCAGAGGGTTCTGCCCTCGTGCAGGGTCTCAGCTGGTGGCACAGCCCAGCCTGGCACAGGCCACCCATCACCAGGACCCACTGACTGCTGTAATTACAGGCTGAGTACCCCAAGCTCAGGATTACACACAGGGGCAGAGCCAAGGTCTCACCACCAAATCCCAGTCACCAGTAGGAGGAAATCCTATTTGGATAACTGGATTTCAGGCACTGGATTATCAATGCTTGGCTCGGCACGTTGGCTGAGCAGCACAAGCAGCATCCAAGGAAAATTCTGAGAAGTGGAAAGGGTGTCTGACTGTCTGTCTGTCCTGTGTCAAAGTCACACTGTCACTGATATATGCCCTTTGAGATGGCTCTGGGGGGATGGAGAGGCTCCACTCAAGGACCAAAGGCTCTGGAGCAGGTCTGCTCCCAGTTACACTAATCTTGATTTGGGATGAAGCTCATGTGCTGCGCCAGCAAGGGAGGGATTTAAGGACAGGCAGAGGGCTGCACCCAGGGATCAGGCTGTTGTGGAAGGGTCAGGAATACGAAATCTGGAGGAAAACTAGGACCACCTGGTGAAAGTAATTCCAGGCAGCTTAATTACTTGGAAGGGAACAGGAGGAAGGAAGGTGGTGGGGAGGAGGGTGAAGGAGTAAGATCAGGGATGACAAAGTCTGGGAGTGGTGTGGTCAGAGGTGTCCAAAGGTACCTGACAGACAGCCCTGGGCTTCAGCATCGCAGCCCAATGAGGCTGATAAATCCACCCAGATGTTCCAACTGTACCCAGGAGGGAGAAGGTTGCTGCTGGCTAAGGGATGGATGGAGCATCCTGTTAAGGAATCATCCACTTCCTATGGTCCAGGCCAAGCCAGGTGACAGCGAGGAATCTCTGCCAGGTGAGGGCAGGTGAAGGTGTGATGCTGCTGAGGTGGGTGAACCTGAGCTCTGTGACATCCACAGGGGCTGGAGGGACCTGGCTCATGGGAGCAGAGCAGGAAGGGGAGGCAGGTAAGCAGGCAGGGGCGCAGGGGTGCAGGCAGGAGGGCAGGGGTGCAGGCAGGAGGGCAGGGGTGCAGGCAGGAGGGCAGGGGTGCAGGCAGGAGGGCAAGGGTGCAGGCAGGAGGGCAGGGGTGCAGGCAGGAGGGCAGGGGTGCAGGCAGGAGGGCAGGGGTGCAGGCAGGAGGGCAGGAGTGCAGCCAGGGGTCCGGGCTGGCAGTGTCCCACCTCGCTGCAGCCACAGGCATGAGCTCCCCAGGCTGGGATGGACCATATGGGGACAAGCAGAGCTGGGTGACATCAGGCACACAGCCCTGGGGGGTGTGAGGGGACAGCACAGATAGGAATCTTGGCCATTATCTGCAGCAGGACCTCCCCTGTCTCAGGAGCAGGGGTCACACTTCCAGGAGGCCCCACACAGCCTGTTCCCCGTCACTGCCTGGAGCAGCACAGCCCAGAGAGGTGGGATGTGATGGGATGTGATGGGATGTGACAGGATGTGATGGGATGTGAGAGGAAGTGCCATCCCACCTCAAGCCAGTGCTCTGCAGGAGTCTGATGGGTTTGGGCACCCACCACCACACAGGGGCTTTGCTCACCCCTGGGTGTCCTGCAGAGCCCGGCACCTGCTGCAGTGACCACCCCAAACCTCGGGATGAGTGGCTGTGACTTGGAGGAGACAATGACAAGGGACATGGACAAGCTAAACCATGTTAGGGGGACATGGGGATGCTGGTACCAGCCTGAGCCTCCTCACTGTGTACTCCCAGTGTGTCCCGAGACAGACTCTCTGGAGGAAAGAGAGCCCCGACAAAGGGATGTCCTTCCTCCCTGAAAGAGGCAACAAATGGCCCCGTTCCTCCCCAGGAATGCAGGATGGACCAGCCAACCGTGCTAAGCATTAAACAGTCCATTATCTGCACAGGTCACAACTCATTCAGCACTCCAGGCAGTTAATTAAGACCTGCTGGTTGATCGGTGTGCACCTGCTGTGCCCTGTGGTCAGAGCATGGGCCTCTCAGAGCTCCTGGGGCTTCTCCAGGCTGTGAAACTAAAACATTTCAGTCCAGCAGGAAAGAAATGAGATCCTGAGACACCTTCCAACATAAAGAGACCCTGGAAGAGCTTGAGGCATCACTACCTAGAACATCAATTAAATCATGGAATCATGGGAGGGTTTGGGTTGGAAAGACCTTAAAAGCTCATCTCCTTCCACCCCTCTGGCTTCCACTAGCCCAGGTTGCTCCAAGCCCCGTCCAACCTGGCCTTGAACACTTCCAGGGATCCAGGGGCAGCCACAGCTTCTCTGGGCACAGCTGAAGTTGCTGGGGTAAGGAGACCTTCTCCCTTGCTGTTCAAGTGCTGAGGTGTGACAGGAGCCCCCACTCCAGGGAGCTGCCAGGACCTTTGTCCTCCCCTCCCACCCCTCCTCCTGCTCTGCTTCCAAAACATGCCTTAGGCTGTGCCTGCTGCTGCTCCCGCCAAGGCCAACAGCAACCCACTGGCTCTCTTGGCCAGCAGGAATCATGGAATCATTAGGGTTGGAAAAGCCCTCCAAGACCATCAACCTCATGCCCACTAATCCCTATTACACAGTGCCATGTTTACCTGTGTTTTGAACACCTTCAGAAATTTTTCCTAATATCCAACCTGAGCCTCCCCTGGCACAACTTGAGGCCGTTTCACAGAATCACTGAATCTTTTAGGATGGAAAAGACCTCCAAGATCACCAAGTTCAACCTGTGCCCAATCCCCAACCTTGTCACCCAGCCAGAGCACTGAGTGCCACCACCAGTCATTCCTTGAAAACCTTCAGGGATGGGGACTCCACCACCTCCCTGGGCAGCCCCTGCCAATGCCTGACCACCCTTTCCATGAAGAAATTTCTCCTGATGTCCAACCTGAACCTTCCCTGGTGCAGCTTGAGGCTATTCCATAGAATCACAGCATCACTGATGTTGGAAAAGAGTTCCAAGATCATCGAGTCCAACCTGTGACCCATCACCACCTTGTCAACTGGACCAGAGCATCCAGTCGTTCCCTGAACACCTCCAGGGATGGGGACTCCACCAGCTTGTCCTTGCCCTTGCCTGTCCCTATCTGCTGGGAGAGGAGCCCGAGGAAGGCTCGGTGTGAGGAGAAGCTGGCTGCCCTTCACGGAAGGAGCGGAGCAGGGGGGACACCCCCAGCCCCCCTCACCTGCTCGCAGAGGGAGCGGAAGCCGAGCTCCTCCAGCCGGTCGAGCTCGTAGGTCTCCCCCAGCAGGGGGTTGAATGGCTTGGCTGTGCGGTGGACAGTGGTGGAGTAGGAGGACACGGAGAAGGCGGCGACGAAGCACATCTGCTCCGTGGAGCTCTCGCACTTGACCGCTTTGTCCAGCAGCTCGTGGTACTCCAGGTCCTCCGTGAGCCGCTGCAGCATCGACAGCGGCTCGTTGAAGTTCACCTGGAGGGGAAGGAGTGGGGTTAGGGAAGCAGGAGAGACACCCGGGAGGCATCACCAGACCCTAAATAAAGGCAGGGAACACGTGCTCTGCTCCCTGAACGGTGCCACGCGAGCACCAAGGTTTTGAAGTCCCCAGCTGAGGTGAGGGGCAGCTCCATGGGATAACTGGAGATCATCCCAGGCATCACCTTGACCCCCAAAATGAGCCTGAGCAGCTCCCTCCTGCCTCCCAGCCACCATCCCACCAGCCACAGCGACACGGGACAGGGATGTGCTGCTCCCCAGGTTGTCCTCACCACCTCTGGGTAAAGCCATCCCTGTGCCAGGCTGACCCAGCTGCTCAGAAAACCTGGACAAGTCCCATTTTGGGGTTCCTGCTCCAGGGACTCCCATGGACTCCAGGGACACCCTTTTTTTTTGCTCTGAAAATACTTAAATTAAAAAATAATTGAAAGAAAGATGGAGCCTCAGAAGGTCTTCTGCCTCGAATCCACGTGAAATTCACTTTTTAATTTCAGCTTAGGATAAAGAAATACATTTTAGAAGGAGCAGATGGCTGAAGGATAGGAGAACCACTTCTGTAAGCCAAGTTAAATATTTCATGGTAAAGAAAACAAACTCCAGATTCCAGGATTTAGCTCTTTTTAGATTTTCCACTCAGGGAAGTGGCAGGGATCTTACAGCATCCGAGAAAAGAGAGCTGTGCAGAAAGAGCAGCATCAGATACACAGAAAGAGCAAATTATTCGGGATACGTCTGGGGAGAGACGCAGGGAACAAAGCTGGCAGCTCCATCCTCAGCACCGCTCAGGCAAAATCCTTCCATGGGGAAGGAGGATGAACCCACCCAAATCCCAAATCCTTACAACTGTTTTTCTCCTTTTCAGTGCTGCAGGTTTGTACATCAGAGGAAAAATTAAGGAGCCGTTTGCACTAGAGGTTTGTCAGCCCATCATATCCCCCGGGATGGGTCGCAGAACAACTCAAGAGCATCTCAGAAATGGTCCTAATTCATCAAGAATTTGGGTGAAGCCCATGGGATGAGAAATCCCATCACTCAGTGAGCACAATGGACTCACTGATGGTTTGTGCTGTAAGTAACCACATTTCCAAACTGAATTCCCCAAGTTGCCTGTTCCGCTCCCCCCTCCTCCTCCTTTCCCGCAGTGGCAGCTCCAAAGCCCTCCCTCGGCAGCTCCATGTGGATCCATGGAGCTGCCAAACTCTCCTGTACCTCTCCATGGACCGTGGAAAGGATTTCAGTGGCTGCTGGAAGGAGTTAAACTGCCTTGTTGCCCACAGGTTGCTTGTTCTTGCGGTGAGTCTCCCAAAGAACTGCCCATGTGTGGCTGAGCTTGTGGGGTGTGTCCTACTTACTGTCATGGAACCATGGAATGGTTTGGATAGGGAGGAACCTTAAAGCCCACCCAGTTCCACCCCCTGCCATGGGCAGGGACACCTTCCACTAGCCCAGGTTGCTCCAAGCCCCGTCCAACCTGGCCTTGGACACTCCCAGGGATGGGGCAGCCACAGCTTCTCTGGGCAACCTGGGCCAGGGCCTCCCTGCCCTCACAGGGAAGGATTTCTCCCAATATCCCATCTAACCCTTCCCTCTTTCCTACTGCCCTCAGGTTTGGACTTTAGCAGCTCCTAGGATGATCTGACTGACAGGGGAGGTATGAGTTTCCTCTCTCCATGCACCAGCAGCTGCTGGGATTTCACATGCTGAGCTTATTCCTGTGCCCATCACACTCGATCTGCTGCTGCTGCAGAAACACACCCAGCCAGGGCTGGGCTGGGCATCTCGGCTGGAAATAGCACACGGAAGAGACAGCTCAGCACTCTCCCCCAGAGCTCTGAGCTCTCACTCAGGCCCTGCCTTAGGAAGAGACAAACACAACCGATGCAGCACCCAAGCCCCTGGAATGTGCTCCTTCCTCTTTGCCCAGCAAAGGATGGACCATGAACACGATTCCAGGGCTACGGATCACACTTTGCTGAGTTAATTCCACTCCAGCCAGCACAATAACCCCCAGGCACCCCAGATGTTTACAGCTCTCCCAAGCTTGCCAGGCCCTCATGATTTTTGGGGATATGGCACCCAGTCCCACCCATGCTGCTCACTGGTGCTGAGCTGCTGAGAACAGGCAGGCTGAGGAGGGCTGGTTTGCTCCGAAAAAACAGGGCTGCAGTTTTGGGGAGTCTGGTGTGGCAGCATTTAGCTGAGGCACAGTTATTATCTGCAAGAGTTAAACACAACCCCCACTTGCCCTCTGTGCAGCCAGAGGGGCTCCTTCAGACAGAACCCGCCAGCAAACCCTCTCTGACCATCACAGGGAGCCTTTGCCCTCAGGAATGAGCCCAGCAGCACCAAAAATTACCCCCTGGCACCTCCTTCACTAAAAAGCTGCTCTCTGTAAGGAAAATGAGACACTCTGGGTCCCTGGGGTGCAATCCAGCCCTGCTGTGGTCAATGCAGGTGGGGCTGAGCCCCAAGTGTCCTGTCTCCAGGAATTACAGCACCAGAAGGTGCCTTCTTCATGAATCCTCAGGGATTCACAGTGTCCTGGGGCTCTCCATGACTCTGTAACAGCTGGATTTGCAGAGGACTCATGGGCAATGTTCCCTCTGCTCCAGCTCACCCTGGAACAAGGACACGCCAGAGCCAGTCCAGAGGAGGCCACAGAGATGCTCCCAGGGCTGGAGCCCCTCTGCTCTGGAGCCAGGCTGGGAGAGCTGGGGGGGTTTCCCTGGAGAAGAGAAGGCTCCAGGGAGAGCTGAGAGCCCCTTGCAGGGCCTAAAGGGGCTCCAGGAGAGCTGGAGAGGGACTGGGGCTAAGGATGGAGGGACAGGACACAGGGAAGGGCTTCCCACTGCCAGAGGGCAGGGAGAGATGGGATATTGGGAAGGAATTGTTGGCTGTGAGGGTGGGGAGGCCCTGGCCCAGGTTGCCCAGAGCAGCTGTGGCTGCCCCTGGATCCCTGGAAGTGTCCAAGGCCAGGCTGGACGGGGCTTGGAGCAACCTGGGCTAGTGGAAGGTGTCCCTGCCCATGGCAGGGGGGGACACTGGATGAGCTTTAAGGTCCCTTCCCACCCAAACCATTCCATGATTCTATGATAAGAATGAGGTGGTTTCAGAGAGTTTTGCGAGTGCAAAATCCAGTCCCCTGGGACACAGTTGCCAGTTGGTGACATGCTCCTGGTCCACTCAGGGCTGCTGTGCTACCACAGCCCCCGGCAGGACCATCCAGAGCTGTAATCCAAATCCTTTGGACAGCCAGGAGTTGTGCCCAAAGCAAACCCTCTGTGCCAGCCCTGGGTGCCTGGGACATGCTGACTTACGGGCATGGGGATCTTGGAGAGCTCTTTGCCAATGCAGTTCTTCATGATGCTCCACAGGTTAAGGCTGTAGTTGGGTTTGTCGGGAATGCGAGTCCGTCTCCTTTTCTTTGGCAGGAGATCTTTGCACGTGGACTCATTGTAGCTGCTCTGAGTTGAGCTCTCAAAGACCTGTGGAAGCAATGCAAGACAAGCAGGTTTGAGCTGGACATGACCCAGCCTGATCCAGCACCTCCCAGGAGCAGCAGTCACAGCCCAGGAGACGCTGTGTGCACTTGTGCTGGGGAGCATCGCTGCAAGTCCATTCTCCTGGGAAATATGGATACAACTGTCCCCCAATATCCCCCTGCTTCCCTTAGGGAAGTATTTAGGATGCTGATGGGAGACTGTTGACATCTGTGCCCCACCCACGGCTCACGGAGCAACCACCAGAGAGCACCCGCAATTCAGATGGAAGGTCCCTCCACAGCCAAGTCCTCTTCTGCTCCTCTCCCTGGTTTATTCCCACCAGGACCATCCCTCCCGCTCTGCCAGGCCAACTCACACTGTCCTCCAGGTTCCAGTCCTCGGGGTGGCCCTCGCTGGCCCCGCTCAGGTTACTGCCCGAGCGCCTGCAGGAGGAAACATCAGCTGGTGAATACGGGAAAGGGCAGAGGAGGGGAGAGGAGACATGGGGCTGGTGTAGCATCACCCAGAGCATCTCCCTGCAACACCCTGGGGGGCAGCTGGCATGGAAAGAGGGTGACAGAGGCCGTGCACAGGTGCTGGGAGGGGATGCTCAGGAAAGGATGCTCAGGAGGGGATGCTCGGCCACAGAGACTCTGCTTTTGTCACCAAGCTCAGTGATGTGACTGCGGGTCAACAGGTGCCTCCAGCCCAGATGTCCAGGGAGGAGTAAGAGCAGGTGACACAGCTGAAGGGCAGGGTTAGATGGGATATTGGGCAGGAATTACTGGCTGTGAGGGTGGGGAAGCCCTGGCCCAGGTTGCCCAGAGAAGCTGTGGCTGCTCCATCCCTGGAAGTGTCCAAGGCCAGGTTGGACGGGGCTTGGAGCAACCTGGGCTAGTGGAAGGTGTCCCTGCCCATGGCAGGGGTGGTGCAAGATGAGCTCTAAGGTCCCTTTCAGACTAAACTATTCCATGGTTCTATTAAGGCAAGGTGCTCCCTGCCTCTGCCACTGCACCAAGGGATCTCCCTCCAAGTCCCTGCTCCCATTAGCTGCTGGGGCAGAGGACTCAGCTTTCCCACAGCACAGCCTTGACACTTGCCCTTCCTCACCTTCTTCACTATAGCTGGGCCATCCTCAGCCTTGCTGACTCCAGGAATGCAGGAGCAGCCAGACAGGGAGCCCTGGGCTGAGGTTGGCAGGAGTTTGGGAGGAGTTTTCTGGGGGACTTGCCCACAGAGTGACCCCACTGGAGGGGATGCTGCCCTCGGGAGTAAACTGGCCCTCCCCAGCCCTCCCAGTGCTCCCAGCCGGGCTGGGGGCTCGTACCTGTGGTGTTTGGGGTCCGCGGTTACAGTGATAAAAGCTGGTGCATCCTCCATGGCATCAAAATACTCCGTCTCCTCATCTTCATCACTGGCCTCTCCCTTTGCAGACTGCACACTCCCTGTGGGCACACAGGGTGTGAGACACGCGGGTGCTGCTGGTCCCCTTCAGAACCCACCACACAGGGTCTGTCCCCAGAGCCCCGCTCTGTGTCCCCTCCACGCCGGCTCCCTTTAGAGCCTGGCCCCCTCCTCTCCATCCCGCTCCACAACGGGAGGATTCCATACCAATCTCCAGCTCCTAAAAGCAAGGATGTGCCCTGCTCCCCAGTCCAGGCACGCAAGGCTCCCATGCCATGCTCGGGAGCACCCCCAAAAATGCCCCCGGGCTGCCTGGGGCTGACACAGGCGCGTGACTCCCACACCCCACCGCGGCTGACGCAGCTCCACTCCAGCACCGCCCTGTCCGCCAGGAAATCCAGCTGGGATTAGAGCAGGAAAAAACAGTCACGTGTTTCAGGTGATGCTCAGGGAGATTTCCCAGCCCTTGGGTTTTCCAGCCCTGCACTGGTAAACATTTCCCTGCTGACGTGGGAGAGATCCACGGCTGTGACATCGGGAGCAGACACTGGTGGAGTCCCTGCAGCCCCCCTGCTCCTGCCCCGTCCTGGGGGATTCAGCAACCCCCTTTCCCATATCACTCCCACGCTCTCTGGAGGAGCAGTGTCACCACGTCAGCAGGGGTTGTGCCTGTCCCTGCAGCCATTTCCACCCTGCCCTCTCCAGCTGTGCCACACAATCGTTCAGGCTGAAAACCCCTCTAAGACAATCAAGTCCAACTGTTCCTCCAGCACTGCCAAGGTCACCACTAACCATGTCCCCAAGTGCCACACCCACATGACTTTTAAATCCCTCCAAGGACAGGAACTCCACCACTGCTCTGGGCAGACTGTTCCAATGCCTGACAACCCCCTCCATGAAAGACTGTTCCCTAATATCCAACCTAGAGCTCCCCTGGAACAACTTGAGGCCACAGAGGAATGAGGACAGTGCCCGGCACTACCATCACCCCCCAGCTGCTGCTGTTCTCTCCCTTGGATCTTATATCCTTTAAAAATAAGACCCGGCACTATTTGCAGTTAGTGTAGCTGTAACTAATGCTTCCCTCAGGGAAGGGCATTTGGCAGGAATCTGCAAAGCTGCTGGATCTTACTGCAAACGAGCCCCTGGCTGTTCCACTGCCACTCCACACAGCCAACTTGGCAGTGCCAAGGCACCGTGGCTGCCCTCCAGCACCCAGAGATGTGCCCACCGGTGAGGGCTGAAGCTCCCAAAATAGTCTGGAATAGCACGAGTGAGCTGGGAACACAGCCCTCTCTTGCATCTGTATCTTGGGGACATCCAAGTCCCAGAGCAAGGACGATTAGGAATAATTATGGCCTAATGGGATCCGTTTAAAAAAGCACTGTGGGGATACAGAGCCTCGGGCTGGCTGGGAGCAGCCCAGCGGGAATCCCGCAGCCCCTCCCGGCCCAGGGGTCCCTCCCGGCCCGGTGCTCACCCTTGGTGGTGCTGGAGCTGCTGGTGGTGGCCGAGGCCAGGCCGGGGGCGCCGCGGCAGGCGCGCTCCAAGCTGTTGTGCTGCTTGGCTAACTGCTCGATGGTCTCCTCCAGCCGGATCCGCTGCTCCCGCTCATGCTGCAGCAGCCGCTGCCATTTCCGGCTGTGGCTCTCGGCCAAGTCCAGGAAATCGCGGCAGGCCTGGGGAGGAAGGGACAGAGGGACAGGTCAGCCTCCGGCACAGCCCTGGGCGCCGGGAGGTGTCCCAGGGTGACCCCAGAGCTGGTTCCACAACACCCCCTCCCCCTCCGCACAACGCCCACATCCACGGGGCCAAGGACAGCTCAGCTCCAACCACCCAAACCTGGACCACCTCCAAGGAGACGGCGGTGACACGGACAACCGCCCCGAGTCCATGGAGACTCCACGGTGTCCCATCTCCGTGGCAGCCTGGCCTGGTGTGTCCCCACCCCACAGCCTGTCCCTGTCCCCATCCCTGACCCTGCTGTGGTCCCCAGGAGCCCAGGCTGGGCTCTCACAAACCTCAGCCAAGCCTTGAGGTCTCAAGCAGCCACGTCCATCCCCAGTCCAGCAAATGAGGAGAAGCTGGATGGGACAATGGTCCCTGGGGTGACGGCCATGGAAAGGAGAGGATCATGGAATCATGGAATGGTCAGGGTGAGACGGGGCCTTAAAGATCCTCTCATTCCACCCCCATGCCATGGGCAAGGACACCTTCCAGTAGATCAGGCTGCCCAACCTGGCCTTGGGATGGGGCAGCCACAGCTGCTCTGGGGCTGCTCCAGCTGGGAGCCAGCAACCACTGTGCTCCAAGAAGGCGGAGAGGGAGGATGCCCAGCTCCTCCCTGGAGCTGCACAGCCCAGGACACAGCACAGGGCCTGGCCCCTGCGACACGTCCACCATGGCCAAAGGCCTCCATCCGCTCCCCAGTGGGCTCTGGGGATCCCCCAGGCACGGGGACACCCACAGACATGCTGGGCACAGGGAAGGAGGGCTCAGGGGATGCTCCAAGATGTGGAGCACCAGGCAGGGGACAGCTGGGACACCATCACCCAGCCCCGGTTGCGCCAGACTCCCGTCGGGAGATTTCCTGAAGCAGGATGTCCACCCAGGGCCGGAATGCTGCTGGCTGTCCCACATCCCTATGTCAGGCAATAGTCTGACAGGACAGAGCCGGCCCTCACAGCTCTGTTTTTAGGTTACTTTCCATCCTGGATGGAACCCTGAGTCCCTGTGGCTTCGCCACTTCCTTTGCCATCTGCCCCACGTGCAGCTGAGCACAGAGGCTGCTCCTCCTCCTCCCTCCCCCAAATCTCTGCAAGGTAGGACACACTGAACTTCTTCTCTACGTTTAAAATTTGATTTTTAGGGAAATTCTCCAGGAGTTTGGAGACAAGGAAATTATTTTGCTTGCAGGCAAATTAACTGTGCTTGTGCTGCAGCTGCCTCCAACTCGTCAGCATACCAAGGCAGGTCCTCTGGATAAATTCTGGCTGAAAAACTGAAAACTACTCAAAAGGGCTAAAATCAGAGAGTTCTGGATGTCTGACAGACTTCCAGCCATCCCCAGGACTCAGCTATCTTCTGTTTCCAGCTATTTGGATTCCACACGATTCATTCAGCTCTTGGCAGGTTACTCAGAATTTGGGCTGCAGGTGGCACCTGAGTATTGAGGTATCTCCTCGTCAAGCAACAGGTTCAGGGCTTCAGCTTCCTATTTTTTTCCTGACCTGATTTTACCATATTTGTCCAACAAAAGCTCCAAATCATCAGTTCTTCATCAAACCTTTCCTTTGGATAGGAGCAAGATTTGAGTCTCATCCAGGAAAGAAGTTTTTCCTCTGATAACATCAGAAATGACGATGACAAAGCATTAGGTTTTCATGCTTTAGGTGAAGAAGCACAAAGCAGAGGGAATGAATATGCCCCCATCACAAAGAAAAATGCAGGGGGTGGGCACATGTGTCTTTGGTGACATCCTGAACGTGTCCATGTCCCCCATGGGAGCTCATCACTGTCCCCAGCTCACCTCGAGGAGCCCCAGGTCATGGGAAGAGACAGGAAACAAACTCAGATAAACAAACAACTAACACAGCGAGCTTGAGTCTGTCCTTTGAAAAAATAAAATAAAACCAGTGTAACCCATCATATTTATGAGGTTTTGCTTCACATATACGTGGAAGGACCTGACCCTACGCCTCTGTTCCCTCCAGCTGCCCTTTGCTGCTTCTCCGACTGCAGGCAAGGAGGGGGCAGGGTCCTGTCCCCCCAGATTCCTTGCTGTGTTCCCATCCCACATGTGTTCAACACTGGGGTCAGGTCTGGGCCCCTCAGACAAGAGAGACCTGGAGGGGCTGGAGCGTGTGCAGGGAAGGGAACGGAGCTGGGAAGGGGCTGGAGCAGCAGGAGGGGCTGAGGGAGCTGGGGGGGCTCAGCCTGGAGAAAAGGAGGCTCAGGGGGGACCTTCTGGCTCTGCAACTCCCTGACAGGAGGGGGGAGCCGGGGGGGGTCGGGCTCTGCTCCCAGGGAACAGGGACAGGAGGAGAGGGAACGGCCTCCAGCTGGGCCAGGGGAGGGGCAGGTTGGACATCAGGGAAAATTCCTTCATGGAAAGGGCTGTCCATCCCTGGCACAGCTGCCCAGGGCAGGGGTGGAATTTAAATCCTGAAGGGATTCAAAAGCCGTGTGGATGTGGACATGTCCCCACGTGGTCAGTGGTGGCCTTGGCAGTGCTGGGGGATGGTTGGACTCCACGGTCTCAGAGGGCCAGACCAGACCCCACATTCTCAGGATGCTTCACACCGAGTTTTCACCTCACCCTCTGGAAACGACTCAACTCCTCTCCCCACCTCAGAAAGTTCCGCTGGCAGTGACCCCCGGCCCCAAAGCCCAGGGGGCCCCGCCCTGGTGCTTCACACCGCAGCCTCTGGCAGCTCCAACCCCGAGCTGGCCGCTCCTTCTGCCCCACCCCTGTGCTGCGCTAAGAGGATCCAGCAAGGGCAAGTAATGGGATAGTGGCTGTGACGGTCCCAGCCCAGCAAAGCTCATTATGTGCTCCAAAGGTCCCTCTCCGCAGGCAGAGGGCACAGGGATGCCCATTTTGGCACGGAGGGTGGGAACTGCCTCCAGCTCAGGGGCTGAGCGCTTTAAAACGATGCGCTGGGAGATGACCTGTAATTATCCTACTGCAATTAACCACGGCTTGGAAGGTGTGCTGGGGAATTAGGGGGAAAGGAGGTAATTACAGAGGAGCCACGGGAAGGCAGAGCTTGTGTGGGCTGGGAGCTGGAGAGGAGAAATTGTTCCATAAATTGGTGGGAGTCAACGTCCTAATGAAAAATCACAGCAGGTCACACGTCGGACTCTCCCGTCCCAAGGCATCCAAGCCTCACAGAGGATCCGTGGTGTATCCCAAAAGGAAAACTGCACTGACAGGCTTCATTTACAGCTATATAAAAAATCCAAGTGATGGAGCACACCTGTCAGCATTGCAGAACATGGGGATGTTTTGGGAAGATTATTGGGATGATCCTCAAACGGGCCCAGATCCCACCGGAGGCTGCAGGACCTCCACAGAGCAGGTCAGAATGATGCATGTTCCACACAGCATCCCACAACTTGTGTCCACGTGGATTTAGGAGCCAGCTGGGGTATGTACGGGGTTTATTCCGTTTTGCAAAGACTGTCAGGCCCTTCCTCTGCAGCCTCTTCCTCTGCAATTCAGACACTGGTTTGATCCAAACCCAGATCAAAGGATCCCGATCAACCCAGGCAAGGACCATGTTTGCTCCTTGGGAGATAAGTGATGCCAAGGGTGGCAGCAAGAGGGATCCCCCCAAGCCCAGCCTGCCTCTGCCAGCAACAGCCAAGCAAATTAATGCTATTAATTTGGGTTTGTATCCCCTAGAGCCAGACAGCACAGAATTCCACCAGAGGTGGGAGCAGCACCAAACAGGGCTAAGAGGGGTTCTTTTCACTGTCTCTGTTGACTGAACTCAATCCTGAGCCAAAACAAACCCCAGAGCCCCGTGTGGAGCAGGGGCAGCACCAGCCCACGAGCTCCCTGGGGCTGCAGAGCTCCGGGGTGAGTAGCTCAGACAGGAGTATCCCAGCTCATCCCTCATTCCCATCATTAATCCCCCCCAGCTCCGTGTTCCAAAGGTACAAACAATTCCAGCCACCGAGCAGCAGCAACGCCTTGATATCCAGCTTATAAAACTCTCAGAGTCGTGGCTAAATTTAGTTCCAGCTGAAGCTGCTCGGGGTTGTAAGACACAGACACAAATCCATGCCAGGCTGGCACAGGGACACAGGACACTGGGAAGAGGCTCCTCAAGGAACCTCTTCCAAAGGACAGGGCGGTGCCCAGCTGCAGGATGAAGGCACAGGAAACGTGATTCCCCAACAAGCTGCAGGGCTGGGATGTCGAGGCCATGTGCACTGAAGGCACAGCCTTGGCAGGTACTGCCCTCCCCAGAGCTCTGCCAGGACCATCCCTGCGGTGAGTGGAGAAGAGGGACGAGCAGAGGACGTTGTGCCCGTCCCCACATGCACCCATTCCACCAGGAGACCAGTTTTTTCCTTCACAGGAGGGGATGGTGAGTACAGGAGGTGACACAACACGACATGGATTTGTCTCAGAGCCAGAGCTGGATGAAATCCCGAAGTCCCAATGGCTGCTCCGTTTCGGCCCCATCACGGCGCACTCAGGGCTGGAGAACAGTGGCCAAGTTGACAGGTCACCAGTGACCAGAGATAAGAGCAAGCTCCATCCATCTGCGGTCCCAGATCCCAGGGAATCCCAGTGTTACCTGCAGCCAGGTGGCAGCAGGGACAGAGGTGGTTTCTCTTCCTCTCCATGGCTGGACCAAGCTGTTGTGGCAGGTCCTAATCCAGCACTGAACAGTGGAGCTGTAAATCACTGCCGAGACCAAGGAGGCACAGCCAAGGTGCCCAAAAGAGCCTGTTTTCATGGAAAAATATCATCAAGGTTCCTGCAAATTCCCATGGAGTAAGAGAAAAGGTGCCATCAAGACCCTGCTGAGGAGCAGGAGGTGAGAGACGTGCCAACAGCTCCGTGGTCTGTTCTGTGCCCGGGAGCTGCTGCCACCAGGGGCACATTTAGCACCTTTCACACATTTGTCACGGCAAATATACCCGATTTCACAGCTTGTTGCAGGCTAATGGGAACGTCCTTAACAGCCTGGGGATTATTTATGCAGAGGAAAACGGACCTGTGGTCACCACTGTCCTGCTGAGGTGGTGGTGTCACACACCCGCGGGGATCTGCCTCCTCAGCGCAGCAAACAGTCAAAATCAGATGTAAGGCACAAAGAGATGAGCTTAATTAGCTTGAAAGGGCAAATGATCACAGCGAAGCCTGCCAGACATCATACAATCATGGAATGGTTTGGGTGGGAAGGGACATTAAAGCTCAGCTCGTTCCACCCCTGCCATGGGCAGGGACACCTTCCATTAGCCCAGGTTGCTCCAAGCCCCGTCCAACCTGGCCTTGGACACTTCCAGGGATCCAGGGGCAGCCACAGCTTCTCTGGGCAACCTGGGCCAGGGCCTCCCCACCCTCACAGAGAAGGATTTCTGCACGGGGGTTGACCCACAGGAATAAAAACCTCTGGGACAGCCCCAGCAAGGCTGAGCGTTTCACCACCTCCGATGTAATGCCGATGGATTCCAAGGGCTCACACCTGCAATCCCACCTGCCCCCAGCATCCCAGAGGAACAGCCCTGCAAATCTAACCTTTGAGGAGGAAAAACCCTACCAGGGAAGTGCCTGCTGTTGTGGGAGCAACGTCTCCTGCTCCTCAACCTTGGGACAAGGAGCCCTTCATCGCCCAGGAGTGACACGGGAGGAGGCAATGCCAGATGCATTCAATCATCTCTTGTTCATCAGTGAATTATCCAGCAGGAGCATCACTCCACTCATCAGGGACAGAGCGTGGTGCTGTGTCTGCTGCCTGGAGATAAGTGCTCCCTTCCTTCCTGGAGTCATCAAAACCCTGGGACACAGCTGGCTGCTGCTCGCTGCAGAACAGCCTCCCGAGGGAAGGGCAATTTCAGAGCCTCTGTTTAGACCTCAGCACTCACACTGTGTCAGCCATAAAAAACAGAGAATCACAGACTCCTGGAATGATGAGTGGGAAGGGACCTTAAAGCTCATCCCATGGGCAGGGATACCTTCCACTAGCCCAGGTTGCTCCAAGTTTATCCAGCCTGGCCTTGACAACTCCCAGGACGGCGCAGGAGCTGTTTGGTGAGAATCACAGAGCGTTTGCACCCAGAGAGGGTTAATCTGTCCTTCCTCCCCCCAAAAATCCTCTGAGCAGCACGAAAAAGGGGAAATACAAGGATGGAGCCAGCCTGAATCCAAAATCATCCCGCACACACAGTCAGATGGCAAGGAGACACGGTTTGGAGTGTGGTCATCTGCTCCACAGTGATGGTCCCCACAGCCCAAGGCCAGGCTGCTGGTCACCACCAGGAGCACATCAACACAGACTGCTTAAATAACAGCAAATCTGTCCCAAATCCTTGGAGTGACCCCTAGCCAGCTCAGGAGCATCCTGGCTGTCTGAAGCACATTACGGGACACTGGAACTGCTTCTGCCCCAGCAGGGCTGGTGGGGAGAGCTGGGCTGAGCCTCACCACATCATGACACCCCAAAAAAGCAAGGTGACCTTGCATAAAAACCTATGAGGGCAGCAGGTACAGCTTCAACACCAAAAATCATCCCACTTCATTTGAATCCAGGGAAAACAGCTACTGCAGAAATGCACAGACGTGGAAAAAATCCTTAGTGCCCCAATGAGGAGTAGGAAGACACCAGAGCAGAGGCTCCAGCCCACCTCACTCGGTGCCAGTGTGTCACCCTCAGATGCCCCAGCACTTGAACAATCCCACCCTGTCCCTCAGAGCATTGTCCAAACTCTCCTGGAGCTCTGGCAGCCTTGGGGCTGTGCCCACTGCCCTGGGGAGCCTGGTCAGTGCCAACCAGCCTCTGGGGGAAGAACCTTTTGCTGAGATCCAACCTGAGCCTGCCCTGACACAGCTCCAGCCATTCCCTGGGTGCTGTCCCTGCTCACAGAGAGCAGAGATCAGAGAGTCAGAGATGTGTAGGATGAAGGTGTCCAAGATGGAGACATCCAAGACAGAGAAGTCCAGGATGGAGACATCTACACTTCTATGGAAGTCGAATCTGATCTCCTGGTTGTCTCTCTGGGCGTTTCACCACCTTACCCTGTTATTCTGGGCCACGTGCCTAAACATCACGGACACACTGGTGTTCCCCACCATGAGGTGGGCTCAGCACCACTGACCCAGCGTTCCTTGGAGCCCAGCTCATCCCAAAGCACGAGCTCATCCCAAAGCACTGCGGCCGGACAGGGCTGGCACAGCAGCCAGACCCGCCTCCAGCGCCGTGTAATCCACCCCATGCAATAAAGGGAGGATTAGTGGGAAGCAGTGGCAAATCCACTGCTGGCTGCGCTAAGAGCCTCTAATCCTGACCCCACGCAGCCTCCATGGAGTCCGGAGTCGCCGCGCACTCGGCACAACAGGACACGTTCAGTGGGGCGCTGGGACAGGGCACGAGCCAACACTGCCCACCAGTTGTGACCAAGGTGTTGCCAGCCTGGAGCTGTGGCACACAAAGGATCAGAGTCTGGTTTTTGGTGGAAAAACAACTAAGGAATTTGCTGGATACTCCGGAGTGCCGTGAGTACCGACCCTTCCGTCCTCACCGAGCAGCACCCAGTGGCCTCTGCTGGCCATGCCAGAGGGTGTGCAGGGACACCAAGCGTGACAAGGACATGCTGGGACCAGTACAGAAGATACACTGGGAGCTGAGACTGTGCTGGGCCCTCCTGCTGCAGCATGGCCAGCCCAGAACTTTGCCCTTGCAGGGCTTCCCCGCTCTCCTCCGGCCATGAGCACGTCTCAGGCTTGTCCTGCTGAAGCTCTCACCTGCCTGGACAGCGGTGGGGCCTCTCCACTGCACCTGTGCCAAAACTCCTCTCCCTGGGAAGCTCCCAGCACCGGCTTTTCCTCCACAGGGAGGTAACTCCAGGCAGCTGCTGCAGATTTTTCCCTCCTCTTTGCTTGCCCAGCCCCAAACCCACCCCAGGAGTGGGGGGGACCCTCTCAGGGTCTGCAAAGCAGCTCCACCACACGGAGAGGGGCCGGACTTCGCTTCCAGGCACCCAGAGCCCTGATCCCAGCGCTGGTGTGCCCGGAGAGCTCTGACCCGCTGACAGCTCCCACGGTGACAGATTTAACGAGGCTCTCACTGGCCACCTCCCTGATCCCCCCGATGCAGCAGACTCCAGGCTGGAGGAGCATCTGTCCAAGCGCTCGGCGGCAGGAGCAGCTGGCACTGCCCGCGGGCACCTCCGACCCCGGGATCTGTAGGGAGCTGCCTCAGATGGTACCTCGGTCTCAGCCTGGTGTGAGGCCTCTGCAAACCTCCCCCAGTACAGGCAGCTGCAAGAGCAGCTCGTCTGGCAGCAGCCCCCCTTGATCCTGCTCATCTCCCAGCGCCCTAACTTCTTCCTGAGTAAATCCAGGGAAGACCAGTGCTGCCATTCCAGTGCCTCCTCCTTCAACAGGCACTGGAGGAAGGAGCTGAAGTGAAGCATCTCAGTGCGTCAGCCCTGGGAAGAGGTGAACACAGCCCTTGTGACACCAGGGGCAGCACCCCAGAGGGATTAACCCACCTCTCCGTGGCCCAGTCCCGCCCCAAAGAGCCAACAAGCTCCAGGCAGGGATGAGGATCCCAGGAGGAATGGGTAGGGCTCACCTGGGCTGGTAATGCCTGGCTGGGCTGTCTCCTGGCTCAGCAGAGCTGCTGATCAACACGAGGCACTGCTGACAGTGCAATGCCCATGCTAAGCCCACCAACACACAGCCCTGCTGACCCAGCAGCCTGGGAAAACACTCCCAACTCTCCTCTGAAGCCACAATGGAAAAGTTATCGCTCTCAGCCAAAAAAAATCCAGGAGAGCAGAGCTGAGAGAGGCACCATCCAGTGCTGGGGACAGACCTGTCCCCCATCTTCTCACACGACGTTCTGAAGGAGCCCCAGGACAGTCCGAAATCTCCCGAGGGTCAGATGGACACAAGGAGAAGGAGGAGGAGAAGGAGGAGGGGGAGGAAGGTGAGAAGCCCCAAGGCACAGCGAGCAGCAGCAGCTGAAAGCCCTGTCCAGCACAGAGGCCCCATGGACACGCACAAGGCCTGAGCACCCACAGCCTGAAATGACCCAGGAAGGACTCAGCAACCACGGGGAATGAGGAGGAGCGGGGGGAGTGGGAGGAAGACACTGCCTGTCTGAACAGATCTGATCAGAGATACTCACACACCTCTAAATTCAAAAAGCAATCCAGGATGCTCCAGGGAAAGGCGCAGCAGCTCCAAGAGCAGGGACCGGGCTCGTTTCTGCGTCTCTGCTCCCCTGGTCCCACCCAGGCAGGGACAGACCCCGCGGTGACACCCATCACCCTCCCCCCGCCCCCCCAGTAGCAGCAAAGCACCCACCAGTTATTCCCTGGTCAGCACAGCACATCCCACAGCAGGAACATGCAGGACACACGGAGCCCTCGCTCCAGCGCTCTCATCCGAGGGGGATTAGGGCTGGGATAGGGATTTAATCCCACGGCCGGGGCTTTTCTGGGTCGGTGACATGGTTTCCAACGCGCTGATTAGTGCACGTGTCGTTAGCGCAGCCCGGATAATTAACACAGGCTGTGCCACGGGGAACGAGCTCCTCCTGCACCATCAGCCTGCCACGGGCACAGGGGGACAAGCCCGGCCCCCCTGCACGGGGGACTCCGATTTTGGGCAGCACAGCAGCTGCCTCAGGGTGGCTGGGGGCAATCCCTGCCCTAAGGAGGCAAATCCAGGGGTGGAGGATGGAGTTTGCTCGCTGCAGGGCTGGAATTAACCCCTGGTTATAAGGATGCCCAGGGTGGAGAGCTCCTCCAGCCCGCTGGCCGTGCTGGGGTGAACTGGGAGCAGCCCAGCAGGATGCTGCTCCCTCCCTGCTGCCTGGAGCGCTGTGGGGGTGGAGGAGATCAGGACCATTGTCCTGCCTGTGCCACGATGGGTTTGGTGACCCTGAGGGACGGCATCACATTCCATCCATCCCGGGAGCTGGCTCTGCACCGGGACACAGCCAGGTGTGCATCACGCCGGTCCCACGGTCACCCTGGGCGGGAGATCCCACATCTGTTTCCTCCCAGCTTTAAGCAGTTTTCCAAAGCAGACATGGACACACACGGGGCTTATAAACCATCAGAACTCACACACCAGGCTGGAGGCTGTGCTGGGGAACCTGAGGCAGCTCAGAGCAGGTGCTCAGCATCGTCTGGTTTGACAGGGAAACAGTTCTGGGAGTAGGGATTAATCACAGCAGCATTCTCAGTGGGCAGAGGGGACTCAGTGCTCCACAGAATAGCGGAGAGGCTGGGACACAGGGAGGCAGAGGAGCAGCTCTGAGAAGCACATCTTGTGCCCAGGAAGCTGCTCCAGCACAGACACTCCAAATAAACCGACTCCCAAGGGGCAGATGCCACTCAAAGACTCCAGGAGCCCAGCCTGGCTGCAGGGAGAGGTTGGCAGCTCCCTCGAGCACTGGCACGTGGCACAGGACCACCCATAATTGCTGCTGAGCCAGAGCACGGCCCTGGAGTGATCCACAGGCAGAAATCCTGCTGGGGCTGGAGGATGCAGCCTCTGGGATGCCACTGGATGTCCCAGACATGTCCCAGAGTGGTCCCTTCTCCAGACTGGGAGGGAGCACATGCTGTTCTCTATCTCACTCTGGCTCCAGCCCCGTGTTTCACACACTCAAAAGCCCTCCCAGCAGGTTTGGAGGCTGAAGGGTGCTCTGGGCTGGTGTCTCAGGTGCTGGTGCTCCAGACAGGTTCATTCCCATGGGAAAGTAAGACCTGGGAGGGGGATCAGTCTGACTCAAAGGGAGTGCTGGTATCCTGGGTAGGACAGGCTGGGGTGGCCACCAGTGCTTCCCAAGGGCAGGTGAGTCCTTTATATCCCCAGGACTGCCTGCTCCACGCAGCCTGAGGGCCTCTCCTCCCCAAATCCTGATGGAGCAGCACCTCCCACCCAGCAGAGCACCCCTGCCCCGCCCACCTCTCACCCCTCCTTGTCTGGGCCTGGCAGAGCCTTCCTCTACCTCTGCTCCTCCAAAACCTCAAGGAAAACACAACCAAGCCAGGAATGACACAGGCAAGCCCAACCATGCTGCTCTCCATGCTCACATTCCTCGAGGAAGCACAAACCCAGCCAGCAGCAGAGCACAGCAGTCACACACTCGCAGTTCAGCCGCCTCCGAGCTCCGCCGTAGCTTCCCATTCCCATTAAAAACCTATTTCCAGCACCACCCACAGCCCTGTGAGCTCTTCCCGACGCCCAAACTGGCTTCCTCAGTGCATGCACACATCCCTCCTGCCTGCTGCTGAATTAGGAGAGGGAGCTTTCCCAGCTCCCTGGATGAGTGCTCATCTCAGCACCGCACTCCGGCTCTGGCTCCCGGCCTCTCATTATCCCATTAAATTGTTGCTTCTTGTTTTCACACCCCCCCCACTCCTCCCCCGTGGCACATTGTGACTTGTCTTTCCATGTCTGCCTCCAGCCCTGCTGACACGGGGCTCCTTGGTCCTGGCGAGCCTGGACACTTCCCGGTGAGATTCCAAGCACAGACGGGAGCAGAGCCAGTGGGCGGCTCGTGGAGCTCTGGCCTTACACTTGAGCCTTGCAAGAGCCGGTTTTAAACACTCACCTGTGACACAAGAGTCCAGCATGTCCTGCTCTGCCTCTGCCCAAACCTTTCTCCACCCTCCCAGCATCGCCTGCCCGGGGGATGCTCCCACTCTCCATAAGGAGAAGCACCAGGAGCTGGCTGTGGCAGCTCCCAGAGCACACAGAGGGGTCACCTTTGCAGCAGAGCTCTTGCATTTCCAGATATATTTATTTATTTCCTCCTGCTTGCTGCGTTCCCGGCGGCTCCGGGACATTTACATAATCGGATCAGAGGCGGCTGGATGGAAACTGCACATGCTGGCCCCGGAGCACCCATCCCTCCTTCCCAGGAGCACCCATCCCTTCCCTGGAGCACCCATTCCTTCACCAGAGCACCCACCCCTCCTTCCTGGGAGCACCCATCCCTTCCCTGGAGCATCTATCTCTTCCCAGGAGTACCTATCCTTTCTTCCCTGGAGCACTCATCCCTTTCCTGGTGCAACCATTCCTTCCCCAGAGGCATCCATCCCTTCTTCCCAGGAGCATTCATTCCTTCCCCAGGAGCACCCATTTCTTCACCGGAGGATCTGCCATTTCTCCCCTGAGCACCCATCCCTTCTCTGGAGTGTGCATCTCTTCCCAGGAGCATCCATCTCTTCCCAGCAGTACTCACCCCTTCTCCAGAACATCCATCTCTTCTCCAGAGCACCCATACCTTCACCGGAGCATCTATCCCTTCCCTGGGCACCCATCCCTTCACCAGAGCACCCATCTCTTCCCCAGCACATCCATCCCTTCCCAGGAGCACCCATCCCTTCTCCAGAGAACCCATCCCTTCTGCTCACAGCCTCAAAGCACCAAACCTCACGGATCCCCAGCCACTTCCATGAGATGGATCCATGAGATTTGGTGCTGCAGCCAGCGCGAGTGTGGACATGGAGCATCCATGTGCCAGCACCAGCTGCTGGCTGGGATCCCTCTGGGGAAAACCTGGTGAGCAAGGACAGTTTAACTGCTCCTGCAAGGAACTACCGGCCTGCCAAAAGCACCCTGTGCTCCCATGGGATACGTGCTCCTTAGAAGCCTGTTGGACGGAGCTGCACAGGAGCTTTTTCCTGGGATATTTTCACCAAGCTCTCTGTGTGCTTCCCTAGAGCCAAGTTTCATGTTCAATACAGAAGATTTCAGGACCTATGCATTGCACAGAGCTCCCCCACCCCACGAGGTACTCCCTGGCAGCTCTAGAAGGCATCGCCCCACGCTAAAAGGATAAATCAAGGCAAAACATGGGATCCATGGAAAAGGTGCCAGCGTGGCTGGGAGCACCAGCCCACCCTGATGGGGGGGTCAGGCTGGTCCCACCCCCTGTCCTGCTCGCCCCCCTCCTCCCTAATCCACCCACCAAAAGTAGTGCTGCTTCCTGGGGGTCTGCGTCCCCCTGCCCACAGCTCCAGCACCTCCTCCCAAAACAACAGAGAGCTGGGAGAGCCCCAATCACCCCCTGGAGCTGCCACTGCTCCTTCCAGTCTTGTTCCTTCCACAGCTCAGCCTTTCCCTCGGGCATCTCCTCAGGATGCTGAGCCACAAGCTGAAGGACCAAAGGATGCTGCTGAAAACGGATCCACGTGAGAATGTGCCCTGCCACCCCCCAGCCCCTCTTACCTGCTTGGAATTTTGGACAACCCATGTTTCTGCTGTTTCTGTGCTATTTCCCACCCTCCAGACAAGCCTCCTCCAAGCTTCTATCACGTCACAACCACCATGACCTCCTCCTCTTCCTCCTCCTCCTCCTCCTCCTCTCTGGGCTGGACACAGCAAATCTTGCTCTCCTCATCCCTTCCCAAAGGCTGCTGGAGAAATCCTCTCTCCAGCAATTCCCTGCCCACATTCCATCGCAGTTCTGCCTCCTGACAGCGCCGAGGGTCTCTCAGCACCTCCCACCTCACTGCCAGCCCCAAAAACTTCCACAAACTCTCCATGGGAAGAGCACTGCACAGGCACCCCCAAACTGCTCCAAAAAACAAGACACTGACTCAGGAAGCCCTTTGCTCCCACAGCTACAAAATCCTGCGAGTGGGAATGGGGAGGATGCTGCAGCCACGGGGCTCCAAGTGCCCTCCTCTCCCACTGGGGATTATTGTTATTTTTTAAAGCCCACATCAAATACCACCCGACCTCCTTCTGCTCAGGGCTGGGACAGCAGAGCCACAGCACTGCTCCATTCACAATTCCCCGAGCTCTGCCTTCATATGTTATTCCAAGTCTGTGAAGCCTTGGGATTGGTTTTTTATTCTTTCCTTTGCATATTTTATTCAGTTTTGCTGTTTCCCAGAGCTCCCCAGGGAAAGCCAGGCTCCCCAGGAAGGGCTGTGTCACTTCGATGGAGGCAGGTCCACACCCCAAACACAAGCTGTGTCCAAAAACCATCCAGAAAGCGCCGTGAGGCTGCACAGGGCAGGGAGCAGTGGCAGTGCCAGAACACGCTCCCCAACCTCCAACAACCCGGCTGGGAGAGCACAGCCAGCATGAAATCCCGAGGGGTTAAATCCTGTGGCCGTGTGGAACACGGGCAGCTTCATGGAAGCAAGGGGGATGTGAGTGATGTGGGACGTGGGTCTCAATCTGCAGCATGCAACATTTGCTGTGCCAGTCTGAAATCCCCCCCCGGAACAGCAGAAAGTCCCTCAGCATTCCCAACCTCTGCGCTTCCTGGTTTTACATCCCAAATGACCTATTTGGAGCAGCCCCCCCAGAGAGCATGCTGTAAGGGCATAGCAGACCTGTGTTTCTTGGGGGGTGGTCCATGTGTCCATGCCCGCTTCCCAGCTGCATCTTCCCAACTTCCCAGCCCCGAGCCGGCACCGAGCCGCGGCCGTGCCCGAGACCCGCGGTAACACAAACCAACCCGCAGAAGAGAAACACGGGGAGAAACAGGGATGGAGAAGGAGGAGGAGGGAAAGGGAGGAGGAGGAGGGGGAGGAGAGCACTCACGTTGATCATAGCATTGGAGGTGATGCGGAAGAGCGTGGCGCGCTCGTTCACCGCCTTGATCTTCTCGCCGCTCTCAGCAGGCAGGCGCAGGTTCTCCAGCTCGCTGAGCGAGCGCTGCAGGGCCGCGCCGTGCTTGGCGATCAGGTCATTGCAGGTGCTCAGGTCCTCCAGTTTACTCGAGAGGGTCTTCAGGGGGCCGTGCAGCTCGCTCTTGTCTGACTGCGAGGCGGGCTCCTCGTCGCCCGAGTCATCTGCGAAGGGAGGGATGGGGAAAAAAAATTGTTTCCATGGTTACCCCTGGACCGCGCTAACCCGTCATCACCGCGGGCAGGGACCTCCTGCCTCCTCCCAGAGACCTCCTGCCTGCTCCCAGGGACCTCCTGCCTCCTCCCAGAGACCTCCTGCCTGCTCCCAGGGACCTCCTGCCTCCTCCCAGAGACCTCCTGCCTCCTCCCAGGGTCCTCCTGCCTCCTCCCAGAGACCTCCTGCCTCCTCCCAGGGACCTCCTGCCTCCTCCCAGAGACCTCCTGCCTCCTCCCAGGGACCTCCTGCCTCCTCCCAGAGACCTCCTGCCTCCTCCCAGGGACCTCCTGCCTCCTCCTCCCCTGCGGCTCTGCCGGGGCTGGGGCCACCACAGCCCCCTGGAGCAGAGCGTGGTGTGGGCGAGCAATGTGGGACATCGCACAGGGCCCCCAGGAGGCAGCCATGGGGTCCTGTGGCTGCCACCAGGATCCCGATCAGGACTGAGTGACGGGGGTGGCACATGCTGGTGCCACCACGCACCAAATCTCCCCTGTCCATGCACACCCGAGTGGATCTGCCCTGCACTGGGAGCAAATCCCACAGGGGCTCTGCAAGCTCTACTCTGGGCAGGGTAAAGAGTTTCACCCAAGGGAAAAGTCACAAAGACACCAAAGAGAGTTACAGCTGTTACTCAAAACCACCACCACGTCCTCAGAGGGCAGAAAACTCCCCAATCAGCATCTCAGCTACAGCAGAAATGCTTATTCCTGCAACTCCAGAACACTGGGGTGACTTAAAAACAGGAAAAGAACCCAAAACCACACAGTGGGTGTAACACGGCACTTCTGATCGCTCCAGAGCTCCCCCGGGCACGCAGAATCACCCAAAGCAAACACAAAGACTGAGAGTGGAGCAGGTGCTGCACAGGGTCTGTGCCCCATCCTTATGCTCACAGTTTAGCCAAGGGTTCTCCAGGCGCTCCCAAAACCCACTAAGGCAGCGGAGAGGGAGCAGCCCCTTCATGTCCCCTCCCTCCATCATCTGTTTCTGGATGTTTGAGAGAAAGGAACGAGCAAAACGTGGTTGCACCTTCTCTGCCAGGTCTGGGGGTGCCAGGAGGGTGAGGACATTCCCTGAGTCAGCCAGGCACGGAGCTCAGGAATGGCTCCAGTTTACAGGAGGGGCAGCACATCCCCTTTCTGGGCTACAAGGAAAGGAGGAAACCCGTAATTCCCTGTCAGGTGGGTGTTTGGTTTCTATTCCTGACTCATTGATAAGAGTTTTGGAAATGCTGTGGATACTGAGAGGGATGTTCAGCCACCGCTCAGACTGAATCACAGCTACGGAAAAGAGAGGAAGAGATCCATCCCTTCCTGTGTTCCGAAGGCAAGAGCTCGAGTGATCCGGATAATGTAACAGGACCATTAACCTGGAGAGGAAGCAGGAGCAGAGCTGCACCAGGGCTCATGGTACCCAGGACAGACGTGATGGGACAGGGAGGCACAGCCCAGGGACAAGGCTGATCCTCCACAGCAGGAGTGACCCTGCTGCCCAAGGACAATGTGAGAAGAAAACTGCCCAGAGAAGCTGTGGCTGCCCCTGGATCCCTGGAAGTGTCCAAGGCCAGGCTGGACGGGACTTGGAGCAACCTGGGCTGCTGGAAGGTGTCCCTGCCCATGGCAAGGGGTGGAACAAGATGAGCTTTAAGGTCCTTTGCAGCCCAAACTGTTCTGGGATTCTGGGATTCTATGAAAAAAGGAGGAAACAGAGCACAGAGCAAAGCACGAGCAGTTCATGAAGCACCAGGGCAGCATTTCCCAATGTCACCATTTGGTCCATCTGCAATCCAGCCCGGAGCATCCACAGCTCAGAGTTCTGACAAGCATGAGAAGCAGCTCTTGGAGCCAGGAGAGAAAGTGGCCACCAAGGAGAAAGGACAATTAGAGCACCCGGGGGAAGCAGCCAAGAGCTTCCCAAGGAAGGCGAGCGGCCAGCTGAGGTGTTGGGAGCAGGACCAGCTCCCTCCGACAGCCTGGGGAGCTGCTGAGCTTGGACAGGGTGAACAGCCCTGCTCCCAGGGACAGCACCAGCGTTTTGGAAACGCACACGGTGCCAGGGAAGTGTCCGGCACAGGTGGAAGTGACAGGCAGGGGAAGGGGAATGGGAACAGGCAGAATTCAAAGGGCACCATCCCAGGAGGGTGCACGGAGGCCCCCCAGCCATGGCACAGGCTCACACCATGGGAACCTTGTACAGGCCAACTCCAAAAGATCTGGCAAGACAATCAAAGCCACTTTTCCACCAGCACAGACAGTAACCAAAACCTCCCCGAGGTTCACTTTCTGCTTCAAACGCCTCAAGCATTCCCATGGTGCCTTTCATCCCGGGCACACAAAGGCACTGGGTCCCTGGCAGTGTGCACACATTCCCTGGGCTTTGAACATTGTACCTGTCCTGAGCCGGTGCATCCAAGGACACCTCGCACTGGGAGAGGGACACAGGGCTGCTCCTGCTGCTCCAAGCTGTGTCCTTGGGGCTTTCCAGGGCAGTCCCAGGCAGAGGTTCACAGAATCACAGGATGTGCTGAGTTGGAAGGGACCCACAAGGATCATCCAGTCCAACCCCTGGCCCTGCACAGGCCCATCCCCAAGAGTCACCGCCTGTGCCCCAGAGGATCAGCCAAACCCTCCTGGAGCTCTGGCAGCCTTGGGGCTGTGCCCACTGCCCTGGGGAGCCTGGTCAGTGCCAACCAGCCTCTGGGGGAAGAACCTTTTGCTGAGATCCAACCTGAGCCTGCCCTGACACAGCTCCAGCCATTCCCGGGGTGCTGTCCCTGTCCCCCCAGAGCAGAGCTCAGTCCCTGCCCCTCCTCTGCCCCTGCCCAGGCAGCTGGAACTGCACTGAGGTCTCCCCTCAGTCTCCTCTGCTCCAGCTGAACACACCAAGTGCCCTCAGTGTCCTCACACGCCTTCAAATCAAGGCCCTTCCCCATCTCTGTGTCCCTCCTTTGGACCCTCTCTAAGAGCTTGAATCCATCTCCTCCCCCAGGCATCTCTCCTTTGCCACCTCTCTCTCCAGGTGAGAACCTGTGCTCTTCCCACCACACCCCAGCAGCCCCTCCAGGCCGTGTGAGCTGCCTGTGCTCCAGAACACACACAGGAACCCCTTCTCCACAGCACTGGGATCTGACCACTGACAAGGCCGGTCTTTAATGGTCAATTTATAACATATTGCCATGTTTTATGAAGCTCCCAGGAGCAGAAGCCAAGCCCCTGGTTCACCTGCCACCACCAACATGAGCCAGGCACCATCACCCCTGACCAAAAATCAAATTTCCCATTTTTCTGTTTGCAGACATCAGAAATAGTTCACAAAGAGAATTTTAGCTGCTTACAAGGGCTGCAAAAATTGTGCCAAGCAGGAGGAATTTCTCTCTTCTCACCCCCAGGCAGCATTTAACCCCCAAATCCCTCCCTCATTTTTCCCCTCTGGCCTTACACAAAATGCCTCCCCAAAGTCCTGGCTCCCATGGGCTCTTGGTGCTCTGTACTTTCTGGAGCAAAGCCTGGATCACTTTGCCCAGCTGCAACCCCAGACCACAGCCCAGGGAATCACAGAATATCCTGAGCTGGAAGGGACCCACAAGGACCATCCAGTCCAACCCCTGGCCCTGCACAGACACCCCAACAATCCCTCCCTGTTCCTCAGAGCATTGTCCAAACCCTCCTGGAGCTCTGGCAGCCTTGGGGTCGTGCCCACTGCCCTGGGGAGCCTGGTCAGTGCCCATCATTAAAACACTCTGACACAGGGATGGCACAGTACGGGGATGGACGGGCTCCCTCCCTTGCCAGGACATTATTTCCTGCCCATTGATCAAGGCTGTGGGAACAATCCCTGCCCGAGTGCTCAGCTCGAGGCAGGAACACAGTGTGTCCCAATTTTTTATCGCTGTGCAGAATTATATAAACTCCTCAAAGCCCAGGAAAAGGGGGAAGGAACCTGGGTCAGCCCACAGCAGCCACGACGTTGCTCGTTCCAGTTGAGTTGGCTGAGCTGAACATCCCCACAAGCTCCTGCTGCCCCAAAGCTGCTGCTGTGGCCATGTCAGCATCCTGGCAGGGTGGGCAGCAGGATCCCACCTTCCTCCTCCTGCCTGGGCAACTGGAATCACAGAATCATGGAGTGGTTTGGGCTGGAAGGGACCTTAAAGCTCATCCCATTCCACCCCTCTGCCATGGGCAGGGACACCTTCCACCAGATCAGGTTGCTCCAAGCCCTGTCCAACCTGGCCTCGGACACTTCCAGGGTGTGGAAGAATGGGGTGTCAGCCCCTTGCTGAGGGTGCAGGAGATCCCCAGAACTGGCTATTCCTCCGTGCCAACAGCCCCTGTGCCCAGGACCAATTCATAATACAAATAAATATATAAAAAACTCTATAAAATATCTTAAGCAAAGTAATTTGCTGCAATTATCTCAAATGAAAGCACGGGAAGAAGGAAATTCAATGTCACAGCTACAGTCAAATCAGAGTAAGTGAAAGCAGAAATGATCCCACTGAGCACCCAAACCTCCTCCTGCCATCCCCCCAAGGTGGAGCGCTGACACCAGCTCAGAAGATGAGTTTCCATCATTTTCCTGGGAGCTCAAGGGAAAGCTGGTCAAATCCCAAAACCATAAAAGCACAAACCCTTCTGTTTCCTCAAGAAGCAGCCCCTCAGCTCTGCACCAGTTTTGGCCCAGCAGCCCCGAGGGGAGGAGCCCTGCTCCCACCACGCCATCTCCACCAGCTCTCCAGCAGGACAACCAGTGCAACAGGAACATTCCTGCCTGTCCCTGTGACACAGCCCAGGACAAGCTTGTCTGGGGTCTGACATCCCCTCGTTTCCCCAGCTGGTGGAGGATGGTCCGCAGGAAAGCTGCTTTGCATCACATGGAGGTCAGAAAAGACCTCCAAGATCATCCTTTGACCAACCTTTGCACATGACACACCAAGTCCTGCAGTTACAGCTGAAGACTGTCCATGAAGGGCTGGAGGAGAGAGCAGCAGCAATATTTATCCTTATTGCTGAGGATGAGGGATTCACTCATCCAGAAAGGTGGAAGAGCCACAGGCCTCTGCCTGGAGGTCTTCGCCTGGAGCCCGGCCAAACGCCTCAGCACTGGGGATCCTGACCTTATTCCAGCCTTTGTATCAACTCAGCCAGGGAAAAAATGGATTTGGCTTTGCTAAGGCTGGGAAAACACCCTGAAGGTCAGGAAATACCCACACAGAGAAAGAGAGAGAGAGTCTGCCCAGGGCTCCTCAGTCGAGGACAGACCACAGAGGATTTGCAGAAGCTGGCTCAGGATGGGCATGGCACTGGGACTTCCACCCCAATGGGGGTTCCTGAGCATACTCATTCAAGAACACAAAACCTCTTGGAAGCTGGAAAAATACATACTCCTAAATACTTGGGAGCCAGGGAGTGGGGAAACACAACTCCCAGTGGGACACCCAGCAGACTCCTGCTGGAACATCTTCCAGCGCAGTGAGTGTGTCCCAGCCCAGAGGGAGATTTAGGGATGGTTTTGAAGGGGGGTTCCAACACACACAGGGGATGAGAAGGGACCAAAAGCAGGGCAGAGAGGACCTCCTGAGATGGAGGATGCTCAGGTACTGGAGCATGTGCAGGGAAGGGAATGGAGCTGGGAAGGGGCTGGAGCAGCAGGAGGGGCTGAGGGAGCTGGGGGGGCTCAGCCTGGAGAAAAGGAGGCTCAGGGGGGACCTTCTGGCTCTGCAACTCCCTGACAGGAGGGGGGAGCCGGGGGGGGTCGGGCTCTGCTCCCAGGGAACAAGGGACAGGAGGAGAGGGAACGGCCTCAGGCTGTGCCAGGGGAAGGGCAGGTGGGACATGAGGGAAAATTTCTTCATGGAAAGGGCTGTCCATCCCTGGCACAGCTGCCCAGGGCAGGGGTGGATCCCCATTCCTGGAAGGATTTAAAAACCCTGTGGATGTGGCACTTGGGGATATGGTCAGTGGTGGCCTTGGCAGTGTTGGGGAATGGTTGGACTCAATGATCTCAGAGGGCTTTTCCAATCCCAACGATTTTGGATTCTATTTTATGCTCTGTGTTCGTTGCCTCTGGATGCTGCCCCTACACCTTCCCCAGTTTGGCCCTTTTGGATCCTCAGCTCCCAGCAGCTCCTAAATCCTGTTGAACCAGCACCCACCAGCTGAGCAGGGCCAAGGCAGATCGGGATTGTGTGTCTGGGACCAGCAAGAAGTCTGGAGGCCCTGCAAGAGCCAGGAAGAGCCAAGAGCCTCTCTGCTCCTCCATGTAGGAGGGAAGATCCTCCAGGGACACAAATACTACTTTAATCCATGTTTTCCAGCCATGTACAGCCCCCAGCACACCCTCTCCCTGCATAGGGAAGGGGCCTGGTGATGGATTCCCTCCTGCCATGCAGGAGGACAGAGGTGCTCCCACCTGACCTTCACGCTTCTCCAGCAGCAGCTCTGCCATCTCTCCATGGAAAAAAAGATCCTCCCTAAAGCAGGAAACCCTCAGGAGGGTGGCAGTGGGGCTCCCAGCCCAGTGCCCCCCTGTGCTGGGATGCAGGTGCCCCTGGATCCTGCCGGGAAGCAGCACGTCCCCAGCTCACAAGCTTCACCCCGGCTCACCCCGCTCGGCAGCAGCCAGGTCTGTGCCAGGTTCAGAATGAAAGGCACACATTCAGCAGGAATTCCTGTCACTCTTCCCCAGGGAACAAAAGCTCCTCAAGAAAACAAACATGAAAGGCTGGCAGCAAAAATCTGACAACAAATTGCAATGTTCCCCTGGCTCCCGTGCGGTGGGTGAGGCAGCCCAGCCCCCACGGCACCTCCCGAGGTTCCCTGCCATTCCCAAACCCAGCGTGCCCTGGAAACCTCCCCACGCCCACTGATGGCACACAAGGACCACCAACGACGTGAGCCCATCCCCTCTCCATCCTGCAGCCAAGCTCTGCTCTGACTGCACAGGGCCCAGCTTAGTGCCACCATCTCCGGGGCGAGGCAGGGCCCGGGGCCAGAGGCAGGTCTGGGCTGAGCCTGTGGGGGTGGGAGGTGCCACCGTGACCCAAACTCAAACCTGTCCCTTTTCCCTCTGCCATGAGACATGTGTGGCACGACAGGGCTGGCCCCAGGCACCACAGTAACCCACACAACAGCCACCGAGGGCTGCAGAACCCTCCTCTTCCTCCTCCTCCTCCTTCTCCTCCTCTTCCTCCTCCTCTTCCTCTTGCTCCTCCTTCTTCTCTTTCTCCTCCTGTTCCCCTTCCTCCTCCACTCCTGCTCCTCTCCCCCTTGCACTGGGAAGGCCCCACTAACGCAGCTGCTGCTCCACCATCTCCTCATGATGCACTTGGGCAACATCTGCAACCAAGGGCTCAAATCCCAGAGACACAAACACCGGCAACAGCAGCTTTCCACAAACCCTGTCTCCAGGAACACACACAGCTCGTGTTTTACACCTCCACCCCCCAACTCCAGGTGCCCCTTCATCCCCCTCACACTCTGTTTGGACTCAGGATGACTCCCAGCAATCCCAGTGGTGTTGGTTTGTAGGGCACAGGCAGGCAGCGTTGCCCTGGGAACAGGCAGCCTCACCGTAAGCTGGGGAGATTATTTTTGGATATGTGATGCAATTTAATCTATGGAAAATGGATCTGCAGCCATGGGCCGTAAGCCTCCTCGGGCTGGTTTCTCAGCCTAGGAGCAACACAAAAGCTCAGTGCCTGGAGCAGCGTCCCACAGGAAGGCCACGAAGGCAGGAGCTCCCTTTACAGCCCCGTTTTCCATCTCAAATCTTCCCTCAGATAAATATTTCCCATTGCCTGTAATTTCTCTGGAGCTGGCGGGACAACACCGCAGCTTCTCTGTGCTGGGGACACGCCAGGCTTTGCCCTGCAGCCCGTGGGGGATCCCAGGGACGTGGATCCCACTGGAGGGGCCACCACGCTGAGCTCCCACCCCAAAATCACCAGGGAGACCTGGAGCAAGCCCAGGGTGCTGCTGCTCCTGGCTGGGCTGTTTCGGTGCTGCCCCGGGATGAGCAGAGTTGGGAGGAGCCCTTTCAGGGATAAACCAGGAAGAGGTGAAGGGATTGAAGGATTCAGCATTAGAGCTTTTATTCCAAAATTTCCAAACTGTATCCAGAATCTGGCTGTGATGTCTCCAAAGCCCCACAGCTCTCCAACCCCACACCACACCTGGGGCGGGCAGTTCATCCCTGCTTACCGTCCTGTCCAAGTCCAGCACAGCTCTCCTCTTCCTACATCCCTCACCTTTCTACATCCCTGTGAGTGGAAAACCTTCCCAAGTATCCTCACTTTCAGCAACAGTCCTCATCCTTTCTACATCACCCTGAATTTCTCCCCAAGCCTCCTGCACACTGAGCCACTCTCCCACCACTCCATCGGAGCCTCTGGAGCCTCCCAAGGCAGGGCTGGCCCTGTGCTGGAAATCAAATCTGCCCCTCAGCTGGAATGAGCTGACACTGGGGCTGGAAGTGCAGGATTCATACTGCAGCAGTGAGGCCAAGCCAGAGCAAAGAGATCCCTGACTGCTGTCCCCAGGGAAAGGCCCAGTGGAACAGAGGGAGTGCTGATGACTTGAATTCAAACACTGTTCCTGGGCTCTCCCAAAGCCACCAGGGGCAGCTGCCACTTTCTCTCTCAACTGCCAGACCTGCACATCAGCCACTGGGGAGCTGAGCGAGGCAGTGTCCAGGTTCACAGCCAAGGGAAAAGCAGCCCCAGGACACTGTGGTTGTTCCCAAAATCCCCAGAACAAGCTATCTTAGGGTGCCCGATGGCCACCCCACCAGCACGGCACATGTTTTACCTCCATCATCTCAGCTCCACCTCTTGTGTGCTCTCCCCTGCCTTTCCCCACACCTGTCTGGGAGTTTTGTACCTAGAAGTAGGAAAAAAATCGCACTGATCTGGTAAAACCCTTTATTCCTCCCTTAAGCAGAGAGGAGGAGGTCCCTGAGGACATCCAGCATCGAGTCCAACCCCTGCTGTGGTCATCCCAAACTCCAAGGCCTTGTTCCTCACAGCAAACACCACCAAAACCAACTCCACCTCCTTTGCAGATCCCCTATTTATCCCAGCACCAACCAAGGGTTTGATTCAGAATCATTCCTGTATGGAATTCTCTGGATCTCTGGGACACGCTGCTCATCCGTCATCTCTCAACCAGTGCAACTTCCATGCTGGCTCTTGTAGACACATCTGCTTTCATCACTTTTAATCGCTATGAATATTAAATGGGAGCAGGGATCTATATTTAATATCCTTGCCTGGCTGCCAGGGAGATGGATGGGTTTTTATAGCAGCTGCAGATGCAGGCACAGGCGGAATTCTGGTGGTTATAAAGAATTACACTGGGAATTAATCATCAAAATAGTACAGAAAATAATCATTCATAAATCATTCCAAATCCGGGTGAGCGCTCAGCAGTTACCACTGGCCTGGCAGGGCTGTTGCTTCTCCCTGCTAATGCAAAGGGAAAGCAGCTCAGGCAAATGGAAGCCTAAAAATAGGGAAAATTGGCTGCTCGTGACAAGCTGGGACATTTCCTGAAGTGGGAGCGGGTGGTGGGCGCAGCCGAGGCAGGAGGACCCCGATGTGGTGATGGGGCTCCTCAACCCAGAGCTCAAAGACCACTGCTCCCAAGGAAATATCCCATCAGGTTCACCTGGAATCTGTAAGAACTCTGGAGAGAAGTGAAATGAGGCAGGTCTGCAGAAACTGAAGTCCAAGGACTCGTGTGGTGAGACCCACGTTGGCACAAGGTTGTGGAGGGGGTCGGATCAGAGGCCTCCAGAGCTGAGTTACTCCAGGATTCTACACCAAGAGCAACCTTGTCACTTGTAATTAGAGCTTTTGGGTGAAAAAACAGATTAATATGAACTTGCAATAACAGAAATTCAACACACAAATCTGGTTAAAAATCAATAGGGAAAATTCCCCCAGTGTGGGCAGCAGGGATTCTGCCCCTCTGCCCCCTCAGCTGAGACCCCCCTGCAGAGCTGCTCCAGCCCTGGGGAACAGCACAGGGAGGACGTGGAGCTGCTGGAGAGAGTCCAGAGGAGGCCACGGAGATGCTCCCAGGGCTGGAGCCCCTCTGCTCTGGAGCCAGGCTGGGAGAGCTGGGGGGGTTCCCCTGGAGAAGAAAAGGCTCCAGGGAGAGCTGAGAGCCCCTTCCAGGGCCTAAAGGGGTTCCAGGAGAGCTGGAGAGGGACTGGGGACAAGGGATGGAAGGAAAGGACACAGGGAATGGCTTCCCAGTGCTAGAGGGCAGGGTTAGATGGGATATTGGGAAGGAATCCTTCCCTGTGAGGGTGGGGAGGCTCTGGCACAGGTTGCCCAGAACAGCTGTGGCTGCCCCTGGATCCCTGGAAGTGTCCAAGGCCAGGTTGGACAGGGCTTGGAGCAACCTGGGCTGGGGGAAGGTGTCCCTGCCCATAGCAGGGTGTGGGATGAGATGGTCCCTTTATGGTCTCTTCCAACCCAGACCCATCTGGAATTATGTGATTCTTTGTTTCTTAAAGGAAAGCAGCCAGACAAAACCACGGTGTTACAGCTGGGAATGTGCCCAAGGGAGCCCAAAGCACAGGGGCCAAGTTGCCTCCTTGGAAGGAACAATGTTCCTGAGAGGAGGCTGCCCAAGGAATTTCCTCCAAAACATCAGAATGTTGATTTGAACAAGGAGGACACTAAAATGGGAGCAGACTCAGCACCAGCACTCACCAGCCTCCATGGAACAAGTGTTTGCTCCGGCATAAGCAGACCCTACCCAAGCTCATTCTTCTGGATCATGCTGCAGGAATACCCATGGACCTCATTTCCAAGAAAACCCACATCAGGTTTCATTTTCAGGGTTCAGTTGGCAGGGAAACATTTGCCCCATTCCAGCACGGAACCACACAGGAGCCCTAAGCTCTGGAAATTCTTCCTGCTCAAGCTCCCCTTGCCATAAGGGTCTTGGAACCATGGAACCACACCAGGGATGGATTCTGACCCACCTGATGTTTTCAGCTTCCCTTCCCATAAAATCCATATTAATGAATGCAGAGTAGACATCCCAGTCCGTTAACACATGTAAAGAACCTATTGTTTCCTGGAAGAAAAGCAGTGGGAAAGCACAAAGCAGTTCCATTCCCATTAGTGCAGCATTCCCAGTCCGGATATTGAACATCTGATTGCTGCAATTACTAAATGATGATGTTCCTGGTCAATAATCCTCAGCAGCAAATGCTGCATTTCATCTGGGCTGCAGTCATGCACTCCCCAGCACGGGATTTTCCCACCACCCAAACACCTGAACATCTCCAGAGAGCTGGTAAATCAGGCTACAGGAAAACACCAGGGTTTAAACTCCAAGTAAGAGGGACACATTGGAGAAATGGAGATGAAATGCAGGACAAGATTCCACGAGGCATCAGTGGAGAGACCCAACCCCACGGGCCCTGGGCAGAACAGATGGAGCCAAAGGTAAAGGCTAATTATAAATCCAATATAAATGACAATGGAACTGGTACAAGTGAGCTAAAAAAAGCAAATAAATTCAGGGTTAAAGGAACACAGAAGTCCTGTCTGAGACACAATGTAATTTCTGGTAAGTTCCATGGCCAGTTTGGGATCCTGCACTCCCAGGCAGATGAGCACCAGGAAAAGGCACCCCTGAGGATGGCACTGGGGCTGGAAAACACATCCCACAGGGAGAGAGTGACTGGAAGGACAGTGTTTGGCAGTGGAGGAAGCCACATGGAGACATACTGACAGTGCACAAACCTGAGATCACTTGGGAAGGGAACCTGGAAAAAGAGCAGCTACAGAGGGGCAGCCTGGGACACACAGAGCTGCAAAGGTGGAGAGTGTCCTTGTGTCCCTCGGGGCAGGAGAGACACTGAGGGGCTGGAGCGTGTGCAGGGAAGGGAACGGAGCTGGGAAGGGGCTGGAGCAGCAGGAGGGGCTGAGGGAGCTGGGGGGGCTCAGCCTGGAGCAAAGGAGGCTCAGGGGGGACCTTCTGGCTCTGCAGCTCCCTGACAGGAGGGGGGAGCCGGGGGGGGTCGGGCTCTGCTCCCAGGGAACAAGGGACAGGAGGAGAGGGAACGGCCTCAGGCTGGGCCAGGGGAGGTTTAAATTTCATACTGGGGAAAATTTCTTCATGGAAAGGGTGCCCAGTTCTGGCACAGCTGCCCAGGGCAGGGGTGGAATCCCCATCCCTGGAGGGATTTCAAAGCCCTGTGGATGTGGCACTTTGGGACAGGGGTCAGTGGTGGCCTTGGCAGTGCTGGGGGATGGTTGGACTCCATGATCTCAGAGGGCTTTTCTAACCTAAAAAACATTCAGTGATTCTACATATACCTATATAAAATATATATATATACGTATATATTATATATATGTGGGATGAAACACAGCCAGGCGTCAGTGCTACTTCCTCAAGTCCTTCCAGAGGATTTCTTCACCACCTTTCCAAAACTCATCTCAGGAGGAGTCAGGAGAGCTTTGCAAGATGCCAGTTCACTGGCCTTTGGAGGAGGTGGAGGGTTGGTGGCCGGGTTTTTTCCCTCTTCTTTGACTACAACACTCTGCTCTCCTGTTCCATGGGAACAAAAAGTTTGGCAGCACCAGGAGGAGTCCATAGCCAGCTCTCAAACCTGCTAAACTGGAGTCTCAGGGACTGAAGGGCACAGCTGGCAGGGAACACAAGTGGAGACAAAATAAGCCCAGCTGATGCTTTTGTGGGAACTCCGGAGAGTCACAGTCTGTCCTGCTGGACACGGCCAAATGTCCTTCCTGTCCCCTGCAGCCACTTCTGAATAGCAGTGAGAAAAAATACGGTGGGGAAGGTGTGATTACAGGGAAACAATGGCTCATTAGCAGATAATTGGGGGCTCAGCAGCGCAGCTCACTGCCAGGAAAGAAAATAAAAAAATATAAAATAATGGCTTGATAAAAATAGAAACTCTTCATTAACCAGCTCAGAACAGCAACAACACACCAAGTACCAACCTCCAAGAAGGAGCAGCCCGGGGTGCAGAGCTCGGTTGCACGTGAGCTCCAGGCTCCAGGTGTGCAGGAATAGGGACCTGCAGGCCAGGGACAGTGACTGCTACTATTCCCACCTGCAAACCTGCTTCCCAGCCAGGGATCCTTGAGGGAAAGGCCTGGACTGGCCCCACTGGCAGGAGGCAACCACACAACCTCAGTGCCTGTAGCATCACCTCCTGCTCCTCCTTTCCTTGGCAAGCCCAGGAAGGGTCTGGGGATCCCAGTACTTCCAGCTGGAGAGACTGAAGGGATCAGCAGGAGCACTTCCAAGATCACGGAATCACAGCATTGCAGGATGGTCTGGATTAGAAGGGACCTTAGATCATCCAGTCCCAACCCCTGCCACGGGCAGGGACACCTTCACTAGCCCAGGTTGCTCCAAGCCCCGTCCAACCTGGCCTTGGACACTTCCAAGGATCCAGGGGCAGCCACAGCTTCTCTGGGCAACCTGTGCCAGGGCCTCACTGCCCTCATCCTAAAACATCCCTGCCTTATATTCAACTGGAGGATGTCCCATCTGCAGAGAAAACCTGTTCCCTCTTTGCACCTTTAACAATCTCAGGTTTTCGTGCCAAAATTCCATTGATGAATCACTTAAGGAGTCTGCTGAGCACAGAGACCTCCCAGGCTGTTAGAGGATCAAACCGTGTGCCACACACCCAGGATGGCTCTGTTGGCTCCCTGGGTGCTGCTCTGCATTAAATCAAATTAAATCAAAGCAGACAGAGCAGGACACTGCCCTGGGAGAGGCTCCCAGCTCCCAGCTCCCTAATGAAGCCAACCCCAACCAATCCACGTGTGCCACCCAACAAGGCTCAAATCCAGCTGCTCTTCTTCCTTCCATGGATTCCAGGAAAGAAGGACGTGGAGCTGCTGGAGAGAGTCCAGAGGAGGCCACGGAGATGCTCCCAGGGCTGGAGCCCCTCTGCTCTGGAGCCAGGCTGGGAGAGCTGGGGGGGTTCCCCTGGAGAAGAGAAGGCTCCAGGGAGAGCTGAGAGCCCCTTGCAGGGCCTAAAGGGGCTCCAGGAGAGCTGGAGAGGGACTGGGGACAAGGCATGGAGGGACAGGACACGGGGAATGGCTTCCCACTGCCAGAGGGCAGGGATAGAGGGGAGATTGGGAAGGAATTGTTCCCTGTGAGGGTGGGGAGGCCCTGACCCAGGTTTCCCAGAGAAGCTGTGGCTGCCCCTGGATCCCTGGGAGTGTCCAAGGCCAGGTTGGATGAGGCTTGGAGCAACCTGGGCAAGTGGAAGGTGTCCCTGCCCATGGCAGGGGGTTGAAGGAGCTGAACTTTAAGTTCACCATCCCACCCAAACCATTCCATGATTCTGGGAGCTGGTTGGGATGGTGACCTTGCAGGAGGCCCCATCTTCCCCCAGCATCACTCCCAAATTCTGCACACACAGCTGGATATCTGGTTACTCTCTCCACCAACACCCCCACAACACTGCCTGCGAAAGCATTTCTCGTCCCTGGATAAATCCAGATCAGCAAGACAAAAGCACAAACCTCTGTGTCCCTTTCTGTGTCCCCGGGCTCTGAAAGATCCACATCCAGCTGAACATCACACATTTGTCCTTGATTAAAGCACCCCTCCTCTCATCTATTTGTACCTTCCTTCATGGCCCACCCGAGACCCAAGACATCCCTGCAGGAAGGACTCACACTGCCTATGGCTCCAGGACTGTCTCCAAGTGAATATTTAGTCCCATGGACACAGGTGGCATCATAAATAATTAAATCACTTGCTCTTGTCCAACAGATGAATGAAGCACGTGAAAAAATGCACAAATTTTGTTGATTAATTGTTTCTGTTTATTTAGTCACTAAATCCTTCAGTATCCAGTGATCACTATGGATTTGCACTGCTGCCCCTGTGCAGAAATAGGAGAGCTACCACAGTCTGGTGGCACCACAGGCGTGGGGACAAGAAGTCCCTGTGTCCCTGCACGGTGTCAGACAGGAGCAGGCACGGAGCGGCACGGGCTGGGCACAAGCAGCTTCATTAGCCAGGAATAAACCTGGGGAAGGGCAAAAATGGCCTAAAATTCAAATATTTTGGAGGAAATGAGTTTTCTTCCAAGCAGAAGCTCACCAAGTGAGCACTGTCACAGATGCGGGGCGACACCCCCTTCTTCCACAGACAACAGCAAACCCTGTCACGCTGCTACCGAAACCCCTCGGAGGTCTTGGATGTCTCCCTGTATGCGTCACTGAACATGAATTTTTAACCATGCTTAAACATTTTCCAGCCTCAGGTGGATCTCCAGTGTCAGCAGCACAAGGAGGGAGCACACAGATGGGCGGCCTCTCCTCCTGACATCCATCAGGGAATGGAGGTGGCACAGCCAGGAACGGGCTGGCCCTGGAGAGGCGCCTCAGCTCACACAAGCTGCCATCCCTCAAGGGTAATGGCATCCCTGGTGTATCCAGGACCACTCCCAGGGGGCTCACCACAACGAAACTGGCCCGTGATGATTTTATGTTTTTATCAACAGCTTCTTTTTCTCTGGAAGTCTCCCCTCAGCAGGGAACACACACCCTGCCCCAGGCTCCCTCATCCTCACGGAAAACAGTGGAGATGTGCAAAGGACACTGCTACAATCCTGTCAGCTCTCTCCTTCCTCACTAACCCTTGATAACAAGGAGATGACAAGGGCCCTCATTCCTAGGGAGCAGGAGCAGCAGCAGATGGAGGCAGGGAAGGGACGATGGCCCCGGTCCCGTCACACCCGCGGCCGTGCCATGCAGGATCCCACAGGAACAGCAAACCCCCTCAGTGCCGGGGGCTGGGACAGCCAGCACCAGGACAGCAGAGGTGACAGTCTCCTGGCAGCCCATCCCGAAATCCCTGCTGCTGCTGTGCCACTCAGAGAGGGTGAGCTCAGAGGCCTGAGCTCCCCTTCTCCCAAACCCAGGAGCTAACGCGCCCCTCGCCTCGAGAGCACGCACAGCAACAACATCCCTGCAGGCCCTGAGCCCAGCTCAGCCGAGGCTTTGGAGAGCCAGCCATCCAGGCTGAGCTGCACTGCGGACACAGAGCACGGAGACATGTCCTAATGTGGCCTGAAATCCGCCTGAGCCGCCGGGCTCAGCTTACCTGGGGAAAGAGGATCTGGCGGGTGTCACTTACCCACCGTCCTCCAATTCCCGGAGGTCAGGACATGCCAGAGGCACGGCAGGGATGTGCAGGACCTGGCAGTCTCCCAGCCCCTTTTTCTGCTGAGAGCCCCAGGCTCAGGGAGCACAGCAGCAGGTCAGCAGCAGCCCCAAAAGGTGTCTGACTTACTCTCCCTTTGCCTCTGGATTTAAATGCCGCTCCCTCAGAACCCACAGCCAGGGCAAGTCCTGGGCACACACCTCCTCCATCCTCCTGCCGACCACTGGCCATCCAGGACGGGCTTGAGAAGGCTCTGAACTGGCAGCAAAGACAGAGCTTCAGTTAGTCCCGTTCTGGGGAATATTTTCCCATTGTAGGGAAGACTTTTCCAATGGGGAGAAGCTTCAGAGAAAGAGAATCTCACCTGAACATGAGAGACCAAGCAAGGCACGGAGCAGGCACACGGTGGGGGACAGGGCCAGGAGTTGGATTCGATGATCCTTGGAGGTCCCTTCAAACTCATCATGTTCCATGATTCCATGAACCCTGCACTGGGACTGGTGAATGCAGGGGAAGAGCAGCACTGGGGACACCACAGGGGGCTGGGGGGGTGACAGATCAAAACCCAAGCGAAGGGACTGCACAGCTTTAAATACCAGCAACTGCCAACAAGGAACTGGAATTCCTCAGGAATTCCCTGAGCTTCCCTGCGTGAGGTGGGACAAATGTCTGCACATAAAATGTGTATTTTACTGGACCAGATGCAGCAGTTCCTGATATGTCCTCATGTCTCTTTTTGTGCCTCTCTCCCACCCCACACACACATCCAGCCACGAGCCCGATGGTGCTGAGCTTCAACATCTCCAGGCTGCAGAGACCCAGTGGATCAGGAGCTGATCAACAGGAGCCAGTGGATCCAAGAGCTGCTGGAGGGACACAGCAGGACAAGGGAAGAAGAGAGAGGAGCAGGGACAACATGAATGAATGAAGCCAAATCCTTTTTGGCATCAAAATCCTGCATTAATGTGAATGAGGTGACACCACCCAGCTGTGCCAGAGCTCCGGGAGGATGAACTGGGATGAACGGAAGCTCCACGAGGATCATGCTGCTTGGAGCATCTTTATATTGTTAAACAGCTCCATTGTGAAGATGGTGAAGTGCCTGTGCTTCACTTTGCAAACACAGGGATCATCCAGCCTGGATTTTTCCTGGAGATGACGTGAATGACAGCCCTGGGCCAGGGAGGAGGGCTCCGGATCCGAGCCCTGCTCTGCCGTTACCCCACGGACAGCTGGATGCCTGGAGGGGGGATCCTCAGGCAGTACTCGGAGGCTCCTTGGTGCTCCCCAGCCCTGCAATGAGCCAGGACAACTCCCCAACCCCCTCCTGGGGCCAGGTTCAGTCTCTGCTGTGTGAGCACGTGTAAATCCAGTTTTGATCCCTCCAGGAGCCACCAGCACAGCAGCACTGGCTGCACAGACAGATGCTCTGACAGCAGGACACAGAGCAGGACAGGCCACGCTCTGCTCCCTGCACAGCACCTACTGCCTATGATTTACTGCAAAAAGCTCCTCTGAATCAGCAATCCATCCCTGGAATTGCTCCCCCATCCGCAGTTTTGCTGGGGACTGGCACAGAGAGGGAAAAGGGCAGTCACTCCATGCAGCACCATCCCCCTAAAAGTGCTGTGCTGGCTGTCAGTGCAGCCAGCTCAGGAAAAAAGGGAGAAGAAAGAAATCAATCCACTCCTGCTGCTCACAGGCCTCTATTTGCAGAGCCATTCGCTGGAGTTATCTCCTTTGCAATTCTATCAATGCGTTTCTGGGCTCTAATTACACCACCAGGCTGTCTAGATGGCCACTTCCTCCCTAATTACTCTGCTTTGTAATTAAGACACAGTTAATAAACTCATGTTATTAGTGATTGCTGCCCCTCAGCTCCGAGGAGGAGCAGCTCCTGCCTTGCACCAAGGTGCTCCAGCACCAATTCTGCACCGTGAGAGCCTGGGCAGCACACCCACGTCAGAGGAACACAGAATTACTGGGGTGCAAAAGGTCATCCAACCATTAACCCAGCACTGCCAAGGCCATCACTAAACCATGTCCCCAAACCATTTCCACTGGCACTTGCACATCCTTGGGGTGCATCCTCAGGGTGCATCCTCTCCCATCCGAGCCAAACAAGCACATGGGAAGGAACCCACCTCTATGATTGCTAAAAATGAAGGGGAACAGGGCAGGGAGGACATCACTTGGAAAGAAAACGAACATTCCCTGCCCTTGGTATGTGATTTGCTGCTTCACTGAGCATTGAGGGCTCCCTGCTGCAAAGGCTTGGCCGGCTTGGGGGGGCTGCGATGCTCCCTGACTGCAGAGTGAGGCCCCATCAGACACTCCCTGCCCTGTGGGATCATCCCAGCACACCCTGGGGGGCTGCAGGGGCTGCCCAAACCACTGTGTGCCCTGTCATAGAATCCTGGAATACCCTGAGTTGGAAGGGACCCACAAGGATCATCCAGTCCAACCCCTCCACAGACACCCCAACAATCCCACCCTGTCCCTCAGAGTGTTGTCCAAACCCTCCTGGAGCTCTGGCAGCCTTGGGGCTGTGCCCACTGCCCTGGGGAGCCTGGTCAGTGCCCAACCAGCCTCTGGGGGAAGAACCTTTCCCTGAGATCCAACCCAAACCTTCCAACACAGCACAGTGCACACAGACATCTCCACTGGCCGTGGGGGTCAAGGGCAGCTGGAGGGGGCTCCTTCCACTCCATCACTGCACATCCCAGCTGCTCCTCCCTGAGCTACAGTGCTTAAAATGAGAGGATTCTACTCCCAGAAACATGTCCAAACATCCCCATGGACATTCCTGCATTGCTATTCCACCTGGTAAAACCACCCAGAGTGAAGGAACCCAGACAGGGCCCCACGTCAATGCACCTTGTGTGCATGATCCATGGGAGAGACGTGGAGCATCCAGTCTTTATTTCCAAAAACATTAACCCAACAGCCCTAATTACAGAGCTTTCACAAGCAAACCAGCAGCCACAGCTGCTAAAGCCATAACAAAACACCTGCAGCTCCTCAGCAGCTCCAGACAGCTCTTAACCCAGGAGCAGGATGACCAGGAAACCAATGCATTCAGCATCTCCCCATGCTTTGTATCTTGGCAAGATGCCTTTATGGCTTCCTTGCTTTCCAGAGGAGCCACATCACACAGGAAAAATGGTCCAGGACCCACTGGTGGGTGTCAGGAGACAGGGATTAGACATCACCCTCTATTCTGGGCTTCCTCTGCTCATGGATGACCTTCCTCTGCCTTGCCAAGGAAGGAGCTGTCAAAACCATCAGGGAAGAGCCTTCCCCCCTGCCCGAGAAATTTCTAAATAAATCTGGAAAAAGGCTGAACCAACAAATCTGCTTTGGGAGTAGGTTACAGTGTGTCCATCACCAAGGCTCCAGCAGCCACGTGTGCCCAACCCTCCTCAGAACTGAATGCAGCTCTCACTCCCAAGCAGAATTCAAGCACTCATTTAAATGTTTCCCAGCTGGGCCACGAAATAAATACACCCTGCACGCCTGGAGGCAGAGAAATGGATTTCTGCATCTCCTTTATGGCCCTGGTTCCACCCGTGTGCCCCTCGGGGCAGGTGCCCATCACCCACCAGCCTGGGGAGCTGCCAGGTGACAGCCCAGGATCTGCCTTCCATGACAGGATTATCCACCATGGCACCATCAAATATTAATGACACTGCATCTGCTGGGCTGGGGACGTGGGAAGAAACCCAAGCCTAGGAATCAAAAGGACAGCACAGACCTGGAAAGGGATATTCCTGTAGGAAATATCCTCTGTAAGCAGGAGCAGAGCTGCTCCTACTGGAAAGAGCTTTGAGATCCTCAAAATTAACTAAAGATAAGCTAATTATCTTTACCTGTTAGTTACCCACAGACCTTTCCATGCACAGCAAGTGTGGTGTCTGTATTTCACTTTCTCGTCAGCACTTCATTCCCTCCTCCTTCATTTGGTGAACATCCAAGAACCCAGGATCCCACGGGCTCTAACCAAACTGCATCGGCCCTTTAACATACAACTACAGAACAAAACACCTCCACAAACTCCTCTTCACCTCTGTTTGTCGCTGTCTAATTAAAAGGTCCCTGGCACAGGTTGCCCAGAGAAGCTGTGGCTGCCCCTGGATTCCTGGAAGTGTCCAAGGCCAGGTTGGACGGGGCTTGGAGCAACCTGGGCTGGTGGAAGGTGTCCCTGCCCATGGCAGGGGGTGGGACTGAGTGGGCTTTAATGTCCCTTCCAACCCAAACCATTCCATGATTCAATGATTGGTTTTATCTTACAAGCACAAAAGAAAGTATTAAAGCCACCCAAAACCTTCTGTTCCCAAGGAATTTCCTGCCAAGCAGAGCCAGGGCCAGGCTTTTCCCTGGGCTGCTCATTAAAAGCCATCAGGATTCTAAACATACCTCAAACCTTTTGGGGAAGTAAGTGGATTTAAAGACAAAATTCTGGTAGGGAAACAACTATTTCAGCATGAGGATTTCTAAATGAAAAGCAAAGCCTCCTGGGGAAGTATTTTCCCTTCCGAAATATCTCATTTCCAAGGGGGAATGTGCTCAGCAGAGGGACACAGTTTGCACATCACAGTTTTTACAGTAAATTGGTTTTAAAAGCCAATGTTTTCCCAGCTTTTTTTGTTAAAACATGAAAAATATTTGCTTGTCATGTCCCTGGGCCAAGACCCTTCTGGGTTTGCCAAGTTTGCTCCATGTGGCACATGGATGTGGCTCCGCCATACAGGGAAAGCTTTATCCATGTCAGTGCAAAGCTTTCCAAAAATACCACCATAAAATGGGGGAAAGATGCTTTTGGGGCAGAAAAAGACCAGCCCAGGCAGGGAAACAACTCCCAGACTCACCTCAAACAGCCTTGGAGGCATCTCCCCAGGTTCATCCCTGCTGTTCCAAGGTCTCCCTGAAGCCCCCTTCCTGTTTCCCCAGTGCTCACCACCCACCACCTTCCCCCCAGTTTTCACACAAGGCTGGTTCCAGCTTTTTATGAGAATAATTCTGGTTTGGGGCATTTCCTTCTCTGCTGAAGCCCAGTTATGTAAAGCTCCGTGTCCGTGCTGCTCTCCTGGTACATGAACGTCCTTACGTCACCCAGCTGGAAAAACAGCTCGAGAAGGAAACCAAAGGGAAGGGGACAATCTGGATTTGATAAAAAAGCTTTTTTTTTTTTTTTTGCTCATCTGAAGCCAGCTGTAAATCCTCAACTGCTTCAATTTGGCTTTGACCTACTTGCATTCCTCCTCTCCTTGCCCTTTTCTGGAGGAAGGAAATTACATTTAGATAAAATAATTTATTGTGAAGTGATGCTTGACAGGACCACGGCCGTGCAGAGAATGCAGGGAAAGGAGGGACACTCAGGCTCCATGGAATCATGGAATGGTTTGTGTTGGAAGGGACCTTAAAGCTCATCCAGTCATGGGCAGGGACACCTTCCACTAGCCCAGGTTGCTCCAAGCCCCGTCCAACCTGGCCTGGAACACCTCCAGGAAATGTTGTGCTGCCATGAAGCAAAACAAAAGTTGAACTAAAAGGCAGAACCCCCCAGGCCATTCCTGCTTCATCCCATCCAGGAAAAATCACACCACAATTGCCCTGCCCCATAAAGGACAATGGTCCTGCAGCCCCATTGGTGGGCCACCCAAATGGCCCCGGACTGGCCACGGGAGACACCTGGAATAATGCAGGGAGCAGTAACAGATGGAGATTATAGTGCACACCTTAAATCACAGCTCAGTGTTCCTGGAGAACATCTCTGCCTCCTGCCATGTGGGACCAAAGCGTGGGCAGGGAGCAGCACAGGACTGACACAGCAATGCCCTCATTCCATCTCAACTCCAAAGGAATTTGACTTAGAACTAAAAAAATACATCTCGTTTCCTGACACCAATACAGGTCCAAACAGGGGCTGATCACCCATTACACACCAGTAATCCTGTGCAACACTAAAGGTGCCCAAAAAGCACACATCACCATCAAATTCAACATTTTTCACGTCAAAACTGAGTAAATCTGAGCTGCTGGAGTTTCAAACACCCAATAAAGCACAAAGACTTTGCCCCACACTTTGTCCACCTCCAACCAAACCGAGCAGGGACATGGCACGTGATGCCTGTGGGGCAGAGCCACACGTGCCACCACACTCCCACACGGAGGAGTTTTAACATTCCTCTGCCTCCCAGGGCTCCGGTGTGCGGCTAAACACTCCCTCCCCAGCCCACTGGAGCAGCCCCTCCATCACTCCCAGCACACCCAGGAAGACCCACACCAGGTGGATCCATCCAGCAGGAAGGAGGACGCCGGGAAGGCCACTAACCCTTGTGGAATTTATTCAGACAGCCGGCGTTGCAGAAGGAACGGATGGATCCCGTCTCCCAGCAGCCCCTACCCTTCATCCCCACAGCGGGATCGCTCTGGCCGAGGTGCTACATGGCTGGGAGCTTTAGGATGGAGAGAAAAAAAATATACAGGAAGCAAGAAATGAAGGCAAAGGGAAATGTCCTTATTCAGCAGCAGCGCTGCACTTACAGTTCCACATTTCCCATCAGACATTCCCGGCACATGCTGGTAGCAGAGCACCACCATCAAACCCCCTCGTACCAGCATGCACCACGGAGCAGCCTTAACTCCATCCCTGCCAGGAACCAGCCTCATCCTGCCAAAAAAAAAAAAAGGGGAAGAGAAGGACCCCAGCAGCTGCCCAGGGGGGGTTCAGCTGGGGCTGGTTCCGCAGCGGTGCTGTGGGATATTCAACCCCAAAACCAAAGGGATGCCAGTTTTTTGGAGAGGGAGGATGATATTTGGAAGCTTGTCCCTTTAAGTGCTGCTGGAGGTTATTTTTAGGACATTTGCTTAAAATAAGTATCAGAATTCCTTGCTTTCTATCAGAAACTCCATGATCCATTTTACTCGCTCTGCTACGTTTCACATCCCAACAGTTCCGTACCAAACCCTCGGAGGTTCCTCCAACCCCTGCACTCCTGAGGCCCATTTTCTCCCCCCCCTGTTGTGGACGGATTGGATTTTCCCAGCCTTTAGTATTTTCCCAGTGTCAGGGGAATGAGTAATTCCCGAGGAAAAATGCGGCATAAATCACAATCCACCCTGATCTCAGCAGCTGCAGTCGGGAGCTGCTCCGTGTGTGCAGCGGGACCCACAGCATGGAGTGGGAACTGGGGATTCCCAGGATGCTGCCACAAATCCACAAGGATCAATAATTTATACTTGATCATTTTCTCCCACTTCAGCTGGACTACAAGGATTTCACAGGAAAAAGCCAAGGTTTCTACTCCAGCTTTTGAGTTGCAACCAGTCTCTGTGGATACACATTTAAATAGAGGCAGGGACTGTGTGAGCATTCCAGGGGGAAAAAGGGCAAATTCAGGAAAATCAAGCTAACACTGCACGTTCAAGGCAGGAAAACTAATGCTGGCAATGCCTGCGCATACAAAGGTTTTATTAAATTACTGGCATATACTGATGGTTTGGCTAAGAACCAGCAGCTCTTAAAGGGAAAACAAACACCACAAGAAATGTGATTTTTAATTGGGGGGGTGGCAGGCCTTGATGGGATTTGGCTCAAAATGAGCATTTCCAGTTCTGATATCAGATCCAAGATCTGGAAGCAGGATCTGTGTTTTGACACTGAGACCAGAGCCAATGCACATACCGGGCTGTACCTCAGAGTGTACATACACACACCACACACCCATATCCTCAATCCCCAACCCCTGCAGGTGCCTGTGATCAGCAGAGCTGTCATTTCCTACAGTCACTCCTTTTCCCTGAAAAATATGGAATCATAGAATCATTGAGGTTGGAAAAGCCCTCTGAGATCATCAAGTCCAACCGTTCCCCCAGCATTGCCAAGGCCTCCACTGACCCCTGTCCCCAGGGGCCACATCCACAGGGCTTTGAAATCCCCCCAGGGATGGGGACTCCACCCCCGCCCTGGGCAGCTGTGCCAGGGCTGGGCACCCTTTCCATGAAGAAATTTTCCCCAGTATTCAATCTAAACCTCCCCTGGCCCAGCTGGAGGCCGTTCCCTCTCCTCCTGTCCCTTGTTCCCTGGGAGCAGAGCCCGACTCCCCCCCAGCTCCTCCCTCCTGTCAGGGAGTTGCAGAGCCAGAAGGTCCCCCCTGAGCCTCCTTTGCTCCAGGCTGAGCCCCCCCAGCTCCCTCAGCCCCTCCTGCTGCTCCAGCCCCTTCCCAGCTCCGTTCCCTTCCCTGCACACGCTCCAGCCCCTCCGTGTCTCTTGTCTGAGGGCCCAGAACTGCCCCCAGGGCTGGAGGTGCCCCAGCAGTGCCAGCACAGGGACAGGCCCTGCCCTGGTCAGTGATCACCCACAGTCTACTACAGGAAAATGCACTGTGTGTCTGTCTAAATCCCTAGGGAAGAGCTTTTCCACCAACATACTCTTCACTTTGCTCTTCTAAGCAACTTCTTCATTGCAGTGGAGGCTGAACACAATTGGGCTGTGCTCCTGTTGCAGTAACTCAAGGATCATGGAAAGCAAAACTAAGATCCTCTGCATCAGGATAACGTTCCCAAACTGTTACAGCTCTGCATCTCTTCTGCCAGCTGCCCCAGTCTCCTCCTGCCAATATTTAAGTCACACCTGCAGTTACTCATCCAAACTGGAAAGCAGTCCTGAAGTTCCCTGTTTAACAACAGATTATCACTGAATTTAGCTCATTCTGCTCAAAAGCAAGAGTTACCTGGGTCCCAGGATCAGCAGGAGGTGCCTGGGAAGTGCTACCTGCGCTGTTGCTCTGTCAGGATGAGATTTCTCCTTGCTTGCTTTCCACAGGAATACTGGAATCACAATGTTACCTCTTGCTGAGCAATTGAAACTCAGGAGGTGGGTCAGGTGGGAACTGGAGTTGGGAGACGGGACATCCAGGGCTGGTCAAGGGACCATGGAAAGGCTGGGATAAACATGAGGGGAACCAGAACGGGACAATCCACCTCCCCCTGGCACACCCAGCATCCCACGGACACAGTCCTGGACCACTGGTTCTACCAGATCATTCACCTTCAAGGAAACTGCATCAAATAATAAAAACACCTTTAAAAATGCAATTTCTACCTTCCAAATAGTCTGCCTGGAAGAAAATGAATTGGGAAGGTCGGAGGATGGCTGTAGTTTAGGTTTAGTCAGATTTCTTTGTCGAAGTGTCATAAAATTCCAAAACAAAGTGAAGACACTTCAAGTACTCCCTGTTTTCCTGTTGTGTGCCCACCAACACCCCCCACCTGCAGTCCAGGGCTGCACACTGCACCTGACATCTCCTTTTCTCCTCATCATTATCCAACTCATCTCGAAAGCATCCACAGTCCCTCATTTTCTAGGATCTGTACACCTCTGCCACATCCAAAACCAACTGATAAAAATGATGATTTCAAAATCCAGACTCTGACAGGATCAGTGGGACCAAACCAACTCCACCTCCAGCTCAGCCACTACAAAACAATCAGAAACACTTTATTTGGAGCAGCTGAAGTAACTTCTGCCCAATTCAGAAATTCCCTCCAGTGTGTAGAATCCTGGAATGGTTTTGGTGGGAAGGGACCTCAAAGCCCACCCAGTCCCATGGCAGGGACACCTTCCACTGTCCCAGGCTGCTCCAAGCGCATCCAACCTGATCATCATGGAAGGGCTGCCCCACACAAGGACCTGCTGTGAGCTCTGGAGACCCCTCACATATGGGGGACACATCACTTTATCAACTTAAACGTTAGTTTAAGTCTCTAAGGAACTTCAGGCTCTCTCCCAAACACTTCCTCAACCCTCGAAGGAGCGCGACCCCACACGCTGCAGCCCGAGCACTCAGAAAGCCCCACAACTGGGGGGGTCACACACCCTGAGCTCAGCCACCCCTTCCCTCCTCACAGTGTGGATTCGTGGAATTACGTACTGCGCTTCCCACAGCACCTCTTCCTCATCCAGCGCTCCGGAGGGGCCGAGCTCCGCGGCGCAGGGACGGGCTGGGGGGGATCAGCGGCCATCGGCTCCGACCCCAGCACAGCCTTCCCCCGGGCCGCTCTCCGCAGGCTCCATATCCTCATCTCTGCCCTGCCCTTTCCCTCTGCTCCGCAGCTCTGAGCCCTGGGGCTGGCAGATGCCTCCTCCTCCTCCTCCTCCTCCCTCTCGCCCTCCTCCTCCCTCTCCTCCTCCTCCTCCTCCTCTCCTTGCACCCCACACTCACCCCTGCCTGCCCTGCGCTGCCCCAGCACACGGGAGGCACCCAACGGGCTCAGAGAACTCAGAAACTTTGGAAATTTCACCTTTTAGAAGCTTCCAATTCCAAAATTTCACCTTTCAGAAGTTTCAAAAGCACAAAATCAGCCCCGTTTTTGGGATCTCTTCAGGAGCTCGTCAGGGTAGAGCTGCACGTTGAGAGCGACACACAGATGAACTTCAAGTCCTTGTGGAAGGCAGGATGCTACAACCACCTAAAATTAACTCTGGGCCTGCACTGAATTATTCTAAAATATACTAAATAAAAGGTATTAATTATAATAACTATAATATTTTACTGTGTAATATAATATAAAACTGCCTTGAAATACTCTTTACAGAAACGCCCAAATATCCCAAACACAGAAAAAAAAGTAAAATTAAAAGCAAACAGCTATGCTGATTCCAGGTGTTCCTGCTTTAGGATTTATGTGTTTTGTAGGCAGAGAGTTATTCCCAACTGCCAAATTATCTCTCTGCTCCAGCCGCAGGGATTGTCTCTGCCCCCTGCAGACACAAGGGAGAAGCGCCACTTCCCTCTGCAAAAACCTTCGGTGTATTGGAAAACACACAACACATCTTCACCCTCTGCTTTTTGGTTTTTTTTTTAATAAAATTTGACATTTTCAAATATTGCCTAAAGGGATGGCTGATCCTCAGCTCACCAAATTCCTGCTTCCTAAAGTATGAGCCCCCAAGAAACACACATATTCCCCTACGCAGGTGTGACCTTGTCTTAATTATCGCAAAATCATGGAATGGTTTGGGTTGGAGGGACCTTAAAACTCCTCTCATCCCACCCCCTGCCACGGGCAGGGACACCTTCCACTAGCCCAGGTTGCTCCAAGCCCCGTCCAACCTGGCCTTGGACACTCCCAGGGATCGAGGGGCAGCCACAGCTTCTCTGGGAACCTGTGCCAGGGCCTCACTCTTCTCCAAACCTTTTCTGGTCCTCTCCTCCCTCCCAGCAGAAGTCATTCTCCCTGTGCTTACACGGCAAGAAAACCCTCCAGAGTTTCAAAAGCAAAACATATTCAGCATTTAAACCTTCTCCAGCCAAGTAGGTAACACTGGACCTTCTCTCTGGCTCTGTGCATCAAAGGAAGAATTATCTACAGGGTAAAAAATAAAGAAGAAAAATGTACAACAAAATGGCACCTTTGTTTCTTCGGGTTTTAGACTTTCCCATTCCTCTTCTCACTGTAAGGAATTACTATCACCAGAAGCTTATTCTTAAAAACACTTAAACACAGGCAAAGCATCACAGCCCAATAACCAACACCTCCAACCTTCTCTCCACGTGTTTGGTTTTCCATCACTGCATTCAGCAGACATCCACCTCCGCGGAGCAAAGCCCCTGAGCCCCGTCTCACCCCATCATCATCCCCCAGAGGCTGGTTGGGCACTGACCAGGCTCCCCAGGGCAGTGGGCACAGCCCCAAGGCTGCCAGAGCTCCAGGAGGGTTTGGACAATGCTCTGAGGGACAGGGTGGGATTGTTGGGGTGTCTGTGCAGGGCCAGGGGTTGGACTGATGGTCCTTGTGGGTCCTTCCCAACTCAAGATATTCTCCAAGAAAGATGGAGAGAGACTATTTATAAGGGCCTGGAGGGACACGGAATGGCTCCCCACTGCCAGAGGGCAGCATTAGATGGGATATTGGGAAGGAATTGCTGACTGTGAGGGTGGGGAGGCCCTGGCCCAGGTTGCCCAGAGAAGCTGTGGCTGCCCCTGGATCCCTGGAAGTGTCCAAGGCCAGGTTGGACGGGGCTTGGAGCAGCCTGGGCCAGTGGAAGGTCTCCCTGCCCATGGCACAGGGGTTGCAATAAGATCTTTAAGGCCCTCCCAACCCAGGTCATTCCATGATTCTATGATTTCTTTCCTGGCTGAGAAGAATTTCACCCTCTGGATATCACCAGGAAACAGAACATGCAGGTCCAGGGTGGTTTAAGACCCATCTCACCATCTCCAGGCTGCAAATCTCAAAGGATGCCCAGAAGCCCAAATGGGCCAAGGTCAGACACAAAGGTTCTCTCCAGAGAAAGCAGCTCCCTTGAAGACTCTTCAGCAGCTTGCCCAACAACTGGCTTCTTCCTTATACTTTGCTCCTGCCTTCCTTGAGTTTATTCCTCTCAAAAAAGTTACTGGAGTGAGAGAAACCCTCACGGGCTCCCCCTTGGTGACACTGAATCCCACGGTGGGTTTGTGTGCTGTGGAAACCTTGGATTAGTGGTTCCTCCATTATGCAATTCACCCTCAAGGTGGAAGCAAATGGAATAACCAAAATGACCTTGATTTAGTGTAAACAGGCAGTGGGAAGAGCTCACACGTGACATTTGCATGACACACCCACAGTTCTGCCTGTGGACAGCTCAACTGCTGGAGAAGTTCATCCAGGAGCTCATCCATCCTGCAGCCAGGGCTGCAGAGCAGAGACAAAATCCAGGGATAACACGACCTTTTTTAGTTTCCTTCCTTTTTTAAAGCCAGATATTCACACACACACACCCCAGCACATTTTCCTTGCACTGGTTAGTAACAAGATGCCAAGGAAGGAAACAGAGTAGGAAAATGCTCCTCCTGGTCAAGGGTCGCCAGGATCACCCAGGGAAGGGAGAGGCCACTTGCTGAGCTGACTTAAAATGACAGAGCTACAGAAAGAGAAGGAAAAGAGAGGTGGCTCAGCTGGGAACGGAGTCAGGGACATGCAGCACCACTGCAAACGGAATTGCTGGTTCTGCAGAGTCACGAGGCTTACAAGCAATGCCATCCAGCTCCAGAGCCAGTCACACATGGAGAAACACAGATCCAGCTGCTCTCCACAGAGTGCACCACTCCCTGCAGCCTGAAAGAATTGGATTTAGGCAGGAGACCTCTTTCAATCCTCCCCACACAGCACCTAGGTAACTGGGATGGCAGGACTGAGCCATCTCCCCATCCAGGGAAATGAGCTGTACTGCTCCAGGAGGAAAATCCTGCCAGGAATAGAGCACACCCTGCACCAGTTCTGGGAAGCAGGAACACTGCCCTGGCTGGCACACAGCCTGGCTGCAGGTCACAGCTCTGAACCTGGACAGCAGCACCAGCTGGGCCCGAGAAAACAACCAACCTCCTCAGAACCACAGGACACTGAGTTTGGAAGAGACCTCCAAGATCATCCAGCCCACCCTGTGCCCATCCCCACCCTGTCCCCCAGCCAGAGCACTGAGTGCCACGGCCAGGCCTTCCTTGGGCACCTCCAGGGCTGGGCACTCCAAACCTCCCTGGGCAGCCCCTGACAATGTCTGACCACGCTTTCCAGCAAGGAATTCCCCCTGATGTCCAACCTGAACCTCCTCTTTAGGGAGGACAACAACAAATCCACCCCCATGACTGGCAAACCTCCTCCTCCAGCACCCAGGAGCCTGTTTACAGAGTCTGAACAGCTTTTCTATCCCCTCCATCCTCTCCAAAGTCAGTGTCAGCACCTTGCACCCCCAGGTCCTTCTCCTGGTGCTGCTGCCTGTGTCCAATGGCTCCGCACAGCCCTTCCACCCTCCCTCCTGTCAGGAGCTGAGGGATCATCCTGTGTGCCACGTCACCACTGCATTCCCCTGCTCCGAAATATAATACCTACCACTGCCCTTGGTACAGCTCCGTCAGCAATTTAAGCTCCTACCAGTACATTTGGGGAGAGAATCATAAATTGGGTGTTAATCATCCTGTCATGCTTTCAGCCCTCCTTGTTTCCCCTTCCATGGTCCAGCTTTAGCTGTAAATGAATATCTGAGTTTCTCATGAATGAGTTACTGCCAGAGGGGGAGCTGCTCCCTGAGGAGACTCACTTTAAATTGGCAACACTACTTAAAGCTGAATTTTTAGTTGAAGCTACAAATCTAATAAGTGAGGTCAAAACCCCACTGGTTATCCATCTCCAGGAACAGCATCCCTGCCAACATGATGTTATTACAGTACCATGAGAAGTCATTTTATATGGAAAAAAGCAGGCTCCAGGGTGCATCCATCCTTGGAGAAGTGTCTCTGCACCCCACATTGGGTTTGTGTCTCAGCACTTGTCCCAGAGCGTGCAGGGCTCATTCCCAGCACAGCCTCCCGGGGAAAGCTGGAGTTGGACCCATGCTCAGAGAGCTTCCCACTCATCCCAGGACAGGGCTCCTGCAGGAGAGGCTGGAGAGCCACTGGTCAGGTGCTCCCAGGGCCCTGGGTGGATCAGGGAGAGCTCCCTGACCTGGAGAGGGGAGCAGAGACCTGCAGGGACCCCCAGGGCCTTGAGGCATTGCAGGATCCCACCTCCTTTCACAACATTCCCCTTCAGTGAGGAATGGTTGGACTCCACTGGTCTTGGAGGGTTTTTCCCACATAAATGATTCTGTGATTCCCCTGGAGGCAGCTCCACTCCACAGGAGCCACCTCCTGCCATGTGCTTCACCTCAGGGTCCCTGTGTGTCCCTGGGGTCACCAGCTCAGGGTCCCCCCTCCCCTCCCCACCACCCAGCTGGGCCGGGTTTTCCCACTGTCCATCTGTCTGTGATCAGGCAACACTGAGACCAGGGAGGGGACAGCCCCAGGGTCAGCTGTCACCTCCTGCCATCTCTGGTAATAAGCCTAAAGAATCTGTACAGTCTCTTGAATACACAGTTATTGAATACATTCAATATTTGACTATTCTAGAGACTTGATTTCGGATAAATCACTTCTTTTTGTATGATTTAATTCCAGGGTGCCAAACAGAGGTAACAACTTATTTTCATTTTATTCAGCCCCATGATACCTCAGAACACGTTACACCCATGATGACAAACGTTCTATAAATGTGGCCATAAATATTCAAATACTGATGGATAAATACTCCAGCGATGGAAACCCTGGGCCCTTCTTGAGAGAAGGGATGAAATGTCCTCATCCCAGGGTGGCTGGGACCCCCAGCAGCCCCCCATCTGCTGCCTCCCAGAAGCAGCACTCCATGCCCTCCACCTCTCACCGGCAGAGAAAAAGCTACAATAGAAAAAGCTACAACTTATTATGCAAGAGAGATTTTCTTCAAATAAAGTAAAAAGCTCAGCAGAATGAAAGTGGCATTATATCCTCTGGAAGCTGATCTTCACTCCCTGGAGTGACCCCTAAACTCCACCAGAATCATGAATTTCCCAGGCTGGATCCAGGGAAATACCCCAAGGGATTATCAGAGCCGATTCCAGAGCCTGGAGGAGCCAAAGTGCTGCAGGAGCACAAGCACCACAAGATGCCAGCAGAGCCCAGCTGGATGAGCTGCTTCCAACCTGGCATGTGAGTGGGGGGCATTTGGGGGTTCCCACATGCCATGAGCAGCCTGAGGGCTCTGCCTGGGGCTGGGGAAGGAGCTGAAATGAGGGAGAGGAGCAGCAGTTCCTCCCAACCAGCCCCACCAGAGGAGACCACTCTCCTGCCCCATCAAGGAGTGTCCAAGCAGGGTCTGGCTGATAAATCCCTCTCTCCTACATCATTCTATCAAGGCTGGTTACAAAGTCAAGGATAGGAAGCAAATTCTGGAGGTGGTCGGTCAAAGGCTGGACTAGATGATCTTGGAGGTCTTTTCAAACCAAAATGATTCAGTGATTCAGTGAAATACTCTCAGCACCTCTGAGGCCAACCCCTCTGCAGAGACTGGCTTATGCAAGAGCTGGGGAGCCTCAGGGCAAATCCTGCAAATCCACCAGCTGTCTGAGCTCAGTCGGGATTCCATGGAAGGAACGAGCCAGGAGAGGGCAACCTGCTCCTGCTGCATCCTCGAAGGGAAGCAGAGAGCAAATTACCATGTGATTGGAAAGGGCCTGGGAGGAAAGGCCCTGGGGGTGCTGGTGACAGTGGCTGGACACGAGCCTGGCTGTGCCCAGGGGGGCAGGAGGCCAATGGCCCTGGGCTGTGCCAGCCCTGCTGTGTCCCAGCCCCAGGGCAGGGCCCGTCCCTGCGCTGGCACTGCTGGGGCACCTCCAGCCCTGGGGGCAGTTCTGGGCCCTCAGACAAGAGAC